>PVNU02003715.1:0-544614 GCA_003013855.2 Liriodendron chinense | reverse complement strand
GTAGGGAAATTCCCACTGTTGAAACCTCCCCGAGTCCACGGTGATGTTTATATGCCATTCATACCGGTCATAATGTCATTCCTATTTGGATATTAGCCTAATTCAAAACTTTTGTGGCCCCATGAATATTTTAACTGTCGATGTTCAATCTTCACATTTTTGGCCTACTTAGTCTTGGATTTAGCTCATTTTTTGTCTTATGTCATAAAATAATCTCACAAAACGGATGAACAAGGTAGATTTCTCGAAAACATCATGGTAGCCCAACTTAAGTCCGCAGCACAGAAACTTAGGAAGCCTTTCACAGGAAATTCGCGTACCTGGTAATCAATGTCCTACGGTTTGGCTAGTGACCCGAACACCAACCAGATTAGCTAGTGTCAAAGCTTTGTGGGCCCCCACCGTGTTGTGTGTTAATGCAGCCGAGATGGGGTGAGATTGACAACTGTCTCTCTCACGTGATAACTATTCTGAATCCACGAAACTATTGGAACTCCTCAACCGATCTTCCTTGATTTCTCAAGAGGCACTCGAAGAAACCAAGCAAAACAGAGTAAAAAATTCAAAGTTTCATTGATAATAAGCAAGATGAATGCATAATAATGAAATTAAACAAGTTTAAATAGTTTAAGAAATACTAATTCGTACTTATAAAGCTAATAAGTTTCCCGAAATAAAAAATTACTAAAAATAGTAAAATCTAATAAGTGCTTAATTTTGTATAATTAAAACTTGTTATTTAGAGTGTTATCATTAATTTTTCAGTTAATTGTTCATCATTAGATGAATTTTCAATGTTCAAGTGATTATGAAAGGTTAGACAAGATCCGAGTCAATCAGGGTGTTTAAAGGCCCAAAAAAAGCAAGATCAAGTATGGAGGCGATTTCGACGGAAATCAAGT
This sequence comes from Liriodendron chinense, assembly GCA_003013855.2. Classification (NCBI taxonomy): domain Eukaryota; kingdom Viridiplantae; phylum Streptophyta; class Magnoliopsida; order Magnoliales; family Magnoliaceae; genus Liriodendron; species Liriodendron chinense. The sequence continues at coordinate 543,712 of PVNU02003715.1, read as the reverse complement.
CGTAAAGATCAAAGGATGCATCATATTCTACCATGGAGATGAAGATATGGAAGATCGCATCACAACCACTTGTTTGGAAATCCGGGTTGTTCATGTTTGAATGATCATGACTGGGCAATCACGCAAATTTAGACTGTCAAGATTGGATGTCCGCATGAGGGGCCATCCTGCATCAAACACCAAGTGGAGATCATCTCCACTATCCAAAGAACTGCAGGTCGAGTCAGCTCCACCTTCTCATGTGTGATCAGCCGGATCATCTAGATCATCCACACCACTCTTGCAATCAGCCAAGGAAGGAGGACCATCTGGTCATCCAATCCTCGCTATGCAAGCATCAAGAAGCAACATGGAAAAAGACTCCATCACATCCGCCAGATCCATGGTCATCTCCAAGATTATGGGCCATCTCCAATCAAGCAATGGAGGATATTCGTCCATCCAACGCTCAGTAACAGAGGATGTCCCACAGCCATCCATACGTGTGCATCTGGTTGGTGTCCAAGTGCCTTACACGTACAAGCATCACCAACATCCAAACCATCCAGCCGTCCAGTGAAGGCCAACCAGCAACCATCCAGCAAGATTGGACGGCCATCAACTTCAACATGTGGAGTAACTTCATCCCGGCCGTCCAAGGCAGCAGATGATCAACCGTCCATCCAAAGTCCACAACTCCAGCAATCCCAACCATCAACAAGCAGAAGATGAGCGTCCCAAATCTGCGTTGGAGGGCTGATCTCCACTAGATGTGTTGGTCCAGCACGTGTGCCAAGTTGATGTAGATTTGTAACCATCCATCCTCATCTCCAATTACAACCGTCCATTCAATCCAGCAAGCACCACTTCAACCAGCAGTCAAACACATGTGCAGAGCAGTCCAACGTCCCTGATGTAGCATAATCTCCAGCCGTCCATCTTCATCAAAAGGTGGACCCATCAACGTCCAGCTAATTCTGATACTCCAGCAAGGATGGACGTCCACCAGCCTCACACGTGCCAGACCTCACACCAGCGTCGGCTAGCAGTGGAGATCATCTCCACCATCTAAGGCCACCTAGTCTTCATCCGTGTCGAGCTAGCTGGAAGGTGGGCCACACAGCAGTCCAGCTGCAGCTGCAGCTGCATCAGAGTGCAATCGAATCTCCATCGTCCAAAGGTGGACTCCATCCTCACATCAGCACCATCAAGTGATGATGGATGGTCCAACGAGAAGCGTCCAAGGTGGACCCCACAGCTGATGCTGATCCAACCATTTCCACCAAACTTCCAACTATCACCAACGTCCAGCAGATCACGTCCAAGCCAGCCCATCAATCCAACAGTCCAATAAACCTGACCATCCATCAGCGTCCCCACCTTCTTCATGTCATCTAAGAACAATTGGGAGATCAAAATCTCCACCGTCCTCTCAATCCAGCCGTTTAAGGCCAGAAGCTGGGTTGACATCCATTTCATCCATCACACATGCAGCTGATGGAGGCTTGATTTCCATCGACCAGATGCCCATTACAGTTAATGAAGGTCTCAACCATAGCCGTCCATACAGATAGCTCCAGCACGTGCAAGATCTCAAGCCAATCGTCAGCCGTTCATCACCTCCAAGCATGGTCGTCCTCCACTGTCCATTGTGGACCTTATCAACACCTTCCATCTGTCCAGTCCAATGGACACTCTACAATCAGCATGCAGCTTCCACCGTTCAAATGATCTCTCAGCATTGGATGTCCATGCACATCTCACATGAGGAGATCTCAACCGTCCAACCAATGTACACACGTCCATCTTTAAATGGACGGTTCAGATTCTCCATGTCTAGCATGTGGACCCAGTCACCCCAACTCATCTACTTAAATAACTCACCCAGTTAACTCACCTATTTACCTTCCATCCTTGGGCCAAGCAAATGCTCTCTTCATCCTCTTCCATTCCATGAGCTCCAAACTAAAGAGAAATTTACTTAGGCTTGGAGTACTTTCCAAGCCTAACTCCTAACCCAAACCTAAAAAGCAAATCTATTGGCTTGAAAGTGCCACCTCATCATCCAAGCCTAAGTCCATTCCCAAACCAAAAGAAAAACTTGATTTAGGCTTGGAGTGCCACCTAGGCTTGGGAGCTTCTCAAAAGTCCTATAAAAGGAGGCCTCTCCTTATCATCCCTCAATCCCATTCTCCACAACTCCTCTCTTCTCTTTTTTAGTTTTCTTTCTTTCTTTCTTTTGTAGTGTAGAGTAGTTTTCCCTTTCGTAGAAGTTTTAGTCTTCCATTGTAGCATGGTTGGCTAAACTCCTAGCTAAAGCTAGGGGTGAAGCCTTTGAAAAAATTTGCAAGCTTTGGTTCTTTCGGTTCAACAATGTATGGTGTGAATGTTGAAGTTCTCTTTGGTTGATTGGTTCGGTTATCCACCTCGGCAGACGCTATTGTTGTATAAGCCCCTTGATCCATCGTCGACTCCAGGCACATTGGATACTTGGGATCCTTTGCACACCAATTAACTAGTTCATGATCGATAAAGTCTCTTGATCTATTGTTGACTTCTGGGCATGATGGATGCTTTGGATTCCCTACGGTCATCGAACTAGTGCAGGTAAAGTCATCGATCTGTAAAATCCCTTGATCCATTGTAGACTCTGGGTACATTGGATGCTTGGATTCCCTGCGATCGATGGACAAAATCCTAACGGTTAAATCGGTCAATCAAAGCCTCCTATCTTGTAAGTATGCATTTGATCGTATGAATTATGATCTTATCGGTTGACTTTTTGGCAAAGTTGTTGATCTATATAATTCTTTGATCCATTGTCAACTCCGGGCACAATGGATGCTTGGAATTCCCTGCGATCAACTAACGAGTGCTTCATGGTCAAATCAATCGGTTCAGATCACCATCTTTTATGAAATACGCAAGTGGTTTAAACAGTTTCATCTTCCGACTGGAATGGATCTTCATTCGATTTCAGTTGAGTTATAGTTGAACCAATGAATTAAGATTTGTGAACTTATCAAAGGTGGATCCCTAATGCCTTAGCCCCTTTTTTCTATTTTTGTCTTTCATCATACACACAACTTGCTCCACTCTCGTGGATAATTCAGATTTCATCTCTCCCACCTAAACTAATTCCTCTAAGTGTTTTTAAACCTCAATCCCTGTTGTTCGAACCTCGGTCTCACCGAGTATTTTACTACTTCGCTACCTGCACTTGGGTGTGCAATCTTCGAATTATAACAAAATCCTAACTAAAAACTATTACTAAATAAAGTCTTTCTAAAACTCATTATTCTGCAAATTAGAACTCTTAATAAAACAAAACTCTAAAAAGAATGAAACAAAGTAAAATCAGAATTACTAAAAATAGCAGTTTTCTAAAATCTCATTTTCTTCTGCTGTAACCGCGTTTTCTGGCGAAACAGACGGATGCAACCCACTTTTGTGGGTTGGTTTCACCACGAAACGGAATTTCAATAGGAATCCATATGTTGTGCGTCACGTAACTCCTCCTGGATCAAAATTTATGGCCGATTTACGGTCCGCCTTCTTTTAGTCCATGCATGCGAAAATTGTCAATTTTGTCGACTTTTCTTTGATCTTTTTCTGGTCCATATGCGATAGGAATGTACTTGATCCACACCCTTGATCAAGGAGTCCTCTCCCTACATCGTGTGTTTGATCCAAGCTATCTATCTATTTTTCCAGCTCATTTCAGGGCATGAGGCCCAAAAATGAGGCAAATCCAAACCTCAAGTGGACTACACTACAAGAAAATAGTGTTGATTAGTCCACCATTAAAAACTTCTTGAGGCTCGCCTTGATGTTTATTTGCCATCCAACCTATTGACGATGTATAAAGGGAAAAATGCAAATATCAACTTGATTCAAAAATTTTGTAGTCCCCTGTATGTTTTCAATGGTAAGAATTCAAAATTTATTGTGGTCCCCCATTTTTTGCCATGCCCTTAAATGAGCTGGCAAAATGGATGGACAGTGGGGATAAAACACATACATCATGTTTAGACCCACAAACTTTTGACACCAGCTATCTCCTTAGTGTTGGGGTCACTAGCCAAATTGCATATGTGGATTAGGCGCGACCATGATCGTGGGGCCCACACTGACGTATGTGTTATCTATTCATCCATCCATCTGTTTTGCAGCTTTTCAACAATGAAGTAGACTCAAATCTGAGGTGAATCGTATCATAGGAGATAGGGGAGTGATTGACTATTAAAAACACCCCCATCCATAGCTCAAGTGGTAGACTAAGTCAAGATAACCTAGCTCATTAGCCCACCTTGATAGTTTAACCTTGCTTTATTTTGGTATATTTTAATGCTAGACTATCACCCTACTTAAATTAGCATAATATGTTAGTTTTTGTGCTTAAATGTTTGTTAATCTATGCCTTAGTCATTATGCTTCATGTTTATCTTAATAACCAATTATGGATGATCAACCATGCTTAGATACTTACATTTTCTTATTGATTATGTTCCATGCATCCTCCGTAAATTAAATGTTTATGCATCCCTTATACTCTCCTTAGTTAACATATTTTTATAGTTAAAACTGCGACACTCTAATCTCTCATTCCCTTTACTTAATTGATGTATCATTAAGGGAGAGATATTGATTTGTCAATTGCTGACAAAAAATGGGGAGAAAGATCAAGTCCCACCAAAACAAGTTTCTATTTTGTGTTGTAGGGGTTGATAGGTTATGAAGAAGCAAATCAAGAGGAGCATTGCTAGTTTACATGTCTTAGTGTAATTGAGTTGTAATGTTTATTTTCTTTGACATGTAATGTATTTGTGTTTTGGTAATGTCATTGGTATGTATCATGACATGATCTAGGTTAAGTTTTTATCATGTAATTGACAAAGGGGGAAATTGTTAGTGCACTTTTCTGTGGCATACCAGTGCACCTTATTTGTCAATCACGTGTGTCCTTGAGTTATAATGTCAGTTGAGCCTTGGCAAGCTGAAGACTGAAGATTCAAGTGGACCAAAAGCATCAAGGAAGAAAAATAGGTAAAAGAGATGCCTTGACCCTAACCATTTGAATTAAAACACCCAAAACCTCTTAGATGATTTGAACCAACTAGGAAAGCCCTTAGTCATCCCTATTGGCCTTAGATCATATAGAAAAACATGATAAATTAGGTTAATAAAAGAAGCGGAAGCTGTTGTAAACAAATCAGCCCAAACAACAGTTTTCGATAGGTCTTCGATATATCAAAGCTTAGTTTCGATAAGTCTTCGATAGATCGAAATGGCCTTTTTGATAGATCAAAATATGTTTAGCAACTTTACAACTCTTTGGATAGTTTCTTCAATCAATCGAATTGGTGATTTTGATATATCAAAATTGATGTTTCGATATATCGAAACTTTTTTCAATATATCATGAATTTTGTCCAGCAACTTGCTGATTCTTTGAACAGATTTTTCGATATATCGAACAGACCATTTCGATATATTAAAGATCGCTTCGATCAATCGAAATGGCATTTTGATATATCGAAGTGACCGTTTTATAGCCGTTTGAGATTTTTCTATAAATACGAGAAGAGACGTTTTTGAGCAACAGAGATTTTAAGGAGTTTGAAGCCACCAACATTGGAGACTATTAAAGGCTCAAATCCTAACTCTAGTAAGTCATCTTCCTTGTGATTCATCACAAGAATGGAGCATTTTAATCTCATAAAGAAGATGCACTTGTCCTTCTTTGATCTCTAGAGTTTGGATTAATCTTGATAGTTATATATATATATATATATATATATATATATATATATATATATATATATATATATATATATCCAAAACTCTATGATGAGATCCTTATAGGTGAGATTCTCTAGGCAACAATTTCTCATTAGTTGTAGAGATCTCAAACTATCTCCTAGCACATTCGACGTCTCCATCGGAGCATCATATGCAAGGTGGCTGATCGTGGAGCTGGAGCATTAACGACGCAACGACATCAACGATCAGGGGAGCACAGGGGGAGCTGATTCAAGCACGGGAGAGCGAGAAGAAGCAACTCGAAGCGGCGCATCAACATGGCTCAAATCCGACAAGTAAGGTTGTAATTTGTGTTGAGTTCAACCACTCTCTTTCCCGTGGGGAATTGAGTGTAGAGTTTGATTGCAAACTCGATAGATTCGGTTGTAGGACCTAAGCCTGGTTGTAGAGCCGAATTAAGTCTCCAAGAGGGGAGTCTTGGTGGGAGTAAACGCTAGATTCAGTTATAGGACCTTGGCTCGGTTGTAGAGCCTAAAATCATTGAGGTTCGGTTGTAGGACCTTGACTCATGAGTGGAGTCTAAATTCAGGTTTGGTTGTAATACCTTGGCTCTTTTGTTGGGCCTAAACAAGTCTCCAATAGGGAACTACCAACACAGGTGTGAACGTGTAGGTTGGGAGGAACCTGTAAACTCCCTGGTAGGGTGTATCCGAGTTAAAACACCTAGGTTTGGAGGAACCTAATTTAAACTCCCTAGTGAATGTCAGTCGGATCATAGGGTCAGAATCTTGGCCTCAAATTGAGTGTCGACCATAAAAGCTAATTGTGTGAAGATACCAAAGACTTGGGATTTGGAATGCATAAAGTAAATCCACGCATAGCGAGTGAAATCATCAATGAAAATAACGTAATAGCGTAACCCGAACGTGGATAAAATAAGGTAAGGCTCCCAGACATCAGTATGGACATGCTCAAATATAGAAGCAGATCTAGTTATGCTTAAAGAGAACGGAGTACATTTACTTTTAGATAAGCAGCAAGAAGAACAATCAAGATCCAAAATACATTTGTTAACTTTCAAGTTCTCCAACATATGAGAAGAAAACAAATGAAGCAACCAGGGTTGGTTTCCACTTCTAACTTGCCAATAAAATGTCAATATCAGATGGTGCAAAAAACAAGGGGACTAGTGTCACTGATGTATCAAAATCCAGTAGCAACATGAACAATTATGATCAATAACCTGACCAATGGAGATCAAATTAAAGAAAAAGCTTGGGAATATGAAATACATCACGAAGAACAATTTTTTTATGGGAAAAAGAATAAACGATCAAAGAACCAACGGACTTGATGGGCAACTGAGTCCCATTAGCAGTTGAAATAACCTGGTACTAGCATATGGTTGGATATTGCGAAGAGATGAGTGATTACTGATCATATGATTAGAAGCACCAGAATCAAAGAACCACGGAGACAAAGAGAAATACCTGACAGAACTGTAGCAGAAAGGGCTTATACTATCTAATAAAGCATCTCAGGAGTTAATGGTGAGGAAGAGGGTTGGCAATATTACTCACAGTAGGCTTAGAAATCGAAGGAGGAGAAGCGACAAGAAGAGCTTTCCACGACCATATTTACAATCACAACCATAGCTACATCACTAGGAAGAAACATATACCTTTGTCTTACAATTAGCAATACCATGTCCCATCCTACAACAATAATCACACCACTCGTTGCATTGAGAGACAATGTAACGCCCCAGATTTTCGAGATTTATTTCAGAATTTTTAAAAATTTTATTTTGATTTTATATCGTACATTTACTTTGTTTTGAAAACAACAGACAATCCGTAGGAGATCCGATAGGGAACCCTTAACAAAAGTTGCTTAAAATAACCCTATAAACATTGTAGAAAGACCGAATTTTAAAAATCTCACTGTTTTTAGTTAATTATGAAAATGCCATTAGTTAAACTTAAGTTAAACTATAATTTTTAAGTATCATGGTTTCTGATGATCACTTTCATGTAAAACTTTATATATGAGCTTTTGGGTACATTTTAGCCGTACACATCAAATTTCAACCCTCCGATCATCCTACAAATGCCCTAATCAGAAATCAGTCCATAAGTAGCCCACCTTAACTCGGATCCATCACAAATTTCATGGCAGAGGTTAAAATTATGTTATTGACTTATTTGATGGAGCATATAACCCAAATCCATCTCAGTGGACCCCACTCGTCGAGCCCATGCGTAACGCACAAGTTCCATACAGTGAATAAACAAATAAAAGAGTTTTTTTTTATTCTTCTTCTTCTCCAACGGCAACAGCGGACGGACGTTGTCCGTCCGTGAGCTCCACAATGTCCATCATCTAGACCCCACTTCAAAATCCAACCCGTTCATCCGACTCCAATGCCTTGACACCCTAGTCCGTTGCAACCGTTCGTCCAATCGTCAACATTTTGGCCCATTCCAAACTGCCGTCCAAATCAAAGAATCGCTAGGATCCGGACCTCCGCCTTGCATGGGCCATCCATACTTATCCCAAACCTTCGTGTGGACCCCACTTATCAATCCAACGAGCCTCGTGCACAGGAAGTCTCATAAAATGAGCGATCTTTCTCTCCAACCCAAATCGGGACTCCCTCTACCACCCATTGAGCAACCGACCATAGAATCTTATAAAACCCCTTGGAACGTCCCTGCCCTCTCTAGAAATCTCAGAGAGAGAGAGAAAGAGAGATCTTCTAGAGAGAGATGGAGAGAGAACCGAGAGAGAGAGAGAGAGATCATAAGGAGGGGATCTCGCACCCCTGAGTTGCTGCCTCTGGAACTTCGTACCAGACCTGGAGGAAGGAAAAAGAAAAGAAGTAGAAGGAGAAAAAAGAAGAGGGAAAAGAAGAAAGAGGAGGAAAGGAAGGAAGGAAAGAGAAAGAAAGAGATCCGAATCAAACCGAGTTTACTCGGCTGAGTTCCTGAGTCGTCCCGCTGTTGAAGAGGTGAGTCCCTCTAAGATAGTTATTTATTCCTAGATCTACCCTTATTCTCTAATATTTAATGAGATCTAACCCTAGATGATCAAACTATGAAAACCCTACCAATCTATGCTATAACCTTGTGATTCTATTTACATATTAGGGTTTGAATCTAAGGAGAAGTACATGGCCCTAGCAACATCTCAAACCAACCAAACATTAGAGGTGGGGATTTCCTTTAAGCCCATCTACGATAATATTAAATTATATGTTGATTTTATGCTTGGAAACTAGGATTTTGTTACGTGACTTCTTGAAACCGTACTTGTTGAAATCTTTCCATGTAAATGAATTGTATGATTTTCCTTGTTGTGTATGTTGAATTTTGATGTATGAACTATGCATAAGTGGTTGGAAAAGGAAATGTGAAGATATACATGCTTATGAGGAGATTATGCTTGATTTACGTTGTCACATGCTCATAGATGTGTTGTTTGCTATGGGATATTGTATATGAATGTTACGCTAATAAACACCCCTTAACCCCATACTGATGTAACCGTATGATGTAAAGAGAAGAAGCCGTGCGAGGCCTTGTTACGTTGGCATTACCATGAGAATGTTTTGGATGAATATGCCTTATTATGAAAGTCGGCATTACCGTGTGTCTTATTGAATGAATATGCCTCGACGTTGAGAATTAAGTATTGGCATTACCATGTATGTGTTGTTGATTGCATATGCCATGATGTTAAGTTTGGCACTACCGTGTGCGCATTGTTGTTTACATGCCAAGGGATCCTTATTGATTCGTTACTTGTGATGGATCCACTGAAGTATGGAATTGATGAATATGAAGACTTTTGAACTGACTGGGGTAAGGAGTAATCATTAGCCGTGTACATCATTTAATTGGCTGGATGTTAAACCTACTTAATTAAAGGAAAAACTAATCATGCATTCACTTGACCTTACTTGGTGGGTCAGCCCCTCAGGCGTTTGAAAAAGTGTGCATGGGCCCGTTTCTCTCTCGTTATCTAGTGAAAGTGTGCATGGGCCCGTTTCACTAGTTGGGTTTTGGTGCATGGGAAGAGTGAAGTGATCCCGTCCTAGCTAGAACCTCTGGTGACTAGTGGCTGGTGAGAAGAGTGGAGTGATCCCGTCTCATTTGGTCAGGGTGCCTTAGCCAAAGCATCTATGTCATGCATCGCATTAACCAAGATCTTTTATTGAATTGTTTTGATTTGATTAAATAATAATATCCTGCTTGCGTTTACTCTGTGTCATTATTATCATGATTGTCTTAAAGAGATATTCCCCACTATGATAGCATTTAACGCTATCCAACCACATCTCAGATAATCCAGGTGAAGATCCAGTAAGAGAATCGAACACTACGACGAGGTGCTCGAAGGCTCGTGGCAACAAGTGACGGACGATGAAACCGAAGCGGCTTGAAGATGGATTGTGTTTATTATCTTTGTAAAGTAAATTTATTTTCATGTAACTTGTAATAAGCCTCTCATTGAGACTAAAAAGTAGAATATTATGTAATTTGTATGATTTAATGACATTACCTTTATAACGTAGAGTAAAAAAACTTCGAATAAGAACCTTGAATTCAGTCATTTTGCTATAAATGTCATGAATGCGGGAAATAAAGATAAATGTATGGAAATATATCCTTAACACATTCCAGATAACGCCTGAAAAACTCGGCCCATTGTGTTGTCCACGAGAGCCGAAATTTCGGAGCGTTACAGACAACATGGCCAGCTCGATTGCAACCGTGGCATTTCACAGTGCACATACCATGAGCACCAGAAGGGGCACTACAGGCACCAAAAGAGGTAGAGCGCATCCGACGATCACCAAAGGGACTAGAAGTGACCAATACCAGATCAAATGAACCAGGAGACTGAGACATGAATGAGAGAACTTTGAGCCTCTGCTCCTCAGCTAGCAAGGTCATTGATCACAACATTCAGAGATGGAAAGGGGGCTACAATTCAAAAGAGCAGCCCGACAATGCTCATATTCCGCTCGCAACTTCATGAGAAATTGCCGTACACGTGTGCGCTCTCTCATACCCTAGAAGATAAGAAATTCAATGGAAAATTCAAGGTCCATCATCACCATCTTTGTCAATATGGCAACAATGTCAGAATTGTTGGGTGCTGCGTTGCACAAAACTTCAAAATCTCGTAAAACACAATCAAACAATCACTCACAGGAGTGTCGCAGGCTGGATCTGTCAAGAGCCGGTGCCAGTTGATGAATGAGGTGCCGGATCTGTTAGGGGTGGTGCCGAATTGGTATATCTCTGATACCATGTAAAGAAAGAGAAGACAGAAAAATAGAGAATCCTCCTTTGATTTGTATTGTCTATTGAGAGAACCCCAAAGGGTTGAAAATATAGAGATGTACAGCCCTATACAAGAAAAATAATAAAAGACATAATCAACTATACAAGATAAGTGGCTATACAAGGTATGTGGCCTGTCTAACAGAGTTAACATGGAACTCAACTGTAGTCACTTGTGAATAAGACAGAGAAAGAAAACAAGAAACATCTATATGAGTAAGACAAGAAATACTTACAGAAGACATGATAGTAGTTCCATTGGAAATGTCTGGCACGGACAAACAGTTTTGGGGAACAGGCAGGCATTGCAAAATAAACCCATATTGGGGAAAGTCATCCCTTCCCAGATAGTTTTCATTTGGTCTCTTCTAGGACATTTTTCAAATTTTGCAGCACCTAAAAATTAGCAAAAAAAAGTAAACAATTGCATATCATGAAGCATCCAGAGATTTCCACAATAATTTTACAAAAGGGAGCAAATAAATAATGGAGATTACAACTTATAGAGGCTTACAAACGCCTGGTCAAAAACAAGGGCTGATAGGACAAGGATAGTTGTGCATGCCACAAAAATGACACTAACTAATGCAATCTCTGAATCTTAAATAACCTCGATAACAGGATGCTTGATGCTGATATCTGAGTGCAGTGTGCAGCACTCTATCAAGTCAACTACGTGGCTGTGAAGCCACCAGAAAGGTTAACCCATCTCCCTTCAATTTGCAACTTGAGCTGTGCTACAATTTAAGAAATGGTCTCTTTCTTTTTTGCTGATAATTAGCGAAGAAGTTTATTAAACATGAGAAAAAAAAAGAATATGCAACAAGGGGGAAAGAGTACCTGATATATATAAAGGGAAAACTGGATAGTCATCCCTTAGCCAACTCATCAGTGGGCAATGCGGAGATTTTATTAAAAAGTCCTAAGACCGTATACAATCCAACAATAACATTTTCATCATTACCAATGTGGCAAAACAAATTTTTTTAGCTTAGACACAAATGTTAGGAAATAGTCAGTCCTGTGAATGAATCAATGAACTAAGTGATTTCACTACAGATTCCAGGAGATCCATCTCATACTCAATTCTTTCATTTATCCATTTCTGTCGAAACATTAAAAAAAATCAATAAACAAATTACAACCCGGACTTTAGAAATTTTTTTTTTTATGGAATTTAACTGCTGTTTTATGAGAACTTATCCATAATAGAAAGAGAAATTATATTACAATGTGTCCTTGATAGAAACTCCATGAAGTGCTCACTTATACATGGCGAACCTGCAACAGGACAAGATAAACGTTCTGGTGGGCCACCATGTAGATGGGATATAGGCCAAAAGTTGTACCAGTTGGACAGCTCAGATCACCTTATTGTTGTAAGCTTTTCCTGTTAAATGTGGACTGTAGCTCTTTTTTGAGTTAACCATCATTTTTCAGGCAACTGATCAGATGGTTGTGAAATGCCTTGCTTATTGGTGCATGGCCAAATCCTTTTGCTAGCCCACCGAATCAACAGTCCCAATTCTTAAACACAAACAGCACCATACTATCTCCTTTCTTTCTTTCTTTCTTTTGTTTTTCTTTTTTCCTTTTTTCTTTTCCTTTCTTTCTTTCTTTCTTTTTTTTTTTTTGACAATTTCAAACGGCGTGTATAAAATAGATATGTATCACACATTTTTGGGCTGTGAGTTATTAGCTGGGATTGTCAGATCAGTCTCATTTTTAGGCCACATTTCACACATAGTAGGGCCGCTGCATAAGCCTTTTGGATCTTGAACATGCCCCATTGAAAAAAAATGTTTTAGTTGAATGATATGATCTCAGTTTCTTTCCAGAAGGAGAAAAATCGACAAAGCACGTGAAATAGAATCAAGTACGTGCTCGAGGAGGATCTCAGGATGAGAAGTACCGTGTTCGGGAAATCCATCAGCGGTAGTTCGGGAAATCCATCAGCAACCAGTCCGATTCCTTCATTTCACATGTTGTGAGAGGAAATTCCAATAGTTATTAGTTTTTTCAGTTGAATAGAGAGAAACAACAAACAAGGTGAAGCCTCCAGTCCACAACTATAACCAGGACATGAACTGATGGTCTGTTTGGATGTACCCCAGAATGTGATTAGGATCCAAAATGGGGCCCCACCCATGTTCACTTTGCAGAAGAAGAGCAGTTTGGCAGGTTGCCCTGGAAGCTCACATCGACAAAATCCACCCCAAATCGAGAATGTAATGGTAACAGGTCAAACTTGTCATGGATATTAGGAAACATACCACCATTCACAATTCAGTTCATTTGTGCATCCAAAGGCAATTGAAATGCCATTTTACATATAAGATCCGAATAAAGGGTACAAAATAACTGATGGTATGAATTAATTATAACTGATCCACCAGCTTCTTATCTGCAGTGGGAGGAATGGACTGTTGCTGAAACGCATCATAACAGAACAGTGATAGAGCTTCCTCTTCTCCCAGCAATTCCACTCCATATGTGCGGTCTAATACTCTGCTCGAATCAAACCATCCATTGAGGGATTGGATCATTAGCAATTTCTCATGATTCATTGTCATCAAGTTGGCAATTTGCGAAGCTGACACCCCATACAGTGGGGAAGCTACATATGCACCATTGATCTAAAGCAATCAGGACATTCAGTCCTCAAAGCAAAGAGAATGGAAAAAATCAGTTTAAGGCGGTTGGGATTGTTGTTAAAAAATCAGCTTACGACCAAAGTTCTTTTTCCTCAAATGCTAGGGTAACAAGAAACAAAGGGTGGTTTATTATTGTTAAAAGTCATAAAAGTACCAATGCAAACAACCACGCTTGTACACAATAAAGCTGGACTAGTCCATTTGATTCATAACCATTGTTTTTATCCAAGCAATAACTGAAGCGAACCTGTTTTTTCTTTTTTCTTTTTTCCTTTAATATGTTCTCTGAAAGGCGACGCAAGTCCTGAAGCTGTGAAGAGAGAATTCCCCTTGAATGATGATTAATCCAAAACCTCGAGAACAGAGGATATGCCAGTAAGTTGCATCACAAACTTTAGAAGCAAACCTAAACAATTCAAAGCATGGAACAATAATCGAACAAATACATGGAAATTATTAAAGGAAACCCAATTGCAGCATTAGAGTCCTTGTGGATGTTACATGTTGTCAATGATACCAAACACCTTGTCACCCTTGACTTAAAAATAAATAAATTTCAGATAATGAAAATAAAGGATTTAAACTATCCATAGAGAAGATACTCATATGGTGACAGTTGTCTTGACACCCTTACCTCATATTGCAGACCTGATTCCTACTGGTAGTATTTAGGAAGATGGACATTGATGTGTTTTGACCATGTGGATGTCGATTTTACTGGGTTCAGCAAATAGTGTGTTTGTTATTGCTCAAAAATCCAACTTAGTAATAAGCCAATAACACATTTTTTACTATTTTAATAAGTAAATAACACATGTTATTGGAAATAATGAAATCTTATTCTGAAGAAGTCCAATTGAAATAATTACAAGGAAAGAGAAGGGACCTATCCTATATTATACATGGGAACACTGGACAACCACCAAAAAAAAAGTCTTTTGCAATTACATAAATCAGAAAAATACCTGATCAACTAACAATATTAAGAACTGCCAATTCATTTCTTAATTCAAAGGTATATAATGCCCAGTCTAAATTGTCAATTTTTTTTTATTATCTCACCAGCAGTCCTTAAATGTGAGGCCCACCTTTCAATCATCCAAATCACTCATCTGATATGAATGGGAGACAGAGCAAGCATGTGGTTCGTTGAACAATCCCAACCACATGATGGATGGACCTTTCACATTGCATATGGACAGTCAAATGAATCATCCTATGTTGTCATCTGGGATTTCTACTGTTGACAAGCCTACACTTTATTGACCTTTTATTGTGAAGGAAAATGTAACAGCACCAAATAAACTCACCAAGGGATTTCTACTGTTGACAAGCCTACACTACTCAAGCAAAGAACCTTCCCACGTCCAAGTCTCCCAAACATCAAAGCTGCGACTTGCAAATACAAATTCCATTCTCCTATTTATCTGAAAAATCAAAATGGAAAATGCAGCTGGATCCTTAGATATGAGCGAGATTGTGCATCTGTAATGTGATAACCAACAGATGTGATACACCAAAATCTTTATATGTGATACACCAAAATCTTCAACAGCATAGACCATTCAAGAAATTCCCTCCATAATATGCGCATCTATAATCTTTAAAATAAATATAAAAAAAAAAAATAGAGAAAGAAAAGAAAGAACGAGGGATTAAGATTGCATCCTCAATTCCTCATCGTGGACGCCTCAACTTCATAATAGAAGTGTCAAACATCAACTCGGGAAAGAACCTACTAGACTACCAATTGCTTCAACATCTAGTGACTGGAGATGAGAAGTGGAGGCTGCACTACCATGAAATAATTCATGAAATAGTCTTCTTGATAAATATCACCCAATTAGCTGCACCACCATAGTTTTACTATACAGAAATGCAAGCTGTCTAAGCCTCTGTACCAAAAAAAAAAAAAAAAAAAACTAAACTTACATCATACTTCATCAGGAAGGCATCACTTAAGTGGTACATGACTCTAAAACATTCTTAGACTATACAGAAAAACAATCTGTCTAGGCCTACATCTGTAAACTATGAAGGGGGGAAAAAAGAAGAAGAAAAAGAACTCTACACAACTTGATCAGATCAATCATGAACACCTTTAAAAGCTTAAGTTTGGTCATATAGGTGAGACATCATTGCCTCAGTAAACTCTACTCCACGCAACTTCAGGATAAATCAACAAAACTTGTCACAGCTTGACAAGACCCACTATATTTTGTAAATTATAACATTTTACTGATTTGTGGTGTCAAGACTCAGAAAAACATTCAGATGCCATCATTTTTATTCTCTTAAAATCTGGTGTAATTCAAGTATAGAAAATGTACTGATTCGTAAGTCTTCAACCGACGGATGCAGAATGTGAATGGCTTCAACCATGAGAAACATAAACAATAACAAGACAATCTAAAAATACGAGAATGGAAAAACATATTTATGCCTGTCTTTGATAAGGAAAACTGGCATTGCACACCTATTACTTGGCAATGGCATCATCTAGATGTTGAAGTTCAACAATCTAAAGCCATAAGAAATTTAAATCAACAATCTAAACATTAAGTTGAACGACAAAAATAAAAAATAAAAAAATATTGTCTCTAAATACGATCGAAAATTCAAAATTGCCATATCTGGCTAGTCAATAGACTAATCATGTCGACCCCTAGGCAGCAGTAGCAGGTTCTGCCTTGTCATCTTCTTCCGCCAGCACTCCCGACTCTTTGGCATTGGCGGTAGCATTTGATAATTCCGCCACTTCTTCCAAACTGGTAGAACGATCTCCCCCCGTCTGTCTGTTTGCACATTGATCGTATAGGGTCCAAAGTAGCCCTATAGTGACAAAGATCAAGACCAGCACCATTTTCTTCCAAACCTCTTTTTGATATGTAATGACGGTGAACAAGTTACTCATATGAGAGAAAATGGTGCTAGTCTTTTCGAAATAATCCATAAAAAATTTCCGCAACACTGCATTTGAAAAACAAATGGTTTGATCAGATTATTTAGAAAAGTGAGAATTAACGAAGTACATTTTAGCATTCTGGAAGATATACCTTCCCGTATCCTCTTCTGTCTAGGATTTCCTGCATCCTCCTTGACAATACCACGTTCGAGATCTGAAATGTTAAAACAGAAAATAAGAAATATGCAAACTTATTCACCTGCATGTTCATAGATCCATGTGATGACCTTACAACTATTAATGATCTATTCAATTTATCCTTTAACCAACCAATCATCTAAAAACCCAACCAACCCCTTGGCCTCAATAAAGTGATGAAAATGAAAGGCCCATTGCATAGTATAAGTTGTTAAAGTGTACAAAAACATATTGTACATGCTCAAGGTATTCCGTAAGAGTAACGGTGGCTGCAACAGCCACCACCATTACCTTAATGACACTGGTTGTAATGGCCATTAGGCCTCGTAATGGCTACATATTGATTATATGTCAAACAGTATCATCATTGATTTATACCCTCCATTATGTGGTCTATCCTTTGGTGGTGACCCCCACCCACCCCCCCGACACACACACAAACCACTCCAATCAAATGAAAAATCACTTTGGTCGTTTGATCCTAGGCATCCAATCAATGATAATGAAAGATCCATATTAATTATATGGTCAAGAGGTGCCATCATTGATATAATCAAACACTCTCATCATTGATTTGGACCCTCCATTATGCATCTGACCTTTGGTGGGGAAACCTTCCCCCTCCCAAAAAAAAAAAAAAAAAAAACTTGGTCAAATGAAAACTCACCTTGGTCATTTGATTCTAGGAATCCAATCAACAATAATGAAGGATCCATATTGATTGTATGTCAAAAGGTGCCATCATTGATTTAGACCTACATGCAGTATGCCCTTTGGTTCCCAATCCCTCTTAACTTACTTCCCACCTTACATTGCCCGTGTGTTTCAATAAGGGTAATCATTAGTAGAAATTTAGAAATCTTTTTCTTTTCTTTTCTTTTTTCATTATGATTCTCCAATTTTGGGGCATTGAGCATAATGACAAATCTCATTGTCTGCAACTTCTCACCCCTAGAAATTTCTTGGAAGTTGGAAGACTTTTAGTTTTCGAGGATTTTCTCAATATATCATAAAAAAACTCGTTAAAAAGTAGAACATTTATTAATTTAACATTTATTATAAATTAATAAATATCTAAAACATATAATGTGAGTAGCTATGGACAATTTTATGCACACAGTTAGTGCTCAGAGTAATGAACTTTGGGTTTTGTAAGGACATTGGAAAGGATTTCCAAGGTATTTAGGTAATACCAATGTCTAAGCAAGGGGCATTTCTGTCCTATTACAAAATTGTATTTTACACAAGTACACACTCCAACTGGTAGTTCTAAAATGTTAAATCTGTGTATATAATAAAATAATAAAAATCCAACTAAAAGTTGTGATAATTTTGCAATAAAATTGTAAGAAATTAATTTGGTGAGATTTTGTAAATACTATAGAATTAACACAATAATATCATTTTATCTATATTTCACGATGCCATGAGGTTTTCAAAATCTCACCATACTTGTTACAATGGTAGTGAGATACCCATAAGGAATTTGAACACCCCTGAATTCTAATGTCCAGAAGCCCCAAAATACAAAAACTACCCCCCCCCCCCCCCAAACAGAAAAAAATGGCCCAAGTGGTATCCATAATAAGCAATAAATGGAGTGCTTACACCTACATGATGTATGGTCCAAATCAATGAATCTTCATACTATAATCAATATGTACCTTCCATTTTCCAAGTCATTATTTGGATTGTTAGCATATTATCTGATCAAAGTAATTTTTATTGGGATGGGCAATCAAAGGTGGCCTACACCATAGACAATGATCAAACATTTTATATATAATAAATACAGATGGTAATAAAAAAAAAAATTCGATATTGTGGTATTAACACGATAATATCATTTTATCAATATTTCACGAGATGTCATGATATTTTCAAAATCTTGTCATACTTGATACAATGGTGTTGAGACACCCATAAGGCATTTGAAAACTCGTGTACTCTAATGTCCAGAAGCCCTAAATAAAAAAAATTATACAAAAAAAAAAAGAAAATGAAAAGAAAAGTGGAGATTCGTATTGCCAGAAATCCAAATGGCCCCTAGGTGGCATCTGTAATAAGCAAAAATGGGGTGCCTAAGCCTACGTAATGTAAGGTCCAAATCAATGAAGTTTTGTACTGTAATCAATATGTACCTTTCATTTCCCAAGTCATTATTTGGCTTGTTAGCATTATTTGATCAAAGTAACTTTTATAGAGATAGGCAATCAAAGTTTGCCTACAAAATAGACAATGATCAAGCACTTTCTGTAATAAATACAGATTGTTATTTTCTGGCCTTTGATTGGATGGTTGGAACCATCCAGTAGTGATTTTTTGGGAGAGAATTGGCAATAAGAAGGTGGGCCCAGATGATGGATAATCCCAATCACTAATCTGAATTTCTAGGATAATAAATATAGTCCCTACATTTCCTACAAATTGATCAGATGCTTAAGATCAAAAGATCATAGTGATTTTTAGAGGGACAGCCAGATGGGTAATCAAAAGCGGCCCCACATCATAGACGGTCCAAATAAATGACTTGACCTTTTTTAGCATGTAAAATATATGGGCCATCATTTTCATAGCCATTGGGATCATCCACTCAAAGTGATATTTAAGAGGGATGAGCAATCAAACGTTGGGCCCACATGACAGATAGTCCATATCAATGATTCTTGCTTATCATAATAAATTTCTAGCATCCATTTTCCTAGCCATGGATTGGATGATTAGGATCATTCAATTAAAGTGGTCCTGAGAGAGATGGGCAATCAAATGTGGGACACATGATGGAGCTAGGCCCACATCAAAGATTGGACATTTTCCAATATGATCATCATCTAAGCCTTTCCAACCACTTTGCCGTTCGACTCTGGATCCTCTGTTTGCTGCAAACAGGAGATCCCCGTTTGCAGCTTCGGTGTGATGAGGTTGCACTGAGGATGTGATGTGGTTGCAAACCTATGTGATGACGTGGACCAATAAAAAAGCTGCAAACAGGGATTTCGTGTTTGCAGGAAACAGAGGATCCGGAATCATATGCTTCCTACAACTGAGGTCCACCATTTGGTGATTCGAACCATTGATTTGATGGGTCCCACCATGGATGGACCATGACCTGAAAATCTTCTGTTGGTCAAATGGTTCATACATCGTTGAGCAATGCAATAAAGATCTGCAGAGAATATTTTGGGACATGGTCCATCCACTCGTTCTCTTGGATTAGGAGATCTGAGGTATAGATTCTAGCAAAATATGTGGTTGATTACTATAATAAATTTAAAAATTGATTAGTAACCAAATCAGTAACAACTTTAAATTCAAATCATAAGCAGAAAATCTTATAACAGCCCGTGCTCTTATTTAGAATTGAATAGCAACAATGTCGGAATTGTTGGGTGCGTTGCACAAAACTTCAGGATCTCGTAAAACACAATCAAACAATCACTCACACGAACACGAGATTTTTACGTGGAAAACCCTCCAACAGAGGTAAAAACCAAGTGCGCATAACAATCAAAGAGAACTGAAAAATAAGAAATCTTACTGATTCGAGGACTACGAAGAGGCTAAGAACTGACGGACAGTGTGGATGAAGCGTCACGGGCTCGAACCTTTTCTCTTCGAACTTCTTCTCTCTCTCTCTCTCTCTCTCTCTCTCTCTCTCTATTCTCTTCTTCTTTTTCTCTCTTTCACCTTGGACATGTAGAACACCTATTAGAATACCCTAATCTTGAATCTCAAGTGTTTATATAACACTTTGTGAGAGACAGAGCCAAAATAGGAAACTGCGTATTGCAGTCAGTGCGCATCGTCACCCGGTCGCCCAACACGCTCGACCGATCGCAAGCAACCCAAAACTGTCCGATGAGCAACATGAGAGAAAACACTCTAATTAGACCGGTCACGCCACATTGGCGATCGGTAGCTAGCTAATGGCGACCAGTCTCAACAAACCAAAACCTGTCTAGCGTGCAGAGCTCCTCTAGGGCCAATATTCGATCGATATCGCTAGTGCATGTGCGATCGGTTGCTGGACCCAATTTCCACCACAGTCTCTTCTCAACTCCTGAGAAGGAAAACCCCATCAGGAATAAAAGGCCTGGATGTTCTTGTCATCCTGAGTGATATGGTACAAATCTTGCTCCAAACGGTAGAGACGGGTCTCATTGCTTTGTTGGTAGATCACTTTGAGGTGATCCCACATCACTTTGGTTGTACAATGTGGGTTAGCCTAATAGCAATCGATTTGTCCACGGAGTCGACAATCCAAGTGTTGATTCTTCCATTCTTCATTTCTCAATCGGCCAGTCGCTCCAGATCGATGGAAGGGGTTGTAACCAACTCATCACTTAGTCCTCATAAGCCACGACCCTAAAAAAACTCTAAAAGTGGATATTCCATATGCCCTAGTTGGTTTCGTCAAAACAACACCAGGGGGCTTCGCCCCAAGAATTTTCTTTATCCATAATCATAAAAAAAAAAAAAAGAGTATTGATCAAGGAGATCATCGACAACGAAGTATGAAGGACTGAGAAAAAGTTGCGTCACCGGCGATGAAGACCAGAGCCTAAACAAATGGAGAACTAAACGGAGGAGATGCAACTGTTCGCAATTGCAAAGGGTGTCGAGAGCTACTACTGGAATCGGAAAGGGAGGCTGGATTCCAACAATGAATCGAGCAATTGCTGGATTTTAGTGATGTGTTCGAACAACAAGGAGAGAGGAGATTTCTTGCCCTGATACCATGTCAGTCAACCACTTTTAAGTTATGGGTTTCTCTACAACCCTCAAAGAAAAGACTCATATAAATATATGAGACCAATTACAAGAATGCCCCTTTAGAAGAATAACAGCCCAACATAGGCAAGAGACAAAGGGGAAAAAAAGATAAAATAACACGAACATGCACATAATTATACATGAGTTAACATGGAACTCAGCTGTAGTCACTCGTGAATAAGACAGAAAGAAAACAAGAAATATCTATATGAGTAAGACAAGAAATACTTACAGAAGACATGATAGTAGTTCCATTGGAAATGTCTGGCACGGACAAACAGTTTTGGGGAACAGGCAGGCATTGCAAAATAAACTCATATTGGGGAAAGTAACCCCTTCCCAGATAGTTTTCATTTGGTCTCTTCTAGGAGATTTTTCAAATTTCGGAGCACCTAAAAAATAGCATAAAAAAGTAAACAATTGTATATCATGAAGCATCCAGAGATTTCCACAATAATTTTACAAAAGGGAGCAAATAAGTAATGGAGATTACAACTTATAGAGGCTTACAAACGCCTGGTCAAAAACAAGGGCTGATAGGACAAGGATAGTTGTGCATGCCACAGAAATGACACTAACTAATGCAATCTCTGAATCTTAATAACCTCAATAACAGGATGCTTGATGCTGATATCTGAGTGCAGTGTGCAGCACTCTATCAAGTCAACTACGTGGCTGTGAAGCCACCAGAAAGGTTAACCCATCTCCCTTCAATTTGCAACTTGAGCTGTGCTACAATTTAAGAAATGGTCTCTATCTTTTTTGCTGATAATTAGCGAAGAAGTTTATTACCACAAGAAAAAAAGAATATGCATCAAGTGGTAAAGAGTACGTGATATATATATATAAAGGGAAAACTCGATAGTCATCCCTTATCCAACTCATCAGTGGGCAATCAGGAGATTTTATTAAAAAGTCCTAAAGACCGTATACAATCCAACAACAACATTTTCATCATTACCAATGTGGCAAAACAAAATTTTTAGCTTAGACACAAATGTTAGGAAATAGTCAGTCCTGTGAATGAATCAATGAACTAAGTGATTTCACTACAGATTCCAGGAGATCCATCTCATACTCAATTCTTTCATTTATCCATTTCTGTCGAAACATTAAAAAAAATCAATAAACAAATTACAACCCGGAATTTAGAAATTTTTTTTTATGGAATTTAACTGCTGTTTTATGAGAACTTATCCATAATAGAAAGAGAAATTATATTACAATGTGTCCTTGATAGAAACTCCATGAAGTGCTCACTTATACATGGCAAACCTGCCACAGGACAAGATAAATGTTCTCGTGGGCCACCATGTAGATGGGATATAGGCCAAAAGTTGTACCAGTTGGACAGCTCAGATCACCTTATTGTTGTAAGCTTTTCCTGTTGAATGTGGACTGTAGCTCTTTTTTGAGTTAACCATCATTTTTCAGGCAACTGATGAGATGGTTGTGAAATGCCTTGCTTATTGGTGCATGGCCAAATCCTTTTGCTAGCCCACCGAATCAACAGTCCCAATTCTTAAACACAAACAGCACCATACTTTCTCCTTTCTTTCTTTCTTTTGTTTTTCTTGTTTCCTTTATCCTTTTTTTTTTCTTTTCCTTTCTTTCTTTCTTTCTTCTTTTTTTTTTTTTTTTTTTTTTGACAATTTCAAACGGCGTGTATAAAATAGATATGTATCACACATTTTTGGGCTGTGAGCTATTAGCTCGGATTGTCCGATCAGTCTGATTTTTAGGCCACATTTCACACATAGTAGGGCTGCTGCATAAGCCTTTTGGATCTTGAACATGCCCCATTGAAAAAAAATGTTTTAGTTGAATGATATGATCTCAGTTTCTTTCCAGAAGGAGAAAAATCGACAAAGCACGTGAAATAGAATCAAGTACGTGCTCAAGGAGGATCTCAGGATGAGAAGTACCGTGTTCGGGAAATCCATCAGCGGTAGTTCGGGAAATCCATCAGCAACCAGTCTGATTCCTTCATTTCACATGTTGTGAGAGGAAATTCCAATAGTTATTAGTTTTTTCAGTTGAATAGAGAGAAACAACAAACAAGGTGAAGCCTCCAGTCCACAACTATAACCAGGACATGAACTGATGGTCTGTTTGGATGTACCCCAGAATGTGATTAGGATCCAAAATGGGGCCCTCGCCCTACCCATGATCGCTCTGCAGAAGCAGAGCAGTTTGGCAGGTTGCCCTGGAAGCTCACATCGACAAAATCCACCCCAAATCGAGAATGTAATGGTAACAGGTCAAACTTGTCATGGATATTAGGAAACATACCACCATTCACAATTCAGTTCATTTGTGCATCCAAAGGCAATTGAAATGCCATTTTACATATAAGATCCGAATAAAGGGTACAAAATAACTGATGGTATGAATTAATTATAACTGATCCACCAGCTTCTTATCTGCAGTGGGAGGAATGGACTGTTGCTGAAAAGCATCATAACAGAACAGTGATAGAGCTTCCTCAGCAATTCCACTCCATATGTGCGGTCTAATACTCTGCTCGAATCAAACCATCCATTGAGGGATTGGATCATTAGCAATTTCTCATGATTCATTGTCATCAAGTTGGCAATTTGCAAAGCTGACACCCCATACAGTGGGGAAGCTACATATGCACCATTGATCTAAAGCAATCAGGACATTCAGTCCTCAAAGCAAAGAGAATGGAAAAAATCAGCTTAAGGCGGTTGGGATTGTTGTTAAAAAATCAGCTTACGACCAAAGTGAGTTCTTTTTCCTCAAATGCTAGGGTAACAAGAAACAAAGGGTGGTTTATTATTGTTAAAAGTCATAAAAGTACCAATGCAAACAACCACGCTTGTACACAATAAAGCTGGACTAGTCCATTTGATTCATAACCATTGTTTTTATCCAAGCAATAACTGAAGCGAACCTGCTTTTTCTTTTTTCTTTTTTCCTTTAATATGTTCTCTGAAAGGCGACGCAAGTCCTGAAGCTGTGAAGAGAGAATTCCCCTTGAATGATGATTAATCCAAAACCTCGAGAACAGAGGATATGCCAGTAAGTTGCATCACAAACTTTAGAAGCAAACCTAAACAATTCAAAGCATGGAACAATAATCGAACAAATACATGGAAATTATTAAAGGAAACCCAATTGCAGCATTAGAGTCCTTGTGGATGTTACATGTTGTCAATGATACCAAACACCTTGTCACCCTTGACTTAAAAATAAATAAATTTCAGACAATGAAAATAAAGGATTTAAACTATCCATAGAGAAGATACTCATATGGTGACAGTTGTCTTGACACCCTTACCTCATATTGCAGACCTGATTCCTACTGGTAGTATTTAGGAAGATGGACATTGATGTGTTTTGACCATGTGGATGTCGATTTTACTGGGTTCAGCAAATAGTGTGTTTGTTATTGCTCAAAAAATCCAACTTACTAATAAGCCAATAACACATTTTTTACTATTTTAATAAGTAAATAACACATGTTATTGGAAATAATGAAATCTTATTCTGAAGAAGTCCAATTGAAATAATTATAAGGAAAGAGAAGGGACCTATCCTATATTATACATGGGAACACTGGACAACCACCAAAAAAAAAGTCTTTTGCAATTACATAAATCAGAAAAATACCTGATCAACTAACAATATTAAGAACTGCCAATTCATTTCTTAATTCAAAGGTATATAATGCCCAGTCTAAATTGTCAATTTTTTTTATTATCTCACCGGCACTCCTTAAATGTGAGGCCCACCTTTCAATCATCCAAATCACTCGTCTGATATGAATGGGAGACAGACCAAGCATGTGGTTCGTTGAACAATCCCAACCACATGATGGATGGACCTTTCACATTGCAAATGGACAGTCAAATGAATCATCCTATGTTGTCATCTGGGATTTCTACTGTTGACAAGCCTACACTTTATTGACCTTTTATTGTGAAGGAAAATGTAACAGCACCAAATAAACTCACCAAGGGATTTCTACTGTTGACAAGCCTACACTACTCAAGCAAAGAACCTTCCCACGTCCAAGTCTCCCAAACATCAAAGCTGTGACTTGCAAATACAAATTCCATTCTCCTATTTATCTGAAAAATCAAAATGGAAAATGCAGCTGGATCCTTAGATATGAGCTAGATTGTGCATCTGTAATGTGATAACCAACAGATGTGATACACCAAAATCTTTATATGTGATACACCAAAATCTTCAACAGCATAGACCATTCAAGAAATTCCCTCCATAATATGCGCATCTGTAATCTGTAAAATAAATATAAAAAAAAAAATAGAGAAAGAATAGAAAGAACGAGGGATTAAGATTGCATCCTCAATTCCTCATCGTGGATGCCTCAACTTCATAATAGAAATATCGAACATCAACTCGGGAAAGAACCTACTAGACTACCAATTGCTTCAACGTCTAGTGACTGGAGATGAGAAGTGGAGGATGCACTACCATGAAATAATTCATGAAATAGTCTTCTTGATAAATATCACCAAATTAGCTGCACCACCATAGTTTTACTATACAGAAATGCAAGCTGTCTAAGCCTCTGTACCAAAAAAAAAAAACTAAACTAAACTTACATCATACTTCATCAGGATGGCATCACTTAAGTGGTACATGACTCTAAAACATTCTTAGACTATACAGAAAAACAATCTGTCTAGGCCTACATCTGTAAACTATGAAGGGGGAAAAAAGAAGAAGAAAAAGAACTCTACATAACTTGATCAGATCAATCACGAACACCTTTAAAAGCTTAAGTTAGGTCATATAGGTGAGACATCATTGCCTCAGTAAACTCAACTCCACGCAACTTCAGGATAAATCAACAAAACTTGTCACAGCTTGACAAGACCCACTATATTTTGTAAATTATAACATTTTACTGATTTGTGGTGTCAAGACTCAGAAAAACATTCAGATGCCATCATTTTTATTCTCTTAAAATCTGGTGTAATTCAAGTATAGAAAATGTACTGATTCATAAGTCTTCAACCGACGGATGCAGAATGTGAATGGCTTCGACCATGAGAAACATAAACAACAACAAGACAATCTAAAAATACGAGAATGGAAAAACATATTTTTGCCTGTCTTTGATAAGGAAAACTGGCATTACACACCTATTACTTGGCAATGGCATCATCTAGATGTTGAAGTTCAACAATCTAAAGCCATAAGAAATTTAAATCAACAATCTAAACATAAAGTTGAACGACAAAAAAAAAAAAAACAAAATAACGTCACTAAATCCGATTGAAAATTCAAAATTGCCATATCTGGCTAGTCAACAGACTAATCATGTCAACCCCTAGGCAGCAGTAGCAGGTTCTGCCTTGTCATCTTCTTCCGCCACCACTCCCGACTCTTTGGCATTGGCGGTAGCATTTGATAATTCCTCCACTTCTTCCAAACTGGTAGAACGATCTCCCCCCGTCTGTCTGTTTGCACATTGATCGTATAGGGTCCAAAGTAGCCCTATAGTGACAAAGATCAAGACCAGCACCATTGTCTTCCAAACCACTTTTTGATATGTAATGACGGTGAACAAGTTACTCATATGAGAGAAAATGGTGCTAGTCTTTTCGAAATAATCCATAAAAAATTTCCGCAACACTGCATTTGAAAAACAAAAGGTTTGATCAGATTATTTAGAAAAGTGAGAATTAACGAAGTACATTTTAGCATTCTGGAAGATATACCTTCCAGTATCCTCTTCTGTCTAGGATTTCCTGCATCCTCCTTGACAATACCACGTTCGAGATCTGAAATGTTAAAACAGAAAATAAGAAATATGCAAACTTATTCACCTGCATGTTCATAGATCCATGTGATGACCTTACAACTATTAATGATCTATTCAATTTATCCTTTAACCAACCAATCATCTAAAAACCCAACCAACCCCTTGGCCTCAATAAAGTGATGAAAATGAAAGGCCCATTGCATAGTATAAGTAGTTAAAGTGTACATAAACATATTGTACATGCTCAAGGTATTCCGTAAGAGTAACGGTGGCTGCAACGGCCACCACCATTACCTTAATGACACTGGTTGTAATGGTCATTAGGCCTCGTAATGGCTACATATTGATTATATGTCAAACAGTATCATCATTGATTTATACCCTCCATTATGTGGTCTATCCTTTGGTGGTGACCCCCACCCACCCCCCCGGACACACACACAAACCACTCCAATCAAATGAAAAATCACTTTGGTCGTTTGATCCTAGGCATCCAATCAATGATAATGAAAGATCCATATTAATTATATGGTCAAGAGGTGCCATCATGGATATAATCAAACACTCTCATCATTGATTTGGACCCTCCATTATGTATCTGACCTTTGGTGGGGAAACCTTCCCCCTCCCAAAAAAAAAAAAAAAAAAAAAAACTTGGTCAAATGAAAACTCACCTTGGTCATTTGATTCTAGGAATCCAATCAACAATAATGAAGGATCCATATTGATTGTATGTCAAAAGGTGCCATCATTGATTTAGACCTACATGCAGTATGCCCTTTGGTTCCCAATCCCTCTAACTTACTTCCCACCTTACATTGCCCGTGTGTTTCAATAAGGGTAATCATTAGTAGAAATTTAGAAATCTTTTTCTTTTCTTTTCTTTTTTCATTATGATTCTCCAATTTTGGGGCATTGAGCATAATGACAAATCTCATTGTCTGCAACTTCTCACCCCTAGAAATTTCTTGGAAGTTGGAAGACTTTTAGTTTTCGAGGATTTTCTCAATATATCATAAAAAATCTCGTTAAAAAGTAGAACATTTATTAATTTAACATTTATTATAAATTAATAAATATCTAAAACATATAATGTGAGTAGCTATGGACAATTTTATGCACACAGTTAGTGCTCAGAGTAATGAACTTTGGGTTTTGTAAGGACATTGGAAAGGATTTCCAAGGTATTTAGGTAATACCAATGTCTCAGCAAGGGGCATTTATGTCCTATTACAAAATTGTATTTTACACAAGTACACACTCCAACTGGTAGTTCTAAAATGTTAAGTCTGTGTATATAATAAAATAATAAAAATCCAACTAAAAGTTGCGATAATTTTGCAATAAAATTGTAAGAAATTAAAATTTGGTGAGATTTTGTAAATACTATAGAATTAACACAATAATATCATTTTATCTATATTTCACGATGCCATGAGGTTTTCAAAATCTCACCATACTTGTTACAATGGTAGTGAGATACCCATAAGAAATTTGAACACCCCTAAATTCTAATGTCCAGAAGCCCCAAAATACAAAAACTACCCCCCCCCCCCCCCCCCCCAAACAGAAAAAAATGGCCCAAGTGGTATCCATAATAAGCAATAAATGGAGTGCTTACACCTACATGATGTATGGTCCAAATCAATGAATCTTCATACTATAATCAATATGTACCTTCCATTTTCCAAGTCATTATTTGGATTGTTAGCATATTATCTGATCAAAGTAATTTTTATTGGGATGGGCAATCAAAGGTGGCCTACACCATAGACAATGATCAAACATTTTATATATAATAAATACAGATGGTAATAAAAAAAAAAATTCGATATTGTGGTATTAACACGATAATATCATTTTATCAATATTTCACGAGATGTCATGATATTTTCAAAATCTTGTCATACTTGATACAATGGTGTTGAGACACCCATAAGGCATTTGAAAACTCGTGTACTCTAATGTCCAGAAGCCCTAAATAAAAAAAATTATACAAAAAAAAAAAGAAAATGAAAAGAAAAGTGGAGATTCGTATTGCCAGAAATCCAAATGGCCCCTAGGTGGCATCTGTAATAAGCAAAAATGGGGTGCCTAAGCCTACGTAATGTAAGGTCCAAATCAATGAAGTTTTGTACTGTAATCAATATGTACCTTTCATTTCCCAAGTCATTATTTGGCTTGTTAGCATTATTTGATCAAAGTAACTTTTATAGAGATAGGCAATCAAAGTTTGCCTACAAAATAGACAATGATCAAGCACTTTCTGTAATAAATACAGATTGTTATTTTCTGGCCTTTGATTGGATGGTTGGAACCATCCAGTAGTGATTTTTTGGGAGAGAATTGGCAATAAGAAGGTGGGCCCAGATGATGGATAATCCCAATCACTAATCTGAATTTCTAGGATAATAAATATAGTCCCTACATTTCCTACAAATTGATCAGATGCTTAAGATCAAAAGATCATAGTGATTTTTAGAGGGACAGCCAGATGGGTAATCAAAAGCGGCCCCACATCATAGACGGTCCAAATAAATGACTTGACCTTTTTTAGCATGTAAAATATATGGGCCATCATTTTCATAGCCATTGGGATCATCCACTCAAAGTGATATTTAAGAGGGATGAGCAATCAAACGTTGGGCCCACATGACAGATAGTCCATATCAATGATTCTTGCTTATTATAATAAATTTCTAGCATCCATTTTCCTAGCCATGGATTGGATGATTAGGATCATTCAATTAAAGTGGTCCTGAGAGAGATGGGCAATCAAATGTGGGACACATGATGGAGCTAGGCCCACATCAAAGATTGGACATTTTCCAATATGATCATCATCTAAGCCTTTCCAACCACTTTGCCGTTCGACTCTGGATCCTCTGTTTGCTGCAAACAGGAGATCCCCGTTTGCAGCTTCGGTGTGATGAGGTTGCACTGAGGATGTGATGTGGTTGCAAACCTATGTGATGACGTGGACCAATAAAAAAGCTGCAAACAGGGATTTCGTGTTTGCAGGAAACAGAGGATCCGGAATCATATGCTTCCTACAACTGAGGTCCACCATTTGGTGATTCGAACCATTGATTTGATGGGTCCCACCATGGATGGACCATGACCTGAAAATCTTCTGTTGGTCAAATGGTTCATACATCGTTGAGCAATGCAATAAAGATCTGTAGAGAATATTTTGGGACATGGTCCATGCACTCGTTCTCTTGGATTAGGAGATCTGAGGTATAGATTCTAGCAAAATATGTGGTTGATTACTATAATAAATTTAAAAATTGATTAGTAACCAAATCAGTAACAACTTTAAATTCAAATCATAAGCAGAAAATCTTAAAACAGCCCATGCTCTTATTTAGAATTGTAACAGCCTTAACGGGTCATTTTTTCTGTAATGGCCGTTATGGCTTTTAAGACCCCGTAACGTGTAACTATTGCCATCATTTAACAGCCGTTACAGGTACACCACGAGGTCAATAGATTCATCTCATGCATCTCATAGGGTATGCAACTGACCATATAGGCAGGTTATAGACCCAGCCTATGCATGTGTGGAATCCAAATAAACTGTACAGTCGGTGTCTCCGACCATGATGGTAAGATAGTGCCATAAATCAGTGATTCAAAAGTTGACTCCAACAATATAGGAAGCAATGTAAAAACGTGAGAAAAACCTCCAAACCAAGCAGTGTGGCCCACCTAGGTTTTGGGTGGGCATGAATGAATGAGCGCCCATTAACATGGTCATTCAAACCTTATAAAAGGTTTGGATGGCATATGCACACTACGGTGAGCCCCGCATGGGGTGTCCCTTGATCATCAAAGGAAAAAATGAGATAAGAACAAGAATCCATTACCTTCGTTGCTGCTCGAGTATTTCTTCTCTGATCTTGAGAGCAGCCTTTGTTCTTGGGGTTCTTCCCGGACTGAAAATGGGGAAGAAAGAAAAACCCTAATCAAATGCAAATAGAAATGCAAAAGAACTCTCTCTCGCTCATTCTCTCATGCACACTGTAGTTCTCTTTCTTCCATTTCTTCCAATAGGCTGTTCACGTCTGGCCAAGCAAAATGAGCGCCCCTTCACATGGTCGTCAAACCTTATAAACGATTTTGAGGGCATACGCACACTATGGTGAGCCCCGCATGGGGTATACCTTGATAATCAAAGGAAAAAATGAAATAAGAACAAGAATCCATTACTTTCGTCTTCCTCGTCCGATCCTGCGAGCAGCCGCCGTTGTCCTCCAGTATTTCGGGGTGATTCCATTGCTGAAAATGAAAAAGAAAGAAAAACCCTAATCAAAATGCAAGTGCAGGAGAAAACTCTCTTTCGCTCGGTCTCTCACACTCTCGCTCACACACTCTCGCTCAGTCTTTAGGCTACGTCCGGGCAAGCAAAATTAGATTATTTGGTGTGGCCCGCGACTTACCAAAGACAGTGCGGCACTTTCCGTGGGGCCCATCTTAACACAAGCATTCTATCCATGCCGTCCATCCGCTATTTCATATTATTTTAGGGCATAAGCCCAAAAATGAAGCAGATATAGTCTCATTTGAACCATACCAAAGTAAACAGTGGTGATTAACCATTACAAACTTCCTATGGGACACAAAAGTTTTAGATCAAGCTGATATTTGTTTTTTCCCTTAGTAGACGTTTTTTTTTTTTATATTAGAAGCAGGTGGATGTCAGATAAACATTACGGTGTGCCTTAGGCAATTTTAACGGTGGGACGTTCAATAAAAACTTTTTCTTATAGTATGGTACACCTAAGATTTTGATCTGCTTAATTTTCGGTATCATGGACTAAAATGATATGTAAAAACGTATGGACGGAATGGATAGATAATAAATACATCAAGGTGAGCCTCACAGTAAGCAATGCACCATCTGGAGTGAAGCCGGGTTCGCACCTAAACCACCACCGCCATATAACACCTGACCAGGTATATGATGGTTCTAAGCAGGATGGCACTTGATACACAGGCACTCATAAATTTTACACGTGGTGCATATTAGATCCATTTAAACCGTTTAAATTGTTTAAACCACTGTCATTGAGTCACAATATGAAAATTAGATTTTTTGAACTGTCGTAATCTCTGATTCGTGGACGCTTGTTACTGAAAATAGGAGCATTAGATATTTTTCATTTTAAACCGTCCAATGGATATCCATCAATCTAATGGTCAGATAATCAAATAACCTTAAATTTTTATTCATGGTACACTTAAATGGTATCCATATTTTTGAACAGTTCAATTTGACTTAATGGTATGTTATAATGAATTTTCTAATTAATAATCTGG
Organism: Liriodendron chinense; assembly: GCA_003013855.2. NCBI lineage: Eukaryota > Viridiplantae > Streptophyta > Magnoliopsida > Magnoliales > Magnoliaceae > Liriodendron > Liriodendron chinense. The sequence goes on along the minus strand of PVNU02003715.1, from coordinate 511,003 downwards.
CGCATGCGTATCCTCCACCCCACTACGTCAATGTATCAAAGGTTTCATTGCAGCACGATGATGTCCGTACGTATTTGGTAGTTCCATGCGCGCTTGAAGAGTGCCATGTACCCACGCCACATGCACCAATCCGAAGCATGTTTATGATATCTAAGCTCCCCATTTGGTTGTAGCCAATATGCATAGATCTCATGCCTCCAATTTAGGCCATCTCGCTTGTCAAGTGGGCCACATATCTACAAAGTAAAGTAGTGATTGAATCAAACTTCTGGCCATCCATTTTTTCGTATGTTGTGGCCCACCTAAGTTCTGAAATTATCTAATATTTAGCCCGGAAGATCGCAACAGGGTAACCCATGTGATGGAGAGAGCTCAGGTCTCAAACACATGTTTGGGTACTAGCATGTATGTGTGCATGTGGAAGGGCGTTCTCCCACATGCACGTGGAAATAGAAGGCCTTTGTCCCAAATTGTCATGGGGTGTCAACAGCCAGCTACGTCCGGGCAAAGCTCTGCACAAGCCCTGCTTGATGTGAGGCCCCACGGACTGAGGGAATAGCCTCCCCGGCCATTAAGGGGCCGAGCCTAAGCAAGCAGATCAAGTATAAAAAAACATTCCCTTGAGAAGCTGCCTGAAGGTGTGCTAATTATCCCTCATATATATATAGGAGGTAGAGCACATTGTCAGTTGGTTCTCAGGACTCGGTCTCTTCCCAGGCAAGCAAGTAGCAGAGCTAACGGGAGTGAGCCATGGCACGCCAAAAGAGTCTAGGCTGAGTCCGGCCAAGACCGGCAGAGCCCATCGCAAGAGAAAAATTTAAAAAAAAAAAAAAAAAACAACAACGTGCACCCTTGAATTTTTAAGAGGCTCACTGTGATATGTATGTGTGATCTACTCCCATCATTAGATGTGTAATTCCATATTAGGCTATGGGCCAAAAACTAAGGCTTAGATGTGATTCGGGTGGGGCCACAATAAAGAAAATAGATGCAAGCAAGAGAGACATCCACACTTGGTTATTACAGGCCTGTCGTGATGATTATATAAAATCCACTCCAACAATTATATACTTGGGCATTGGGCCCAAAAATCAGGCCGATTTGTGATTCAGGTGGGCCACACCAAGGGAAATAGTTCAAAGGGTGAGCTTTGCCCTGTATACTATTTTGAATCGTGTGGTCCACTTAAATTAGGAATGGGGCTAAGTTTTGGGTCATAGACCTCGCATGGTGTGAGACACCTAATGGATAAGTGGATTTTACATCAACGTCAAGGCGTAGCCCATCCAAGCCACCAACCTCTTTTCCGAAAGACGGAAATAACTCCACCTAGAATGGTGTGAGACAACTGCTAGACGGGGTGGATTTTACATCAACACCAAGGTGTAGCCCACCCAAGCCGCTAACCCCAATTGAAATAACTCCTCTTCCTCATGATGTGTGAGATGTGTGCGGAAGAAGAAAAAAAAAAAAAAAAAAAACTCTCCTCAGAGTGCTACTCCTTTTTGTAGGAAGTCCACCTTTATATCTACTCCAATGTGTTATCCTAAGTTAGCCATGGCTAAAAAACCAAGTTGACCCATGATTCAGGTGTGGGCAAGCCACATGAAGGAAAATAGTTGGGAGAGACACATATCCACCATTGATATTTACCGAGCCCATTGTGATGATTATATAAAATCCACTCTAATCATTAAATATTATACCAATACTTAGGCTTGCATCCCAAACTTCAGCCCCATCTATTATTCTGATGGGCCATACAAAAAGAAACAATTTGGAGGGTGAACATTACCTTGTACATTGTTTCTAGTTGTGTGGTCCACTTAAAACAAAGATGGGGTTGATCTTTGTTCCCTGGACCTAACATAGGGTGACACATCTAGTGGGTTGAGGTGGGATGCAGATTGCATATTGACACTGCCTGTAGTGAGTTGCCATTGGACAATGTTCTGCGGCTCGCACCATGATGTATGTGTTTTATCCACGTTGTCCAAACCGTCATGATTAAATGTCCACCATTAAAAACTTCTTGAGGCCTTGTGAACGCTAGATTGGCGCAGGGCGAATCGTAGCTCTCACAGGTTAGCCTCTTTAAAGGGCTTTTACATTTGTAGAGTGTTTGAGAGGTGTTTATAGAAGACTAGAGTACTCGCCGCTAGCCAGTTACTTCAAATCTACAGTCGGTTAGACCTTATAAAAATGCTTAAAATCGAAAATTCAAAGATCCTTAGTCTTAAGATAACTCATTGATCTGTTACCTGATATTTGAGATAAGGACCGCGGTTATAGGGAGGGAAGATATTAGGCACCCATTCTGCCCGTACAGATATACGGTCTCTACTTCATAAGATAAAATCAACTTCGATGATTAGTTCTGGTTCTTGCACTTTAATGAATAGCGTGTGTTTGTTGAATGCAATGTTCAATACATCATCACGCTGCCAAGCAGTGTCTTAGGTCTGGCGAACCTGCCCTGACTCACTTGTCGAGCAGAGTAACTAGGCGACTCAAGTTTTATATGGGCAGGATCCGAGAAACTCGGCAAGGCTCAGAGTATATATGCACTTGAGTTGACTAAGTGGAAATGAATATTATGTATGAGATATTATGGATGAAATAAGTAAGGGGTTGAAAAGGGAATAAATGTTACACAATACTAATGTATGATTGGATGAAATTGATTACAGACTAGATGGTTGGGTAGACAGTAATATCAAAATGATTGACTCGAGTAGCTTGGATTAGCAATTGGTTGACTCAAGATGCTAACGCTGGGGTTGGACCCGACCAGAACTAGGCTCACTCTCACTCTCCTTGGTGGAGGGGTGGTGTAATAACCTGGACTTTCAATACTCGGGTGTTCTCTTAAATTATTCTTTCCTTCGAATAAATCGTAAAATCACATATTTACACACAGATTGAAGCTCAAAAATTTTAAAGGCTACACATGAGATAGTATTTTTGAAATCCTAACCTGGATAAGACTTTTGTTAGGAGGGTAGGTTGTGAGACCCCGATCCTCTGTAACACAGTCGAAGCACACACGCTTTCCGATCGACACCTACGATGGCCCATATGCGGGGCCCTCAAGTGCTTAATATCGGACCCTAGTAACTTGTCCTATATAACCTTGAAACCTCTGTCATGATAACTGTTGATGTTGAAAATTGGTCAACAGACGAGATGTAGTGACCTTCAACTGGTCAACAGAGGGATGCAACTGATCTCCTGCAAGTGTGCGGTCTGGACCTGGACTGAAGGTTTCTTAGACCCTGTAGAACACAAAGGAAAGCTAAGGGGGGTGGCTGGGGCCCAGCCATTAACCCTCTGATGCTTAAGTCAGTTGGATCTTGAGAGATTGAATATCTTGCCTTTGATAGGTTTTAATTTTCATACCTTGATAATGAAGAGGACATGTCTATTTATAGACTTAGGTCGTAGAGTTGGATTCCTTTTGAGGAAACGTGATTTTCGTATAATAGAATATTGGGCTTCTGAGATCTTCGGGCTTCTCTGTAGCAGCTGGAGGAATTTAATCTCTAATTGATGACTTTCTGAACCTTTCTCCTATTATCTCGACGCGGGCCTAAGATCGCAGGATTGTTGTTTGAGAAGGCAGCTCGTCGTAAGGCTGTGGTCGTTCTCGAAGAACGTCCAGAAATATATCCTTATCAGGTCAGTTGATACCGACCTACCTTCAGGTCCGTAGTAGTCGGCTCGGTTCTAATAAGTCGGCTCGGTTCTGATAAGTCAGCTCGGTTCAGCCCTTAAGTCGGCTCTTTACCCATAACAATGACCGTGTCGTCACTGTGGTCTAACAAAGAAAATCATACGTCAATCCGATACCTGAGCGCAAAGATATGATCATTTGATCGAAACACTCAATAAACGCAGTTTCTACCCACCCATGTATAGGATCCACTGCACGGTCTCCTAAGCAATCATCTCCCTCTCCTTGACATGATTGCAATAATTATTACAACAATAAATAAATAAATAAAAAGTAATAATAACTAATAATGATGAAAAGAAAAGAAATAAATAAAACAAAATAAATAATATATATATATATATATATATATATATATATATATATATATATATATATATAGAGAGAGAGAGAGAGAGAGAGAGAGAGAGAGAGCGGGGGGGGGGGGGGGGGGGGGGGGGTGCAATGCATGATTATATTCCATTCCTCCCCATACTGGGCCCGCGAATTAGGTATTATCCTAAGAGCAACTTAGTGGCTATTACCCTAACCATGTGGGGCCCTTCTTAATGTATTTTTTTATATATTTACGCATCTATTTGTTTTTTCCTATCATTTTAAGATGTGATCCAAAACCCTAAGAAGATCCAAATCTCAAGTAGACCATACCACTAGAAACAAATTTTTTTTATCAATCTCATATTTATATTTTCCCTTCATCAAGACCTTATTGACATTATCAAGAGCTTGGATTGAAAATAAACATTACCAAAACCTTATGATGGGCTCTTTGGAATTTTTAATGGTGGAGGCACTCAGTCACACTGTTTCTAGTGGTATGATCCACTTGAGATCTAGATTGCATAATTTTTGGAACCTCATTCCAAAATGGCCTATAGAAAAGGATGGACTGCGTGAATATACAAAGTATCATCCATGTGGGCCACACAGCAGGGTAACATCCACTAAGTTGTACCCGGGGTAACACCTAATTCGTGCCCCCCATGCCTCCAGACGTCACCCCCCTCTCTCTCCCTTCCTTCAATAATGGCTAAAAAAAAAAAATAGAGAACATGATATATAACATATAAGAGGGAGAGCCGTTTCTCTCCATCCATCTTCCATCCTTTCTTCCTTCTTGTTTCTTTCACCAAGGAGAGAGAGAGAGAGAGAGAGAGGAGTGGGCCATCTTAATCAACCCTCATCCATCTCAACCATCCATTAACTTCAACCATCGATATCAACCGTTGATCAAAAAGATCAAAGTGAGCACACCCCCTTACCTTTCCTTATCTGTGATTCCTTGCTTCCTTCCTTTCTTTCTTTATAATATAGCTAGGGACCCATTGATGTGGGCCCTATTTTGTGGGTAACATGCCATCTGGACCATTCACCGTGATGGATGGGTTGGATGAGATGGAAAACACAAATATCAACTTTATCCAGAGATTTCGTGGGACCGTGGGCCCCGCCATGGTGTTCATCAGCCATCCAACCTACTCAAGTGGTCCCAAAGACCTAGAAGAGGGGAATACATAAATATTAGCCTTACCAGGGTCGCAGGCCCACTGTGATGTTCATACATAGATCCAAACCGTCCATGGTGGTTCTCGCTGGGGAGCTCAAATCCTCCACATACACCACACTTTCATATATTTACAATATACATAATACGTAAATTATATATATATATATATATATATATATATATATATATATATATATATATATATATATATATATATATAATACGTAAATTATATATATATAGGGCCACACTAGATACAATAACAGTTGAGAGGGGTTATTCACCCATTAAAACGTTCATGATAGATTATTGGGCCCACTGAGATGTGGTTGACAAATCCAGCCCATACATTGTGTGCGTCCCAATTGGATGAGGGGTTAGACCAAGTTTCAGCAGCATCCAAAACTCAGGGGGGTCCCACCAAGTGTTTTTAGATGTTTTAGGCATATCTTCACATGGTTTTAGACGGTATAGCCCACCTGAGTTCCGTATACGGCTCATTTTTGAGATATCCCATCATCTAAAGGGGACCCATCAAATGCACGGTGTTGATGTCCAGTCCACATCACAGTGGGTCCCACACAGCTCGACCTCATGGGAAGTTCCCATGAGGTCGACCTCATAGCGCGCGCGCACACACATACATAGCCCGGTCTCCTGCGCACCGCACCGCAGAAGACTTTCTTTCAGTACAATTTCCGGTGATATTAGGAGCTTATACGGGGCATCATTGTTGTAATGAGATTATGAAATCCACTCCAACTGTTGGCTGCTCCATGAAAATTAATGCACAGGGACCAAAAATTAGTCGCATAAGTGATTTATGTGGGCCACACTAAGTAAAAAAAGAATTGAATTGTAGGAATTCCTTGCACAGTTTCTTCTCATGTGGTCCACTTAAATTATGGATGTAACTGGTTTTTGAGACCTATAGCTAAATTCTAGTCACACACCTAGTGGCTGGAGTGGATTTCACATGCATATGATGGTAGGGGCCAACCAAGCTCTCCCATCTTGGTTTGCTGGTCAAGCTCCCTCACGTCGCAAAGCCAGTTGGCACGCTGAGCCTGCCAGACTTGCTTGGTTGCCAGTGGTGGGTGTTGGAAGTGATATGTGGCCTTCACCATGATACATGCGTTTTATCCATCTCGTCAGTCTATTTTTCCATGTCATTTTAAGGAGTAAACCAAAAATTAAGGCAGATCCAAATGTCAGGTGGACCACACCACAAGAAATAGTGGTGATTGAAGGCCCACCATTAAAAACTTTTTGTGGGCACAAAAATTTTAGACCAAGCTCGTATTAGTCTTTTCCTTTCATCCAGGTTTGTATAACCTAATCAACACATGGATGGCAAATAAGCATTACAGTGGACCTCAGGAAGCTTTTAATGGTGGGCGTTCAATCACCAATCTTATCCTATGGTGTGTTCCACCTGTTTATTGGATCCACTTTATTTTTGTGTTCGTTCCATAAAAATGAGTTAGAGAAATGGATGTAAGGCATGGATAACACATATACATCGTTGTGGGGTCCACAAGCACCCGCCCACTCTGGCTACTGCCTTGGTTGGCATCAACCCACGTCCCGGGACAAACGTGCCAGCCAAGGCAGTGGGAGGATGGGCTGGAGTTGGCCCAACAATGATGTATATGTGAAATCTGCTCTGCTCATAAGGTTAGAAACAAATATTTTGCTGAACGGATAAAACATTAGACACATTGATAGTTACAGTGGGCCACATGAGGGGAAACAAGCAGGGGACACCCACCATCCAAACTGTATCATTTGGTTTGGCACACATAAATCAAGTATCAGTACAATTCTTGTTGACCATACATGAATTTTCTTAAGAAAACTAATGATTAGAGTGGATTTCATATAAACATTATGGTCAACCATGTAAAAATCCAATGATAAATATTCCCTCTCCCATTGTTTCCCTTGGCATGGCCCGACCTGAATTATAAATCTAACGGTTGTTTTAACCCTAATGATAAATAGACATCACTTACCCAATGGTCAGAGTAGATTTCATGCATGCATCACTGTAGAGCCCACCCTATCTAAGTTCCCAATATGACCGTGAGTTGGACCGCAAGAAAGCATGCTGCAGTACAGTTTGCTTGCAGGAGACCATCACACTCTCTCTCTCTCTCAAAATACACACACACACACACACAAACTGTGGAGAGGTAAAGCCCTCTCTGGACGTTGTGTCCAGAGAAGGACGTACTGGGCTTCTTTTGGCCAAAGAACGTTGGGGCCCACTATGGCCTCCACCATAATGTTTATATGTGATCCACACCATTCATCCCTCTAACCAGCCCAACTCTTGGCATGATTAAAAAAACAGACCAATCCAATATTCAGGTGGGCCGTGCTATGAGAAATGAACTTCTACCGTTCAAATCATTCCAAGGCCTATTGTGATGTTTGTTTTCCTCCTAACCCTTCCTTAATAGGACTCATTTGACTCATAATGATCTGGCCAACCAGATACATGGATTAGATCTTCCATGTGGAACCCACCTTGCCAAGAAAAATATAAATATAAATATAAAAAAGACACTAGCAAACAACATCCGAAGTACGTTGCCCAACGTCCGGTGGAGGAAGCCCATAATGGGCTTGAGCTGGTGGGACCCACCATGATCCATGCCATTCATCTATTTTACCAGCTCATTTTGGGCTATGATTCCAAATACAAGATGAATCCAAATCTCAGCTGGACCACACCACATAGAAACATTGGGGATTAAACCCTTACCATTGCAACTCCTTGGGGGCCACTGTGATGTATTTTCCTTATCTTTACCATCCATCCTTTCCCAGCCCATGTGATGAGCAGAACCAGCAAGTGGGACTAACTTGTGATTTATGTTTTGTACACCTTTTAATTGGTGCTTACTGCCCATGATGGTTGCAAAGTTAGCTTTCCACTTCAGAAATCTATATTGAATTTTAGTGTTTTGGGTTATGTTTGAGTGTCCTTGGTGGGCCCCACATGCGAGCAATGTGGTGGCCACCATTTGGACCTTTTATACAGTATATGTGTGGCTACACAAATGGCATTTTACCTAGGCAAAGCAAACCCCACGTGATCAGAAATTTAAGTTCCAAAATGGGGCCAGGCAAAGTCATGTTTGGCCTTGCACCAAAAAGTACCTATACGTATCCAGAAGACCCTACCTTATGGGTTTTGGAGACCATGCATGGGTCTACTAGGGGCACTTGACGGCACACCAAAAGGTGGTCCCATTTTATGGTAGTACGTGCCCAAAATTAAGCCAAAATCATTTCTGCACAACTTTGGGTACCTATATTTGGGCATTTGTTAGAAATTATACATATGCAAACAAAGAGATCCGCCTTATGAGTTTTTAAGACCACACATTGCTTTGCCAAGTTGCCATTTTATTTCTCCAAAAGATGGCCGCTTGTGATCACGAATTAGACCCAAGCTTAGCCCAAAACCATTTCTGTATGTAAAGTCTGTTTAATTAGAAATCTACATGGGGCCACATCCATGGGATATGGCAAACAATGGGATCATTCAAACCCTAAACCCTTAATCTAGAGACCAACTCCCTAAAATTCTAGAGCCACCACCATAAGGTTGATCATAACCATATAAGTTTATGGGATATGGCAATCTAACCGCATAAATGGTCTAAAACGTGGTAAAGACGAATTCTAGTGCGTGTGAGCATGTTTCGAGCAACATTGGGAGACGTTTTGACTCTTAAGGTGATGATTCCTCCCCTTGAGCTTTCCACCTTCATGTTAGTTAAGTAATAATTTTATTCATCTATGACTGATAATTTTACTATGTCTCATGATTACCTCTCTTGTTTAATTTTGTCATAAATCATATGTTTAATTTTTCTATACGTGAATCTCATTATAATTGCGAATTATTTGCAGATTTTGGAATTGTCATTTTCACTCCTCATGTTTGGAATCTGGAAGTGGAGCGTGAATTTGGATGGTTGCGATCACCTATATTTGATGGGACCTTAAACTGGTGGCACTTTGGAAGTGATATATTAGAAAGATTCCTGATGGTGTCCTTAGATGGACTTGTTAGACTAAATGTTAAATGAGATGAGATCTTGATTATGTCCTTAGTTGGATTGGTATGGAAATATTTTTTATGATGTCCTTATATAGACTCGTTGGACTGAATGTCCTATTGAGATGAGTTGTTATGATTTTCGATGGACTTAATAGACCAAGGGTCCTATGAGATAAGTTATTGATTATGTCCTTAGTTGGACTTATGTAGAAATATTTTGGAGAATTATTGTGATAAATGGCCACTAGTTGTAAGGGAATATCATAATTGGCTTGGTTGTAAATTGGAATAATAATGGTTGATTTAATAATATATATCATGGCACAGACGGGACATGTGGTGACGAGTCATATTACCGTCGGGTGGTCTGGTTGTTGAGAGCACGTACCTTTGAGGTATTTTCGCTGGCTCCATACCACCATAGAGTGCGTCATTCACTAAGAGCGCGTACCTTTGGTATTTTCGCTGATGATGGCCACTCATGATGGATTTGCATTATGGGGCTGATGTGTATCCTTAGTGACTTCTAGACCACTGGGTGAGGCCGATGTGTGTCCTTAGTGACTTACAGACCATTGGGTGAGGCTGATGTGTGTCCTTAGTGACTTCCAGACCACATTTTCCAGCTGGATGTGCATCCCCAAGCTAAGGGACATGTGCATGCATTTATGCATTTAATAAAGACTGCATCATGGATGTTTTGTACATTTTTTAAAATTCTTGATTAATGTGTTGGTGTGTAATCTTGAGGGGACCTCACACTGAGCTGGCCACTCATGCTGTTAAATTTCAACCGTACAGTTGGTGTAAGTAATTGAAATGATGCTCAGGTTATGCTGATGTCATGGACCAAAGGGCCGTGTCTGTTAATTGCTACTTTAAATTTTATAATTGTTTCATTATTGTATTCTAATTTAAATTCAAGATATTTGGTTTGTATAAGCTTTATGGGCATCACTCTGAGATATTTGTTGTATCTTTCCTATATGAATGGTTTATTTTCCTTCCGCTCTGACGCTTACTTTGTGGAATGATACTTAAAAGTTGGGCTATCTTTATAGGTTAACGCTCGGTTCTAGAAACACAAGTCTAGAACCCAGGTTAGGAAAATCAAGGCGTTATAGGTGGCTAGGCTAAATGGCTAAGGGTGAGTTGGTGGATTCTTCTCCTCCTCCTCCTTATTGTTTGGATGATTGTTGTTGTGAGAAATGAGAGAATGGGGGGCTTTTTATAACCTTTCAAGCTTTGGCATTTATGTAATTACCGACAACCTTGGGGTCAAGAATGAATGTGAAGGTGTTTAGATTGCCACATGGCATCATCTCATGAGGGATAAGATGGTGATTATGGGCCACAAGAGGGACAGAGAGGTAATTCGGCATCCACCGTACTGCAACCTTGCAAATCGATAGTTGCTATGTAGAGGTGCAAGCTAGCAAAAGCAGGAGAGAAGAGATGTATTGGGCGGCGGCCAGTGCACAGTTCTTCCCCACTTTTTACAGGGAATCTCCCACCAATGTAAGAATCCTCGATTGGGCTTGGGCTTGACTCTTGGGCTTTAATTGGGTGAGTTGACTGGGTGGATATATTGGGTTGTCACAGGAGTTGACTCAGCAAGCTGTTGGGAAGTTTTGTGGGGCTTTTTTCTTGAGAGTGGATCCTAGTGTTTAGGATTTAAGGTTTTGGGGCTTATATCAGGATTGAGCTTATAGTTTTGGGTCATAGACTAGGGTTTAAAGTATGGATGGGGATTAAGAGTAAGGATCGGGGTTTGGATTAGGGTTATGGGTACGGATGACCATCCATCCTAATTTTTCAATCTTTAATCATCTTATCAGAATGGGGTGGGGTGTCTATAGGGCTATAAAAGTTTTAGATTAAGTTGATATTTATATTTTCCCTTCATCCAAGTCTATTTGACCTAATTAACAAGTTAGATGGAAAATAAACATTATGGAGGAAGTTTTTAATGGTTGTCATTCAATCAACATGTTTTCCTGTGGTGTGGTCCACTTTAGATTTGGATCTGCCTTATTTTTTTGGCTCATGCCTTAAAATAATTATCTAAATTGGATGGGCGGCATGGATAAGTTACATACACTATTAATGTGAGGCCCACATATCACCATCGGACAGTAACGTCTCTACTCGCAGCGTCAGTATACAATCTGCGTCCGTAAAGAGATTTCATATAAACGTCACGGTGGAACCCACCCAAACCCGCAACCCCTTTTCTCTTTCTTTTTTTTTTTTTTTTTAATTTATTTATTAACAGTAATTAACTTTTTCTCTCCTTTCTATTTATTAATATTAACTAACACTTGGCGAAGTCCAACCGATTTGAGGAGTGCGCACTTGGCTGCGACCCCAAACCAACAATGTGGATGGGACGCTGACCTTAGTAGGGCCAAAACTCCCTATGCCTCACTATAATGTATGTGTTATATCCTTGCCGTCCATTCATTTGCTCATATCATTTTCGGGTATGGCCCAAAATGAGACAGATTCATAGCTCAAGTGGACTACACCACAAAATAGTGGGTACTGAACTATAACTATTGAAAAGTTATTTCTGAGTGTGGTCTACTTGAGCTTTGGATCTGCCTCTTTTTGGGTCTCATCCTCTGGATTGATCTGCCAAAATGAATGGACACATACATCATGGCGGGGACCATGATGTCCGTCTCGTTTGCCGAGTGAAGACCTCCCAAAAAAGTTGTGCCATCGGTAAATGCTAGAAAGGGTCAAATACGTTGCATTCAACCCCTAAGTAACACTTTTCCGTGCTGTGTAATGCAAGCTATTGATGTAATCGTTGAGAATTTTGAAATCGCCCCTTCTCATTTTCATCTTTTTCAACCGGTTTTCCGCAACCCATAAAGAGGGCAGCCGTGGACGGCGACCAGAGCCGCTGCTGTACTTCATTCAGGGAGGGATTTTCCCCTCCATTGTCGCCACGGCAGTGCTAGAAACCATGGCTATCCCTGTCACTGCCGCCGTTAAAAAAAAACATACACACATTGGCCCGTGCATGTCCATTCAGGGCCGCTTGGATCGAGCTTATGGACCAGCCGTTGAACTCTGTGGCCATCCGATTCATAATGGAATCTGGCATTATAAATATCCAATGGTCAAATCATCCAAACCATTGATCATATGGGCCCACCTAATAGACGTCTTACGAATCTGATGGCGTGCGGCCACCCACATGCACCCCGATAGCGTCGGAGTGGGAGAAGATGAGCAGCACGCCAGCACCCATTAATGGCGGCCGGCGAACTCAAATAATATATAATAAATAAATAGAGGGAAGAGGGAGGCAGGGGAGAGAGAAATCCGGCACCTCACCGTCGACTGTTGCCTTCCATGAACGCCGTTCGAGCTCGCTGTTGCCGCCTGATTCCAGCCTCTGAAGAAACAGCGACAGCTGCAGTCCTCACTGTAGAATTTCTTTTTTTTTTCTTTTCTTCTCTTTTCTTTTTGGTGTCGTGTGCAGCTTCCATTACATATAAAAGTGGAAATCGGATTTATCTACTGAGTAAAGGGCGGGTATTTCCTGCGAAAGCCTTGCGCAGGAAGTTCTGCGCTGGGAACCAAGGTGGGGCCCACAGTGATTTTTTTTTTTAAATCCACCCCGTCCATCCGATTTTGGAGCTCATTTTAGGGCGTGAGAGGAAAAATGAACCGGATCCAATACTCAAGTGGGCCGAAAATGTAAGGATTGAACGTCCACAGTTGAAATATTTGTGGAGCCACAGGAGTTTCGAATCAGGATAATATTTGTGTTTCCAGTTCATCCCAGTAGTAGTGACGTTATGAATGGTATGGATGTCATATAAACATCACTGTGGACCACATCACTGTGGACCCAGGGAGGTTTCAACGGTAGTAATTTACCTACCCACCTTTTCCTTTAGTGAGGCCCACTTTAGTCTTGGATCCGGTTCATTTTTGTTTTCATGTCCTAAAATGAGCTCCCAAAACGAATGGACTGGGTGGATTTATCAAAAAAACATCACCATGGCCCCACCTTGTTTCCCAGCGCAAGACTTAGCAGGAAATCCCCGCCCCCTGGGCCCACCATGTATCCGACCCACTGCTGAGTTAAGGCATCTCCTGCACTCGGAACCTAGGTGGGGCCCACTGTGATGTTTGTGAGAAATCTGTGCCGTCCAACCGTTTTGCGAGGTCAGTTTAGGCGTTTTGACCAAAAATGAACGGGATCCAAGACTCAAGTGGGCCGCACTAAAGCAAAAGGTGGGTAGGAAAATTCCTACCATTGAAACCTCTATGGGGTCCACAGTGATGTTTATATGCCATCCATACCGTTCATAATGTCATTCCTACTGAGATGAACTGAAAACACAAATATTATCCTGATTCGAAACTTTTGTGGCCCCATGAATACTTCAATGGTGGAAGTTCAACCGTCACGTTTTCGGCCCACTTGCGTCTTGGATCCCGTTCATTTTTTGTCACAACGCCTAAACGGATCTCACAAAACAGTTGGACGGTGTAGATTTCTCACAAACATCACGGTGGGCCCCGCCTAAATTCTGATAGCAGGAGATGCCTCCGAAAGGCTTTCACCGGCAATACACGTCCCTGAGTTACTCAGTACGCTTTCATCAGACAGTCCACAGAAAAGTTGACGACTGGTCCATACTCTATCCGATCATGGCGTAACTGACCAGTAGATGGCTAGATTTTTTATCAACTACATAGTAACAGTGAATCTAGCATGATGAATGGTTTGGATCTAAGCAGTTGCCCTATAAAGTCTAGCAAGTGATTGGAATTCATCTTATGAGTTTGCTTTGAGAAGCACAGGTAGCGCAGGCATAAACCGCCAGATATGCTCTGCAAACGGGCATATTCTGACTGGTCCCATTATCTCAAATAGGTCCACGTCTTCTAAAGTAAATGGATGGTATGACGTGAGCTATTCAAATCTTGTATCTGTGATGGGTAGAATCCCTCCATTTCTTGGTCGAGACATCCTTTTAAGTGCCAGCCTATTGCGATGGATATTGGATCATGGATCAGATCAGGCACAAAAACAATCTCCCATTTGTAGGTTTTTTGTGATCTTGAAAACCAATTTAGACCAGTCTGATTGCACTGTTTTCGTGGGGCGTCAGAAAAAATAAACATGTCACCTGTCACGTTCAAAGTCAGAATTTTCAAGCCAAGAGAGAGAAACAGAGAGAGAGAGAGAGTATCATTGTGGTACTCTAGTCAAGCCCAATATATCCATTTCATTTTTCATGCTAGAGTGCTAGAGTGCAGTCTGTCTCTGGCCAAGAACAATATATCCATGATTTTTCATGTTAGCATGCTTTCTTGGACATACAAGACTTGCTCTCTCTCTCTCTCTCTCTCTCTCTCTCTCTCTCTCTCTGGGGGGAAATTGCACTATGAGGTCTCATGGGAACTTCCCATGAGGTTGAGCTGTGTGGCCCCCATCGCGATGTGGATCGAACATCAGTATTGTGCATTTGATGGGTCCCACCACAGGAAGCAGTAGTGATTATGACACCCACTGTTGAAACCTTCCTAGGGTCCACCATGATTTTATTTTCCATCCAACCTGTTCATAAGGTTTGACCTGAACAAAGGGAAAATACAAATATCAACTTGATCCAAAACTTTTGTGGCTCTCAAGAAGTTTTTAACGGTGAACGCTCAATCCCTACCGTGTGGACCACTTGAGTCTTGGATTTGCTTCGTTCTAGGGTTCATGCCTTAAGATGATCTATCAAAATGACATATGGAAGAACGTGATGAGTATGATCACTATCTTCATCGATCGATAAATGCCTTGAATCCATTAAGCGCTCTTGATTTCATAAGAGGTTTCTCGAATCCACTAGAAAAAATAGGTAAAAACCATAATTTTATTAAGAATTGTGATAGAATTAATTCAAAAAATCAGTTTAACGTACTTATATACCTCTAACAAACCTAAAAATGTAATTAGAAGAAACATAAATGAATAAGGAAATGAAATTAGAAAAAAACGCACAAAATCGTGAAAGGTAGTCAGCTGCACCTTCGATTTGACCGGAACTGACCAAATCTTCACAGCGTGCAAGCTCCGAAAACCTCCATAATTCGATCGGATCGAGAGCTTATTCGGTCAAACCGAAAACCTTCAAAACTGCATAGTGACAAAACTGCAATTTCTGCTGAAATTTGGTCAGGCCAAGCCAATTTTCAGTGCTACCGAAAATTGCCCCTTCTGCTCAATAACCTTAGTAGAATATTTTTGCTCTTTTTTGTCTAGTATAGCCATAAATGCATCTATGACCTATTCTATATCAGTCATCTCCATTTGAAAAGAATTCATCATCGAGTTATCCTCCGGCTTCGATTCATGAGATTCTTACATGTCCACTACATCGAACGTTCGTGAGATCTCCATGTCGTCAGAAAGATTTACAACATAGGTGTTGTCTTTGATCTTATGAAGTATGGGTATTGGGCCAATCTTCTTGTTCTTAAGTTTATTATATGTTTCGGTTGGAGATCTCTCTTTGCGTAGATAAACCATCACATTGTCGCCCACCTCGAACACCTTCGGGTGCCAATGTTTGTCAGTTATCTCCTTGTATTTTTCATTTGAAGCTTGCGATTTAGCCTAAACATCAGCATGTATGCCCATGATTCAGCTGCAACGCTCACGCTTAGAAGCTTGGGCAATGAGACCAAATCGAGAGTATGCTTGGGAACTCATTCGTACACAACTTCAAATGAGGACTTGCTGGTGAAATGGTTCAGCATATTGTTAAAAGCAAATTTCGCTTGAGCCAAAGTGAAATCCCACTGTTTTGGCTTGTCACCCAAGATACACTGTATAAGATTTTTGAGTCTACGGTTCACCACATTGGTTTGTCCCATCTGTTTATGGATAATATGCGCTGTTGAACTAAAGCTGAGCGTCAAACTGCCTCGACAAAGTTCTCCAAAAGTGACTAAGGAATTTATTGTTGTGATCTGAGGTGATTGATTTTGGAACTCCATGTAGCCTCACAACCTCTCTTGAAAAACAGATTTGCCATATTTGTCGCATAAAGAGTCTTCTTGCACAGAAGAAAGTGGGTCATTTTGGAAAACATGTCTACCATAACAAACATTGAATCCATGTCACGCTGGGTCCGCGAAAGACCTAACACAAAATCCATGGACAAGTCTTCCCAAAAGTCATCAGGTACGGGCTATAAAGTCTATAGACATGTGTTCTATGACTGCCCCTTAGATGTTTGACACGTGTAACATCATTGCACCACCTTTCCAACGTCTCATTTCAGCTGCAGCTAATAATAGCTCTCATCTAAGAGAGTGACGATCTTGTCTCACCATAGATGACCACCTAGACCAACTCCATGAAGCTCCTGAATAATACGCTCTCGCAAGAAACAAGGTGGGATATACAACGGATTCTTCCGACAAAGAAACTATATTGAATTTGGAGGCCTATCTTTGAAATATAGCATCATACTTTTGCTTGTTAGGGTTATAAGCACTTTGGCGTCATCTGGATGACTTTCTTAATAAAAGTTCATCTTGAAAAAACAGAATATATGCCAGGTTTTTAGATTTAGACCATATCATCATGTCACTTCCTTGTGCACGAACCATGGGTCAAGCAGCCCTATTGGCAGGGTCAAAACCAAGGTCATTTTAGCCCGCTAAGGGGACTATGCTTGGGTCGGGCCAACAGGCTGTGAGGCATCACCAGAGCCCTGAAGGGTTTGTAAATGAGTTTAAAATTTTGGCCGGAGTGTGGCTAATGGGCCTCGTATTGTGGGAAGCCCAAAACCTGACAGGCCAGCCCAACCAAGCCCATTGACAACCATGGATACAAAGAAAATTTAGATAAGTAAAAAAGAAACAGGAAGAAGGTGAGGTATACATTCATTGCATTCACGTGCTTCATCCACAAAGAGATTGCACTTATGAGGTGGGCCCAACATAACGCCTGGCCCCACGTCATCCAAAGCAAGGAATCCAATCATCACGTTCTCGCAGGAAACCTTGAGCGCCCACAACCACAAGTTGAAAAGCATGAGAACATACTTCACCAGAGCAAGCAACCCGACATGGAAATCCAAGGCCCTGTGCAATGCCCGGTCCCTAACCATGGACTCGGCGGCACCTGCATCCACGCGCTCCAAGTGGACCATCCATCGGGAGTGGAGGGTCACAATTCCAATCATTTAGCAGTACTTTTAATTATCAAGATTTCAACTAATATTCTTGGATACATATTTTCAGTGACTAAGAGTTTAATTGTTGCTCTTCCTCTGACTTTAAACGTTTTGATAGCAAAAACAGTTTTGATCCAACTACTCAGTAATCTTAAGTGGGAGGAGAGATGAGCGAGAAATGCTTAAAAAATGTTGAGGTTTATTTACTCATCCCTGGGTGAAAGCTAGTATCTTACTTCCACTTGATAGGAAAGATGGTATCTCACTTAAAAAACGTGGGGCTTCTTTTTACGAGTTTTTTGAAAATTAGTATCTTACTCTTACTTGTTAGGGACCTAAGCTTTTTGACGCCGTCTAGGTGCCTTATTAATAATTCCTTTATCTTTAAAAAAAAAAAAAGGATCTTTTATCTTAAAAAAGTAAAAGAAAAGAAAAGAAAGGTACTTTTGAATTCGAGCTCATGTAATTGTATACATGGGAGACAGGATACCGCAGGTCCTTTTAGACTTAGCCTATTTCAAACATTTGATCATGTTGCTTTCCTCGCAGTACAAACCATGGCATAGGTAGCCCTCTAGGGTCGGGACTAAGGTCTTTCTCGACAGGCTTAGGTCAGGGCTAAGGGGACTAGGCTTGGATCGGGCCAATGGGTTGTGAGATATCGCCTGAGCCCTGAAGGATTTGCAAACGAGATTAAAATTTTGGCCCGGGGCTACCCATGGGCCGAAAGTCCAAAACTCCAGTCCTGCCCAGTGACAGCCATAGATGCAGGAAAAATTTAGATTTGTAAAAAAAAAAAGAAAAAAAGCAATTACACTTCCGAGGTAGGCCCAACATAACACCAGGCTCCTAAATAGGTGCAAGTAGAAGGGATGGAGACCTCTGATAGGAGGCGGGGCCCATAGTATATGGATGAGTGAGATGTCACAGGTAGCGGTCAATCGCAAGGAAATGTTGAAGGGATGGACAGCGGCTGAGGAGACGGTAAATGCAAATAAGTCATTAATGGAAGGGGGCAAACAACAGGGCGAAGTAGACTGGGAAAACGAACGAGAATATGGATCCGAAGATTTTGAAGGCGAGTAATCCGAAGATGGTTTGAGGCATACCCATCCAACCCATGAATTAAGTGAGCACTATCATGAAGATGAAATGTCCAAGAAATCGAGCCCACCAGTCACTAGGTGGGCACGATATAGAAAGTAAGTGACGATTTGGATGCTATCAAATAAGTTACTTTTTGGCACTTAAGTTAGGTAAGCATCATTGAAAAGTAACTTATCTCCTAAAGTTACTTATCTTAATAACTTTTTTCTTAGTTTTTTGACTTATTACTTTTCTAATTATCTCTCTCACTTTATATATCAAAGGAAGCTCTCTCTTGTTTCACGCCAAGGGCTGCTCTCTCACGAACCCAACTTGGGTGAGAACCCGAAACCAGTGGGTGAAAACCCCGACCATAGGGCCCACCTTGATGTATACATTGTATATCCATATTGTCCTTCTGTTTTTCCATATTATTTTAGGACATGGTTTAAAAAATGAAGCCAATACAAGTTCCAGATAGACCACACCACAGGAAACTGTGGTAATTGAATTTTCACCATTAAAAGCTTCCTAGTGTCCACCATAATGTTTATTGACCATCCAACAGATAAGGTAATACAGACATAGATGAAAGGAAAATAAATATTAGCTTGATCTAAAACTTTTGTGGCCCACAAAAGGTTTTCAATGGTCATTAACCCATGTTTCCTATGGTGTGGTTCACCTGAAATTTGTATCTGCTTCATTTTTTGTACCATGGCCTACAATAAGCTCAAAAAATAGATGAACGGAGTGGATGTGTAATGAATACATCTAGGTGGGCCCCTTTGGTTAGGGTCTCACCAGGTTGCACTCTTTTCTCACAGTCCATATCAAATGAGGCCCCACATGATGGACTGTCCCATCAAAGGTGGGGCTCACACGGTGGACAGTCCACATCAAAGATGGGCCCCACATGATGGATAACCCCATATTAATATGTACCCACATAATGGATGGTCTAGATCAAAGGTCAGCCCATAATTATAAATAGACCACATCCAAGGAGGGCTGTCAAGATGGACGACCCACTTCAAAAGTAGGGAACATGATGGGCAGTCCACATCAGAGTGGGCTCCACTCGATAGGCAATGGATATTGAAGCTGGGCGCCACATGATGATGGCCCATATAGAGGTGGACCCACATGATGGATGATACAGAATTTTGTCGGCAAATGTCCAGAATTTTGTGGTAATACTCTAATTCGTCGGTAATTATGAATAAAAATTTCCTTTGACAAGGCATCACCGACGACGAATAATTTCCTTGGAAAAAGGTATTATTACCAGTGAAAAGATACTGTCATTACCGACGAAATATTTCCTTAAAAAGGAAAAAGGTAATACTATTACCAACGAAAACAATCCCTAGAAATTGTAGTATTACCAACAAAATAGTGGTTTTTGCCCACCTGAGCAAGCATTCAATATCCCCATCACATGATAAAACATTCATTTCTTATCCCAATCAAAGTGACCATTCAACTGTACATACAAATGTCAATCCCACCTATACATACAAATGTCAATCCCACCAATACATAAAACCAATAAATAAATAAAATCATCAGCACGAACATCCCCCCGCTGTCACCAACAAACAGTGCAATATAAAACAAAATACAATATTAGTAACCATTTATCTTTTTCAAATTGCATTATGAAACCTTGGAAATACAACTTGAATTGAAAATATCTAATAAAAGTAGGGATAGTCCGCTATGCATTCATAGGGAGTAGAATTGATCATTATATAATTTTAGTTTCTAACAAGCTTGGTTGGGACAAGATCTTTACCAAAGGTGTAGGTGAAGGGGCCTCGGGCAAAGTCAATGATCATAAATGAGTTTAATAGGTTGACATAAATTACAAGTTTAGTGAACAAAAAATGAAATGCTTCTATCCACGGCCTACAGAGACTCCAAAGCATGGGATTCAAGTGGACCATAAATGAGTTTTAGGGCCCAAAAATCACTCATCTGTGATTCAAGTGGACCATATGATGTCAAGTACCTGTTAGCCTAGCTGGTTGATGCCTTGGCATTTCAAACAGCAGGTTTCAGGTTCAAGACATACTAACTGCACCAATGGGTGGATTGTATGATTGACTGTGTGGGTGCGTTGCATGACTAACAAAATAAAAATTTCAGCTTTCAAAAAAAAAAGTGGACCATATGATTAGAAATCATGTATAGGGCAATGATCACCCTCCAAATTGGGCTTGAATCATAAGTCAGCCAACTCCAATAGCTCGGTATAAGGCTTGGATGACGATAATGATGACTTGAAAAACAAAAAAAGAGAGTTGTCGGGATTTGAGGCCTTCTGCCACATAAATACTGTAAAACATTTTTAACCTGTACAACTCAATTCACTCAAGCATTGCTATCTGTTTAATGCTAAACTAAAGATCTCAGGCAGTGTGTTGGAAATAAAGGCCCCTCTTTTAAGTGTTTTCCTCTTCGGCATTGTGTTCGAGAAAATTTATTTGTTTTTCTAATGAAAGATTAAGAACGGTTGACTTTTTTTTTCCCTTTTCTAAGCAGGCCCTAAACACAGGACATCACCCATATGAAGGTTTCAAAAGATGGTCCAGATTAAGCTAGAGCACCTTGACCTAAGCCATAACTACTACAATGATAGCAAACTGCCGGATTTGGGTTCACTCTCATCCCTCAAGAACCTTGATCTAAGATACAATAACTTGGAAGGACGCTTGTCCTCTAAAGGCAAGTTGATTAATTGTAAAGAACTTAAACCAAAATTGATAACATCAGTCACATGTCCAAATTCCCTTTTAATGCTTTTATTATTTTATTATTCTTTTAAATATTGGCAGAATTGGCAAATTTGAGCAAGCTAGAGGTTTTGGATTTGGGTGATAATCAGCTCAATGGGTCCCTAAATCTCCAAGGTAAGAGCACTTTGATCTTACTGAGATGTTTTTTTTTTATCCATGCCACCAGTAGTAGGAGAAAATAAAATTGCATCTTTTTGTGATATTATTCTTGCCATACAGTAAAAGAAGCTCATCTTTGACTTCGAAAATGATGAATGTACCTTCCAAGGGACGATTCTGATAATATTTTACCTTCATATGGATGATTTTGCTGTCGTCATCTTTGATGAAGAGGAGATGTTAAAGCAGGACACTCGTTGCGTGCAACCTTCTTACATGTTGCTAGTGTAACCCAAAACACTATGGGGCCACCACATGTCCGTGTGACATCCACTCTATTGGATGTGTGCCCAAAAGTGAGACAGATCCAAAATTCAGGTGGGCCATGCAGCAAGAAACGTTGGGGATTGAACTCCCACCATCGAAACTTCATTGGGCCCAAAGAATTTTGGATCAGAACGATATCGTTGTCTTCTCTACGTCCCAATGGGAGTTATCTTATGAATGGATTGGATGGAATATAAGGATCAGCATGGGCCTCAGAAAGGTTTCAATGGCCAGTGTTTCCATTCCCATATGAAATGCCTTTTGGGTTATTATTCTTGCCACCAGTAATAAGAGAATAAAATTGCTATACAGTAAAAGAAGCTCATCTTTGACTTTGAAAATGATTATTGTACCTTCCTGGGGATGATTTTGATAATATTTCACCTTCCAAGGGATGATTTTGCTATGTTATATTTAATAGAGAGGAGGATTTACATGACACTTGAGTAACCTAAAACTCTGCAGGGCCCACGACATGTCCATGTGACATCCAATCCGTTGGATGTGAGCCCAAAAGTGAGACAGATCCAAAACTCAGGTCATCCTTGCTACAAGAAACACTAGGGGATTGAACGCCCCCATCAAAACATCATCGGGGCCATAGAAGTTTCGGATCAGAATGATATTTGTGTTTTCCCTATATCCTAATTGAAGTCACCTTATGAATGGATTGGATGGATTATAAGAATCAGCATGGGCCTCAGGAAGGTTTCAATGGTTGTTGTTTTCGTTCCCATATTTTTTCTGTGGTGTGGCTGACTTGAACTCTTGATCTGCCACAATTTTTTCAATTACATATTGATCTGCCACATTATTTGGGATTATTACATGCTAACATGATCTCGCAAAACTGATGGATCATGGTGGCCCCACAGAGCTTTTGGCTGCACGACCATGCAACAAGGATTGCCCACAACTCATCTCCGTTATAGCGGGGCAGCTGTACACTCTGCGTGCATAGATAGATCTCACCTTCTAACCCGAGGTTACAGGAATCTTGCAACCCAAGCTCTGCAGCACCTCAACTCATTCACTTCATTCATTAAATGGTCTCATTTTAGGACAAAAGCCTCAACTCAAATAGGCCACACCTGGCCAAACAGTGAGGATAGAAATGCTGGCCATTGAAACCTTCTTGGGCCCACTATGCTCTTTATATCCCATCAGCCTGTTCACAAGGTGATTCCATCAAGATGTAGGAAAAACACAAAATATCAGCCTGATCGAGAGCTTCTATGGTACACAAAAAATGCTTCAACAGCGGGCATTTCTATCTTCATTGTTTCCTGAGTTTTGGATCCTCCTCGTAATTGGGCTCATGTGCTAAAATGATCTATCTAAATGGATGGACAGAGTAGATATAACAAAACATCATGGTGGGCCTTACTTGGGGTTACAAAGGATTCCTCTGTCCCAATGTTGTAGAGGCTCAGAGACAAGTTGTGTCCAATTGAAATCGTTAATAACCCCTGTTTCACTCAGGGCAAGAAATAATAAGCTGTGTGGCCACCATGTTTTAGATGTAAAATCCTCTACATCCATTAGGTGAAGCCCTTTATTTTCACCATAAGTAAAAAAGATTTCCCAAACAAAACTCCTTTTGGTCTAAAAAATGGCTAATGTAAAGTTTCTCCTAAAATCTCAGGTTCACAAGGTGTTGCCCACTTGAGTTTCAGAGAACTTGTGTCCTCTTTTCATCTTAGTGAGTTACACCTATTAATATGTTTGATTAAAGATATACACCATGGTGGCCCACAAACAAACATATGGTTGTCATCCCATCCCCAGTGTTTCAAGTAGTATGGACCACCCAAGTTGTGTATCTGGCAGTTTTTTTTTTTTTTTTGCCCTGAGGTCCTAACATCAAGGATAACGATAGAGTAGAGGTTCCATATAAAACTTGGAAAGCCCCACAGGATTGCAGATTGCCCTCCCAAATCGAAGACGTGAATCTCCTATTTCCTACTTTCTATGACTAGAGCTGAATACGAATCGAGCTGGCTCAGTTAGCTCGCTCGATTCGAATAGAGCCAAGCAGATTTCCCTAGCTTGTTTCATATTTCGAGCCGCACACGAGCATGCCCAAGCTCGGCTCGATTCTACTCGCTCGATTCGGCTCGGTTTTTATATAAATATATTATATATTTTTTATAAGTTCTAAGTTTATAACCTAAAAACCCTAAACCCCCCCCCCCCCCCCCCCAAAAAAAATTTCAAAGTTCGAACGAGCGCCGCTGCCCGGCCGTCCCTACCCAAAACCCCTAACATTGTCCGTCCGGCCCCCGCTGCCCAGCCACCCACCGGCCACCTCTCTCTCCCTCAAACATTGTCCCTCTCCAAGTCGTCTGGCGAAGCAATGACCCGCCAGCGATCTCTCTCTCTCTCTCTCTCTCTCTCTCTCTCTCTCCAGTCCGTCCGGTGACAGCTGTCGTCCGATCGTCTCTCTCTCTCTCTCTCTCTCTCTCTCTCTCTCTCTCCAGTCCGATCGCCTACCCTCGCCCGCCCTCCCTCTCTCTCTCTCTCTATCTCTCTCTCCAGTCCGTCCAGCCGTCCAGATCGAGTATCCCCTGCGGCCCCGCCCGGCCGTTGCCTGATTCCGAGCGTCCGGCCACTCCTGCTCGGCCAGTCCATTGCTACAGTCGTTGCCCGACGTCCGACCGGCGACCAATCAATCCGTCAGATTTTGCCCCAAATTGCATTTAAGGTAATAAATTATTTAATATTTATTCTTAATTATTTTATCATTATTTAGTTAATTAAATTGTCTAATTAAACAAACTATTTAGGTATTTTGTAGTTGCAATTGTTTAGCTAATTATAATTTTTAGTTATAATTGTTTAGCTAATTATTTATCTTATTGTTTAGATAATTTAATTGTGAAGCTAATTAGTAATTACAATTGCAATGATAATTGTGAAGCTAATTGTTAGCTAGTTTAATTGTCTAGCTAATGATAATTGTAATGTGCATATAATTGATATTATTAGTAATTGTTAGTATTTTTTATTTGTTAATGTTAGTAATCATGTGGATCGTAATTGTTAGTAATCATTATTTGTTAATGTTAGTAATTATGCGGATCTTAAGGTAATTGTTATTTGTTAACTATGTAGCTTTAGCAATTTGTATTTGTAGTATGTAGATAATCAGTTGCCCATTTGAGCATTCCTATGTGCCCAGGCATAGACTAGTGTGTCTTTGGTGCATAGGAATCCTCAAATTGTCCCATTTTTTGACAGTTCAGGATCGGATAGATTGTAATGTTTTTGTTTTACTGATTTAAATGCCTACGTCTGTTCCGTGCTGTATCTCCCGTATTCTCTCTAAATGTATTTCTTTCATTTGATTTTATTGTCATTTATCCTCACTTTGTGTGGATACTTGACAATGGAAAACAAATAAGAGAAATATATTCTGAAGAGATAAGGAGAGATGCTGCCGGAATTTCGGCGTAGACATTTAAATCGGTGAAATGAAAGCATTATAATCTATCTGATCTTGAATGGGTAACTAATTTAGGTAGAAAAGTCGCAGTGTCGACGTGTCAGAGTTATATTTATACATGTATAGGTGAAATCAACACCAGAGGTCAAGTTTATATCAGAAGTCCACAAGTTGACATTATTTAGTATTTATATTTATAGATGACTAGTGAGAATGTTGCAAATTCTCCCGGTGCATCGGTCACATCACCACTAATTGTAGAGTGAGATTCTTTGACAATATCTGCAAAGGGAAAGAAGAAATCATCAGTGTGGGATGATTTCGAAGAAGTCTTAGTGAACGGGGTAAAGAAAATTAAATGTAAACATTGCAAAACTCTATACACGAAGAATCCAGGGGGTGCAACTACTCAGTTACAAAGACATAAGCAGAGCTGTGTAAAAAGACCGAGAAATCCATTGGTCGGCCAACAATTGCTCTCATTTACCAAAAAAGAAGGTGACGACTCTTCCAGCACAGTTTCCACTTATCAATTTGATAAAGATAAGCTAAAAGAGTGGTTTGTAAGGTTAGTGATTGTTGAAGAGAAACCGTTTAGGTTTATAGAGAGCAGGGCTTTTATAGGATACAGTAAATTCCTTAACCCTAAAGTAGAGAGGGCATCGCGATTCACAGTGAAGAGTGAATGCATGAAGATGTATTCAAATGAGAAGTTGAAATTGAAATCAGTTTTGGCGTCAGTCTCCAGAATAAGTTTGACTTCAAATTTATGGACGGCGTCCAATCAGAGGAAAGGTTATATGTCATTGACCACACACTTTGTTGATGAAGATTGGAAACTTTGTAAGAGAATTCTGAACTTCCGTCACCTTCCTCATCCTCATTCTCGTTATGCGATTTCATATTACATATACGGTTATCTACAGGAGTGGGGCATTGAAAAGAAAATCTCCACAATAACGTTAGATAATGCCTCTGCCAATGACAGTCTAATTACAATCTTACACAACCAAATGAAGTTGACTGGAAATTTATTTTTGGAGGGGAAGATCTTTCAAGTTAGGTGTTGTGCCCATATTTTAAATTTGATTGTTCAAGAAGGGCTGAAGACAATTAATGATACAATTGAGAATATCAGGGAGAGTGTAAAATTCATCAAGGGTTCAACTTCAAGATTATATATATGGAATGAGATCGTCCAACGTTTAGGTGTGAAATCCAAAAAAATGTTGAAGTTTGATATTTGCACACGCTGGAATTCAACTTTTGAAATGTTGGATTCAGCCATTGAATTGGAATTGGCATTCTCTGAATTTGCGGTGCGTGAGAGAATGTATGTTTGGTTACCTAAACAAGAAGATTGGAGCAAGGCGAAAGAAGTTCACGGGTTTCTCAAGATTTTTTACGACTGCACGAACATTTTCTCAGGAACGACGTATCCCACAGCAAATCAGTTTCTTCTGTATGTTTGTCAGATTAAAGAAGCGTTACAACAAACAGCTACTGATGGTCCAGATTTTATGAGGCAGATGTCAGAGAAAATGCAGTCGAAGTTTAATGAGTATTGGAGCGAATGTCATTTGTTAATGTCTTTGGCGGTTGTTCTTAATCCACGATGCAAGATGGTGTTGGTGGAGTTCATTTTCATGAAGATTTATAATATTGAAAGGGCATCATTAGAAACCTCCAACGTTCGTGATGCAATTGAAGATTTGTACACTTTGTATACTTCTACTGAACCCACAACCACAAAATTAGATGAAGGCATTGTAGGTCCAAGTTCTTATGTTTCAAATAAACCCATTGGCAAGATAATCAATGACATGACTTTCTTAGCACAAAAAACTACGGATATGCAAACAAAGGAATCAGAACTAGACTTGTATCTCAAAGAGACGATCATAATGCGCCATGATTCAAATTTTGATGTTTCGGAATGGTGGAAGGTGAAGAAAACAAGCGAAAAAAATATACTATACTATCATATATAGCACGGGATATATTATCAATTCCTATTTCAATCGTGGCATCAAAATCAGCCTTTCGCACAGGCAGTAGGGTTGTTTCCAAGCATCGAAGCTCACTTTCACCAAAGACGATCGAAAGATTAGTTTGTACTCAAGATTGGCTAAGACCGGTTTAGGGAGGTAGCTATCACGATGTTGAAGATGATGAGGAATACGAGGCCGACTATGAAGATGAAACTGCACCTGAAACAACATGAACATTCAAGGATGTTAAAGTTTTGTTAATCTTTGAATGTATAAACAATGGAATTATACTTTAATTTTCTTTAATTTTCTTCAAGTGTTAAAGTTGATTATGCTTTCATCAATCATCATAACATCTTGCATCATTATAATGATTTTATCTTATTCATTTTATTTTGTTTTTACAGTTCTTACGTAATGTTGTTAGTACATCTCTTTAGTGTTTACTGTTTCTTTCATGATTTTCCCAAGAGTACTAATGTGTTGAAAACATGAAGTGTAGATATGTTGTCATCTGACCCATCAATTGACATTTGGGAGTACGGTTCCCTAATTCGCTCTCCAAATTCAGGGACTACGAAGATTATGTGTCGTTTATGTGGAAATAAGTACTTTAACAAAACTAATAAGCTTATATTACACCTAGCATGTCGAGGTGGAGATGCAAAATCATGCCCTAAAGCCCCAAAGGATGTTCAACTCCTTTTGAAGCCCTTCTAGACTCAAACTAAAAAACCTTCGACTCCTAAACCTTCCACAAGAGTTGTGATTACCGAACATTCTGATACACGAAAAGTGGAGAGAAGTTGTCGAGAAGAGGAAGAGGAGGAAGAAGGATTAGATCTATCGGAAGAAGAGCAAATACAACTCGCTTTGAAGCGAAGTTTGGAAGATGCTTCTACACATCGTCGATGTCCTCAAACTCCAAGACATCATGATAATGAAGTCGGATCAAGTAAAAGCACTAAGAAGAGTAACAAAGCATCAAAGTTCCTCTCCAGACTAGGTGAATTTTACAGGATGTTAGGTACTCCGTATAAATCAGCTCACAAACAAGGCCTAAAAAACCTAATTGAGTCTATCCAAGAACATGATGGAACACCCTCTCCACCTTCTAATTCAGGAGAGGTGAATGAGTTTCTTTATGAAAATTTAGATAGCAGCTCTAGCTCGCCAAACGAATCTCAAGAATGGTGAAACTTGAAAGTAAGTTTTTAATATTTTAACAATTTTTATTTCAGTTCTAACTTTGTTAAAATTTTTCTAACGTTGTGTATATACTAAATAGTATATATAACATGTAAGTTTTGAAAAAAATTTAACAAATGTAAAAATTGTATCCAAGCTCGTCTCTCAGCTCAAATTCAACTCGAAAGGCTCGAGCTCAAACTCAGCTCGAAGCTCGGTCGAGCCGGCTCGAACATAAAAGTCCAGCTCGATGGCCGAGCCGAGCTGAACAAGAGCCAGGCTATTCAGTGACCGAGCCTAGCTCGAACATGGCTGAGCTCGGCTCGTGCACAGCTCTATCTATGACAGTGCCCCGTGCAACAAAATTGTGGGCCCACTGTAACATCTAGTCCGTCATTCTGTTTTGCCAGCTGATCTTAGGACATGATGGCAAAATTAGGCAGATCCAAAACTCAAGTGACCCACACCACAAGAAAGGTGGGAGAACACCACCCGAATTTTGTAGTGACACATTAATTACATTGTTCATTTTTTGTAGCTTTGTGCAATCTTGAGAATCTCCAAGAACTGGATCTACAAGGCAATGAATTGGAAGGGAGCCTTCCTCCATGTCTGGTATAGATCTGTCGAGGAACATTGGACAAATGCTTTATCCAAAATCTCCTCCCTTGTTACACGTCATACACTATACAAATTGAAGCAATCGGCCAATCACACATATATATATATATATAGCACAAACAATACTGGGGCCCCTCCATAATCTGCAAGACACTAAGTGTCTCAAATAGTCCCCTAACCAATAAATCTTCCAGGGTACATATATATCTACATACCTATAAATTGTTTCCTATTGTCTCAAGTTTTCCTTGCTAATTTAACAAATTCACATTCTCGTTTCCTTCACAGGGCATTAAGAAAAAGCTAATATAAATGAAGCAAAAAAAGTATAAATTAAGCAAGATCAATTTAAGGTTTTGACAACTTACAGTTGGACCTCTAGGAGAAATCAATGTCTTTGCTTTTCAGTGCTTTGTTGCACTACCTATTGGATGGACATAAAGCAGGATATGTTTCATAAGATTTTTTGGTCACTACATGAATATAAAGCAGTTGAATAAGCATAATTTTTAACCATTCGATAAACATCCACTGGTCCGATAGTAGTTGAATAAGCATAATTTTTGGGTCATGGTCCATTTAAATTAGGACGCATAATCTGAACAGTTTGATTTAAATTACTTTCATGCCACATGTGCAATTCTATATGCCTGCGTATCGTCCATGCTACTTTGCCAGAGTATAAAGAATTTTCTCTTAATAAAGTGGAAAAGACTTGGAACACATGGAAGGATCACATGTCAACGGGACCGGCCATCGGCCATATTGATCAATGGTAATGGCCATTCGATTAGTGGGTCAGTGTGAGAAATGAAGAGAAGTTATCCATCAGATAGTTCGAGTGCGATTTTACCTACAGTTAGGGCAATTGCTTGCTTAAAATCATGGGACCATCTTGAAATCATGAATAAATTTTTATCCAACAGTAGACCAATGGGCAATCCTCTAAAACAGAGTTGCAAGAAACCTCAAACAAGTTAAATTGAAAGATACATCAGCTCTAGTGGGGTAAATAACTGTTTCTACATCAGATTTACAACATATGATTGGATAATTATCAACAATAGATACGTTTTTTTTTTTTTTGAAAGGTAATTCTTTATTGCGTTAGTCATGCAACTCACACATCCTGTTAGTACCACAACTCACCCACCCAGTTAATCACAAACAAAGCACCCATTGGGGCTGCTGTTAGCATGTCTCGAACCTGAGACCTGGCTGGAGAGGCCGTAGCATGTCAACCAGCCCGGATAACAGGCAGGAGACAACAATCATAGCTTTCATGTGCATCAATCTTTCATGTGCATCAATCAACCCACGAGTACAAAACATAAATGGCAATGACATGTCAAAAAGTTATATCAAGATTTTCTTTGATGGAGTTCCAATATCAGCTTTTTTCTTGGTGGAAAACCAAGTGTTGCATTGGAAATATTTCACAGTTTCCTCATATTGGTTCCACAAGAAGTTCCAAACTACTGGTCCGACAATCACTACTGCTGCCGCGTCTGAGATGACAGATCGAATACTGCTGCAGCGTCTGAGATATGTTGTAGGCATAGATTTCAAAAATCCTAGCTTCATGTGCATCAATAAACCCACGAGTACAAAACATAAATGGTAATGACATGTCAAAAGTTATATCAAGATTTTCTTCGATGGACTTCCAATATCAGCCTTGTTCTTGGTGTAAAACCAAGTGTTGCATTGGAAATATTCCACAGTTTCCTCATATTGGTTCCACAAGAAGTTC
This sequence comes from Liriodendron chinense, assembly GCA_003013855.2. Classification (NCBI taxonomy): domain Eukaryota; kingdom Viridiplantae; phylum Streptophyta; class Magnoliopsida; order Magnoliales; family Magnoliaceae; genus Liriodendron; species Liriodendron chinense. The sequence continues at coordinate 480,164 of PVNU02003715.1, read as the reverse complement.
CAAACTGCTGGTCCGACAATCACTACTGCTGCCACATCTGAGATGAGGGAATGAATTGGAGCAGTGGTAGGAAGAGTGATTGCAAAGGAACTAACAATCAGCACTTTCCACTCATTTTGTTGGCAACTCTGCCATTCACACGCTGAAAAGTCTGCAACTATGCCCTTGAAATTACTAGTTTTCTGTTTGCTTTCATTTTAGGAAGCCTCAGTTCTTTATAGTTGTTGGATATTATTCTTTTTTCTTGGATTGAGATGCTAAGAAAGTTACACTTTTAGGCAATCCTTGTAGGAACCATGCACGCAAAGTACTGCACGGAGGATCATGAAGAAAGACTAAAAGATTGATGGCTTCTTTTGTAAAATATTCATATTTATTGGCACTCAGAAGATCATTTCTATCATTGAGGAGTGCTATTTGATACAAGTGAGGCTATGATAGAGCATTTTGGTAAGTATTTTGACATAGCACACCACAATGCATTGTAGCTATGATGCAAGTGAGGCTCATCTACTGTACACACATGTAATGTACCTCAAATACAAACCATCCGAATAGTGGGGCTTGATGTACATGGGTTACCATTGAAAACTTATTTTTATAAATCGATTAAGTGACTAAGAGGGCCTTATCAACATCCCCTAAGAGGCCTTTATCAAAATCACAAAAAGAAAAGAAAAGAAAAGAAGAGAACAGCTGTTTTTTTAAGCAAAGCCAAACATGCCCTTATCAGCAGCCCTATGAGAGATTTTTCTATGTTTGTCTATGCATAGCAAAATGGCACATTCATGCGAGATCCAAGATTTCCTACAGATGGGGTAAGCTATTTTGATCATACAATCTTAAAAATCAGGCTGCCACACTCCTGATCAGGTGGCCAAAGCGTACAAAATAAGGGGAAGGTTTTAAATACTGCAGCCTCATAAGGAATGAAATGGCTTCAAATTTTTTTTATATCAAAATATCCAAACAGTGGGGCTGCTCAAACCATTCACATGCGCACAATATTGGTAAGTATGCTTGTGCGTGGATGAGCAACTATTTCAGTGGGATTATTTCAAAGTTTTCCAAAAAATTCTTCAAATGCTAATTATCATGGATTGTGGAAGAGTGCAAAACAAGCTTGGTGACACTTTCTGGGCATAGAAAGACAAGTTCAGATTCACAATCATCTGTTCTCATCTGATGGTCAGTTTGGTATGAACTCCCTTCACAGCTATAGAAGTATGAAGGTTGTGCAGTGGATTGCATTGGCTGCTGGTGGAGGAGTGCTATTTGTAGCTGTAGAATCAGAACAAGTGATTGCTGAGATTCGCGCTGGAAAATCCACTTTCAAAACAAAAAACGAAGATAGGGACTTCGAAAACATATTGATTCTGACTCGGAGGGAGAAATGCACTGGAGTACCGATGTGTACCATGCACCTGAATATACATACTGTCTTGTTCATCTCTTACCAAAAACAAGTCATTTATGGATATTATCAGGAGGTCCGTGCAGATCCAGTATATGTGTTTGTAACTTCCAAATCCAAGCGCAGCACTGGCCATGTGGCACACTTTTGTGTGACCCACTCCATTCATCTAGCTCGCCTTGTGGTAAAATTATCCTTTTAGTCGACTCATCAAGTGGGCCATGGTAGTACAACAACGGATGGTTAATAAATGGATATGTCCATCCATTTTTTCAACTCACGTTAGGTCATGAGAAGAAATGAGGCAGATGTAAAACTCTAGTGGGGGGGCACACAGCAGGAAGCAGTGGGGAGGGAACGCCCACCGATGAAACATTCGTGGGCCACATAAGTTTTGGATGAGGCCAATACTTTTGTGTTTTCTGTTGATCCCAGTGGGAACGACCTTATAAATGGATCAGATGGCACATAAACAGACCCATGGAAGGTTTCAACTGTAGGCATTTCCTCCCCACTGTTATCTATCATGCGGCCCACTTGAGTTTTAGATCTGCCTAACATAAGCTCCAAAAATGAATGCATAGGGTGGATTTCTCACAAACACCTAAGCCTCTAGGTCCTATTGCCTTATATATGTGGATGGATTATTTCATTCTGGGAATTTGTTTTGGGGTCCATTTCATCTAGGATGCAAGTCAAGAAACTAAAGATATGGGATCTTTGTGTTCATCTGAGCACCAAAAGAGGTGGTTTTTAAGGTGGTAGCGGCTGTGGAAGAAGCCAAAGGAGTGGCAGATCAAATTTTATCCCTAGAGAAGGTTAATATCTCCTGATGAAGGGAAGAGGAAATAAGTCTCCTAGATCAGGGCCTCCCGGTTGAGCATTATGGGCCCAAATGCCCCACCCACCGTTTTTTTCTCATAAGAGAATGGAGTTGAGTATCCAACCCTTCCAACAGGTGCAGTCCACCATGATTATCTGATGACCCATGGAACTCCCAAAGGAGATCTTTTTGTGTTGAATAGCTTAAATGCATTCGATTCTAGCAGTAATGCCAATTAATTGCATTTGATTCAGGCTAAAGCTTCTGGAAAGACCGGTATGGAATGTCGAACAATGGGCGATCAGATAGGAGTAAGCTTATGCTATTTTGTGCCAAAGACCATTTTGTCCATGTTTTGACTCAAGGACGCAACCTCTTCAAAAACAGAGACAGAAAAATTCAAGTCTTACTATTTGAACACATCAATTCAAGCAAAAAAACAATAGAACGGCCTATCAAATGGAACCCATATCAATAGAATTTTGCAAAACAAACAGATAAATGAAGAAAGAGAAAAAATTGTAGTATGGCATAGTATGATGGATGATGCACAGGTGCTTAGACATTACTTAAGATAGTATACATAGCATATCATAATTCAAATTAAACCATCTAAATTATGTCTACTAGTTTTGATGCATTTTTTAGGCAAACATTACACTTGTTTGATTATTTGATCATCAGATTGGTGGATGCTTATTGGATGGTTAACAATGGAAAACACCTAATGCTGTAAGAAAATACACCTAAGATTGGTGGATGCTTATTGGATCATCTAGAAAATCATATTGTTTAAACTGAAACTAAGAAAAACAAAATAGTTCACATAGAATAATAACATGAACAAAAGCAATGCTTACCACACTGAATCGGCCAAGGAAAAAGGGACCATCATCAAATTTGGAAAGAACACTTTCTAGATTATCATAGGCAACACCTGCTGCACATTATCCATGAAAGTTAGCTGGAATCAGATATATCTTCATTTTTTTTCAGATTAAAACAAACAAAGGCCAACTCAGACCCATTGCGCAATGAACCATTTATTGTTTGTTGCCACTCTGCTGTATGGCTTGTGAATCCATACCATCCATCCAGTCGGTGCTACTGTGGATGACCCACGGTGGAGAAAGCGCATCGAAATGCAGAATATTGAGATTGAAAATAAACCCTAATTCATAAACCCTAAAACCCTGATTAGGGATTGAATATTGAGATTGAAAATAGAAAATCGCTAATTAGGGATTCACCACTGAAAATCACTACTTTAGGGATTGAAAATAGAAAACCCCTAATTGGTGATTCACGATTGCAAAACGCTAATCCGGGTTCGACATTCAACATTGAAGAGCGCGAGATGGAGATAGAGAGAGAGAGAGAGAGACTGCAGAGAGTGGTGACGGAGAGCGCATGCGTCGCCGCATCCTCAGGACGTTATAGAGAGAGAGAGGGCTGCCGCTCTAGCGGCAGTGGCCGTTGCTCTCGTGAAATAGAGACGGAGAGGGAGGGGGGAAAGGGAGGGAGATAGGTGCGAAGTTCTGCGAACTAGGTGTTCCCCAGGTAACAGCTTAGTGGGTGTTACCCCTACCGTGGGGCCCACATTAATGATTTTCGGTATATCCACGCCGTCCATCCGTTTTTATAGACCATTTTAGGATGAGAGACCAAAATTTATACAGATCCAAATCTCATGTGGACCACACCACATGAAACAATGTTGATTGAGTGCCTTACCATTAAAAATTTCAAAGGGCCCATTGTAATGTTTTATTAATGTTTATTTTCAATCCAACCTCTTGATAATGTCAAGAGGATATGGATGAAGGGAAATTAGAAAGATCATATTGATCCAAAGCTTTTATGGCCTGCAACACGTTTTTAATAGTTATTCATCACTATTTCTATTCGTATGATCCACCTTAAATTTGGATCTTCTTATAAATTTGGATCTCGTCCTAAAATAAGATGGAAAAACAGGTGGACGGCATGGATATACAAAAAATACATTAAAGTAGGCCCCACACGGTAGGGGTAACACCCACTAAGATGTTGCCGGGGTAACAACTAATTCGCTCCCGAGGGAGATGGGGGAGAGGTTAGGGTTAGGGCCCGTTTGGTTGCAGAATCCAGGTTCCAGATAAAAACGAGATTCCACTTTCGGAATCCAAAATTGCTGAAACTAGACAGGAAACCAGGTTCAGTACGCAACTTACTATTTAGTTGAAAATTGTGTAATGTAGATTATGTTCCAACCGTTGCTTGTGGCATGGCCCACTTGGGCTTCGAATCCACCAGAAAACCTGACCCCTGGCCTATTGTAGTCCCACAAGACAGATGGCCGGGTTGGATGGCAAATAAACATTACAGTGGGCCCTAGGAAGTTTTTTATGGTGGACGTTCAATCAACATTGTTTTCCTGCGGTGTGGTCCACTTGAGATTTAGATATACCTCATCTTTTGTCTAGTGCCCTTGAGCTTTCAAAAAGGATGGACCGTGTGGATATTAATCACATATGTCATAGATGTGCATCGCATATATGGAGGTGGGTGACACTAACTTCCGGCTCCTTTCCTTCCATAGTAGAAACGGTGCAGTAATCGTTTCCACTAATTCCAGTTCCAACCAAATTATGCTTTCGTGCAGAAATCCTGTTTGGGTGGAACTTGTCACCAAACACACCACTTAAAATCGAATTCTACTGGAATCCCAATTCTAAGCTGGAAATGAGTTTCCAGGTGCCAACCAAACGGGCCCTTAGGATCTTTTAAATTTTATCCCTAGGCATTATTCATTTGGGGCGCGGCTTGGGTGGGATCCGTGATCGTGGGACCCACCTTGATGTATGTGCCTTATATCCATTCCGTACATCCGTTTTGAAAACTCATTTCAGGGCATCATTCCAAAATTGAAACAGATCCAAATCTTAGGTGGACCATTATACAGGAAGCAGTGGTAATCCATCATTAAAAACTTCTCCTGGGCCGCAAAGGTTATGGATCAAGCTGATATTTGTGTAGTGTCTTCATTCAGATCTTTGTGACCTTATTAATAGGTTAGATGGAAAATAAACATTGTGATAGTCCCATGAAATTTTTTATGGTGGGGATTTAGTCAAGACTGTTTTTTTTGTGGTAGGTCCACTTAAGAGTTGGATTTCTTCATTTTTAGGATAATGTCCTAAAATCGATGGATGTTGTGGATGTAAGGAGCATACATTATAGTGGGCCCCACAGTTAGGGATCCACCAACGCCCTAATAGCGCTCCTCGATATGGAAGCAGATCGCATATCAAGTGAATAAACTCTGTGGGGGCCAGAATGATTTATTTATTTTATCCACTCTGTCCATCCATTTTAAGAGATAATTTTATGGCTTGATACAAAAAATAAAGCATATCCAAATCCCAAGTGAACCACACCACAGGAAATAGTGTGAATTGAACCTTTACCATTGAAAAATTCATGGAGGCCACATAAGTTTTGGATCAAGATGATTTTTATGTTTTCCCTTCATCTATGTCTTTGAGATCTTATGAACAGGTTGTTAGTGCACTTTTCTGTGGCATACTAGTGCACCTTGTTTGTCAATTACTTAGGTCAGTAGGTCTAGTGTCGGTTGAGCTTAATGAAGACGATGACCGAAGACTCAAGACGGAGCGTCTGCATCAAGAAAGGAGAAACAGGTAAAAGTGATGCCTTGGTGTGCCTTGCCTTGACCAAAACCTAACCCATAACCTCTTAGATGACTTGGACCACTTAGGTATACCTTTAGTCATCATCATTAGTCTTAGAACTCAATGAAAAACATGATAAATTAGACTAATTAAGGAGGTGGAAGCTGCTGCAATAAAAAAGGCTCAAACAGCAGTTTTCGATAGGTCTCCGATCAATCGGACAGGAGTTCCGATAGGACTCCGATCGATCGGACAGAAGTTCCGATCAATCGGAAATTGTCCCAAAAAAATTGAAAACTCACTGGACATATTTTCGATCAATCGGACAGTCTTCCGATCCATCGGAAGGGGCCGTCCGATCAATCGGACAGTGTTCCGATCAATCGGAATTTCTTCCAGAGACTTCTCTGAATAGATTTTCGATCGATCGGACTTGTCTCCGATCAATCGGACCGGGCTCCGATCAATCGGACCATTTTTCCGATCAATCGGAGATGCGAGAATCTGCCCGTTTTTTTACCGTTGGAAGAAAATCTATTTAAAAGGGGGATTCGTTTTTTGAGCCAAGAGAGGGAATTTTGAGAAGATAGAAGCCACCATTGCTAGAGACCATTAGAGGCTCTATCCCAAACCCATAGCAAGCCATTCTCCTTGTGGTTTCATCACAAGCTTAGGCCATTCAATGGCATCTTGAGAATATGACTTGTTCCCTCTTGATTCCTAGGGTTTAGACACCTTTATGAGAGTTAAATCATTTGTCTAAACACTACCTAGGAGTCCATTTAGGTGCATTCCTCTAGGAAACCCATTTCCTACCATTTGTAGAGGTATCACCATTCCCTAGCACCTTGGGCATCTCCAATGGAGCATCACATGCAAGGTAGCTGATCTTGGAGCTGAAGCCTTGGCAAAGCGGCGGCGTCAAAGATCGGGGGAGCACAAGGGAAGCTGATTAAAGCACGGGAGAGCGAGAAGAAGCAGCCCAAGACGGCGCAACAAGGGGCTTAATCCGACAAGTAAGGTTGTCTTGTTAAGAGTCCATCCACTCAATTCCCTATGGGAGTTGAGTGTAGAGTTTGTTTGACAAACTCGCCCCGGGGTCGTTAGCCGATCCTTGGCCTATTAGTTGGGCCTAAAATCTAGGGACGTCAGTCGTTCCTTGGCACGTTAGTCGGGCCTAAAACAAAGTCTCCAAAGGGGAGCCACTAACACGGGTGCAAACGTGTAGGTTGGGAGGAACCTGTAAACTCCCCGGTTGGGTGGATCCGAGTTAAAACACCTTGGTTGGGATGAACCAGATTTAAACTCCCCAGTGAATGCCGGTGTGTTCAAAGGGGTTGAGTACTTGAACCGGGAGTGGAGTAGACAAGTAGTCGAACCACTATACATCCTTGTGTGTTGTGATTGATCTTGAGCACATTTCTCTTTATGCATTATATTTAATTGATTAATTATGAATGCTTAGTTAGGAATGTATGCTAGTGTAATACCCCAAGTTTTCGAAAATAATTAAATTAACAAATCAGTTAATTAATAAATTATGTCGATTATTGTAAATTAATAAATTGTAGGGAATTCATGTAGGATTCTTTACTAAATTTGCTCAACACAAGCCCTGGATCAGTGTAGAAGTGATAGGTTTATCAAAACTCACCATAAATACAAAAAAATATCATTGATTAAACTTAATTCATATAGACGACTTTAAGTATACCAGTTTCTGACGATCCGTTTCATGTAAAACTTCATATAATAGTTTAGAGACCTAATCTAACCATACACGTCAAATTTCAGCCCTCCGATCATCCTACAAGTACCCTAATCAGAAATCGGGCCATAAGTGGGCCATCTAAACTCGGAACTGTACCAATTTTTGTACCATACCCTAAAAACACGTGGCCTACATGATGGTCGGATCAGATTTCGCTCATACATCACCGTGGGACCCACGTGCACTGTGTGCACGTTAGAATCGCGGTCAACGTGCGTTGACCGCGTGCCCAGCGAAGACGGAACGTCTTCTTCGTCGACGCTGCGGCAGCAGCGCCCGCTGGTGCGCTGGTCGGTCCACACCGTCCGTCAAGGTGGACCCCATCAGAAAATCCACTCCATCTAGTGTGTAGAGCTTCCTTAGGACTACTAAGGGAAGGATGTATCTTTGTAATCCGTGATTGGAGTGGGCCGCAAAAGCTATTGAAACCTATAACTAAACGAGAAAGAATGTGCAAGATCGGGGCCGATTCTACGCATGGGCCCCTGAAACTTAAAAGGATTGGTTGCGTGGACCACACCTACGATTTTAACGGTTTACATAGTACCAAACGTTGATGTAGTGAGAGATCCGAAATCTTGATCTTTCCTTCTCCCACTCAAACTCGGCTACGCTCGTCCGGAGGTCCCGTCCGCATTACGCCACCTTCAGCGTGTCAGTGGGATATAAAAGGGCATGTAGACGTCCCTCCCCTTCCCAGAAAAACGTAGAGAGAGAGAGAGAGAGAGAGAGAGAGAGACGTTGGAGAGAGGAAAGAGAAAGAGAGAGAGAGGTCTTATAAAGAGAGAGAAAGAGAGCTTTCAAGGGGGGGTTTTCGAGTGCTGTTTGCTCCTTTCATTGCTGGAGCGACCTTCCAGCAGCAGCAGGAAGAAGAAGAAGAAGAAAAAGAAGAGAAAGAAGAAGGAAAGAAAGAAAGAAAGAGTGAGTTTCTTTCTCATATCTTTTTCTACATGATAATTCTGAATATTTTGGTTATTTAGAAATTTATTTTTGGAATCTATTTTGCTTTAAGGAGAAGTTTAAACGTTGTAGCTTAGTTTGTAGTTGTTTTCTTTCTAGTGAATATGATTGCATAAATTTTAAATAATTATGTGTGAATTTTCAGTTAATTTGCGTTGTACATGTGCTTAATTGAGTGTGGATTTCCTTTAAAGGAATTTGAAATACTAATCGGATTCATGCATAGCACGATTGTGAACTCCCGTTATTACCGTAGGGTGAGCATCTTGGTGTGCAATAGGCCCATTGATGATTGTTTGGATGAGCACCCAAGTGTGTGCAACAGTCCCTGGTTGAGCACCCTGTGTGTGCAATATACCCTTCTGATAGTCCATCGATTGTGGACGGGTTGGTTGAGCTCCCTGGTGTGTGCAAGATACCATACTAGCGTACCCGGTGGATATCAGATGATTTTAGCAGGTTGGGTGAGTTCCCTGGTGTGTACAAGAGACCAACTCTGTGATTGTGAAAGTGTAGGCCCGACTATAAACTGGCCCTGGATGTTCTACTGATAACCGTACCGAGATTGTTGAAGCATACTTGCATCCCATGCATCACGTGCATGCTTAAGAGAGTTTTGGTGAATGAAATAACTGTTGGTATTGTAATGATTTGTACTTCAATGGTTAAGTAATTTTCTATGTCGAATTACATGTGCTAAATATATGAGAATGCTCACCGGCTTTTATAGCTGACGCAGTGTTATGCGATTAACCGTAGTGACAGGTGATGATTTAGAGGACTTTGAAGAAGCGGTTCCAGATGAGGAAATACTCTAGAAGATTTTTATTTGAATTAGTTATTTGATTTTTGGTTTGAAAGCATCGATGTAATAAGGCCCATTAGATGGCCATTAGTATAGACAGTTTGGAACAATTTCATAGACACGTTGATTATAGTTTAATTTTCAAAGTTGGTTTATTTTTATTCCATATATTTGGTACCTTGTGAATGGAAAGGATAAAAGTTTCAGTTGTAATTATGAAGGATTCATTCATAACACCCTTGATTTCGAGATTTGAGTTATATACTCGAGTGTCGAATTTTAGGGGCGTTACAGGGCTTATGAGGGATTAAGTGGGATGGAATTGCATTAGGTTCCATGCAAGTTCCATGGGGCGTTTGGAGACATAGGAAGGAATGGGATTAGGTGGAACAGAATTGCAATTGGTCCCATGCAGGAACTAAAAACCACATACATTATCCATCCGGAAGGAACTAAATAGCTCAAGACAACAAAAAATAAGTAAAGACATAACGAAAAAGAAGTGATCCAATACCTGCTAAGAAGTTCCCTGAGTTCCATACTGTACACATTATCATCATTGCCATGTATTTTCCCCCAATCACATTTCTCCAAATAGCAATATGTTCCTCCTAAAACCTCCACCACCACTTCGAAGAATCGAATTCCTCTCCCTGACGTTACCATTCCTGAGAAACCCATATCTTAAAGACCAATCACAATAGAAAAAAACCAAGTTCATCATTACTGGTCACATGCTTTTATTCCATCATTAACAAGTTTAGCACCATAACTGAAGGAGTCCGGATCCTCTGTTGAAACCAAGCAGAGAAACTCTGCTCATCACTTCTCTGATTGGTCCAGATCGGCCTTATTGTGTCAGAGCTGAGCTGCTCTGACACAGTCAGGATGAGGTGGACCAATCAGAGCAGCGGAAGCAGAGGTTCTCTGCTCGGTTTCAACAGAGGATCCGGATTCTAACTGAAGAGGAAGAAAAGCAAAGGTGGCCCCGCTCAGCAACTGGTTATGAAGATATTCGCCTGAAATGGACACTTCTGAGATGAGGATGATGCCATGAACAATCCCCAGCTGAACTTTATATATATATATATATATATATATATATATATATATATATATATATATATATATATATATATATATATATATATATATATATATATATATTCAAATCGGCTATCATGAAAATAGAGCCTCAAACCAACACCCTTTTTTTTTCTGAAACAAATCCACAGCAACAATAACATAAGCGATACAGAACCTGAAATTCCAATGCTGGATGCCATATATACGTGATTGCACAAATATATTTAAGTACTGTTTAACCATCTCCTCATCTTCCCCTACACACACTGAACTGTGAATCGAGTATATATGGGAATATGCACATTGTACTAAGTTTATATTATATTTGTGGCTGCACCGCTGCTTTCTAGTGCATTACAAACGGCTGCCTACGTACCCAATAAGTTAGATTGGGATCAAGCCACTACGTAGTTCTTTTCAATTAACCAAGTTACTAAAGGTCACAAATTCCGCATCCAACAAATTATCAGTGAGCATTGTCTTAATTATGGTATGTGGCAATCTTAGAAAAAATTCAAATTATCTGCAATCAATGTATATTCTTGTTCAAACTAGAGACAACATTCTGTTGATACTTCGATTGCATCCAAAATTTGGGTCCTTTAGTGACTTGGTTAATAGAAGACAAACGAAAACAAAAAAGTTAATGTTACCTTTTAATAGGAACCTATGAGTGTCTTTTCCTTAGGAGTTGAAGCTGGGAAAGCTCGTCATGGAGTTAAAAGGAAAGCTGTTAAAAATAATGAAAATGCAACCTTTTTCGAATATTAATAGTGAATCACATGGGTACTAAAAGGGAGTAAAAGGAAGTAGCCCTTAGATTTTATTCATCAAAGAATAATAAAATAAAAAAGCTTGAGCATAACAAATTTAATTCAAAAAGTCTTAAACATTCAACGAAGCATCAATCAAGCATGTCCTGTCATCATAACACTAAAAGTTTAAATGATCACACTTAAGTCTTCAACATTCAACTCGAAGTATCAATCTTCATGATCAATTTTTTATCAGAACTTTGGGCCAAACAATAATTTCACCCAACTGAATATCTCCAAATGTCCTGTCATCATCGAACAACTCTACACCATGAATGTCGATATGATCTACTATGACTTTAACATGTTCTTGAGAGACACCCATATTATCTGACATCAACCGCCCACTAGCAACAACACGACCACGGATATCTCTCAAGCGGCAATTATTTTCTAAATGTGGAGTTGGTGCGAAGTCTTCTCGAAAACTCGAGGGCTCGCTGGATCGACGGTAGGCCTACAAATAAAAATATTGTTTCATTAAAGTAACTAATGTTGCAACTTTTATCTTAAAAAAATAATGTTGCCACTTTGTTACAGCAAATGCAATACCTGGGATGCAGCTGTATCAGGGGAGCGTTGAGCTGCTTGGCCTTCATGAACTATATGCTGCTTAAGTTCAGCCAACTGTTGCTCCACGTTCATATGAAATTCTTTCATTTCAGCAATTGATGCATCCAATTTGGACTCCATGGATATACGTGCACTCTTCTCCGATCGAGCTTCTATCATGTAGGGGGTGGCAATCTTAATAGTAGTCTTTGAAATACCATCGCCCATCCCCCTAACCCGGCCCCTGCTATCACGACCACAAACCTATATAATAATTTTTAAGATTAGTGATGTATGTATTTTACATGTAGAAAACAAACAAAAAATTTGTGCATGTAAAGTGAGTATAGTGAATGGAAAACCTGTGCAACTGGGTCATTGTCTAAATCCTTCTGTGTACTAGCAGGATCATTGGAAACTATCAATTTTATTCTTTCCTGTCAAAATGAATAGTTGTTTCAATAAATTCTGCATAATACTTAAATGAAAAAACTAATTAAAAAATTGAATAATTGTCCTCACCGCTGCTTCGCTCAGCTCTTGTGTTGGGTAAGACCCATCAGATCTACTATGAGTGGCCACAAATAAGTCTGTCCTGGTGATTACCTTATTTGGATTTTCAGCTCGCTGTAATTGTACAAGAAAATCAGTTGACAAAATTCTATATTCATCAATTGAATTGTAAGAAAATGAGGTAGGGTACAAATTACCATTTTCTCTAACGTCCTAGCAGCACCTCGTCTACCAGTCGTATGAGGACGTTTCATCTTTGATCTGGAAGACTTTCCCTTCTCACGACGATTGATTGACAATTCCGTGGACTGTAAATCAATGAAAGCATCCCAGTCCTCTTGCTTCACACCATTGGGACAATTTCTTTTTCTTTCTGCGCTGTGATCATATTTATCATATTGCTTAAGCAAAGTGTGTTTCCATGCCCTCCAAGCTTTGTTCACTTTCGAAAGGCATTTTTGTTTGCGCAAGTCGTCAACGTCATATGTAGCCTATTTCATTAAATTAACAATCAACATTAATTGTTGTGTAAGAATCAGTGAAAAAAGTCAGTGATTTATATGCTCACCAAAACCATAGACCAGATATTATCTTTAATTGCAAGAGGCATATTGCGCCATTCAACGTATGTAATTGGACAGTGCGTCCTGCTTAGTTGCCCTAAAAATGTGGAGAAAGCCGCTGCGTTTTCTCCAATCGCCTGCCCATGTTCATTGACTTCAACTCGTTTCCTTGTGTTGCTTCCTTGGGTTAAAGCTGAAGAACCTCCTAAATGTGACATATTTCCTGAAATTTTATAAATATAAAACAAACATTCTATTATGATTTTGATAGTTAGAATTTTGTAACAAACATTTTTAAATGGAATTCAACTCACTTTCAAACTAATATGAATCTTTATTACTTTCTCTTCCGTTTCTTATGACGTGAGGTACTTGGTTCACTCTCTACCCATGTTTCTTCTTGTATATCTTCATCTTCTTTGTTTAAATTGTCTAGTAATGAAAGTGTTAAAGAATCTTCATTAATTGTTGCCTGAAACTCAAGTGGATCTTCGAATGCATACACATCCTTTGTCAACCTCTTGGGAGCATCTAGTACAACATGCCAGTTGTCTCTACTTGGATCCTTACAGTAGAAGACCTGAGCCGCTTGAGATGCAAGAATAAATGGCTCATCGTCTTCTTTTAAGTTCCTTTTAAACCTTCCTAGATTGACAAATATCAAATTTGTTTCAGGATCTACGAAACATCCATTCGTTCTATCTTCAATATGCACCCAATCACAATAGAAGAGTGTTACTCTAAAGTCAAAGTAGTCCAATTCGAGAATTTGTCTAACAATGCCATAGCTTCTTCTTCTATAGGATTCTTATCCTTAGCACTTGACCTGAATGTAGTTAACGCTTTCATTGAGACACCGCTGTTCTGTGATTCTCTGTTCATTTCGAAGTCTGCAGTGTTGAAAATATATCCATTTACTGTGTAAGAGCTATATGATATAGCTTTATAAGCAGGACCATCAACAATTCTCTTAAATGGAGAAATTTCTTCATTTTTTAACTGATGCCTTAACCAAGTAATGTATTCGATTGGTTTTTCAGCCGATGGATTACCCCTTCGATTTTGTCCCGTGTGTGTTTGGCCCTGAATGTATGCCTGGTACTTCCTATAAATTCCACATGATGGGGATTAAGACAATATAAAAAAATATTTATTAGATTAAGAAATTAAATAAATAAATAAAAATATAGTAGACTTTCATTAACTTACTCCTCCCATTGAGCATTTTCAGCGTCATGTTGTAAAACCCATCTGCGTGCTTGTTGGTACTGAACCGTAGTAAGAGAATAAATGTTCCCTTTCTTATCGTGTCGGGAATCACCGACATTCTCATCATCCTCATCATTGAATATTTGTAGTCCACGTGTATGGCCTCCTATCGTATTATCGGGCATGTACTCCATGCAGTACAACATGGATTCCTCTACAATGTAGCGTTCCGCAATACAACCCTCTGGGTAAGCTTGATTCGTGACATACTTCTTGTATGTTTTCATCATCCTGTTAAGTGTCAAAATCAAATATCGATGTAAAAAATGTTCTGACAAAGTTAATGAATTAACAAAGTTAAGGTTACCTCTCAAAAGGATACATCCATCGATATCTGACAGGTCCGCAAACTTGTGCCTCCTCCGCCAAGTGCACAACAAGGTGTGTCATGGGAACAAAAAACGATGGTGGAAAATACTTTTCGAAGATACATAACGTTTCAACTATTTTCCTTCTCATTTTTTGAAGCTCCAGACGATTGATAACTTTGGAACATATAACGTTAAAGAATCTTGATAATTGTAAAATGGCGGCGCGCAATGGTTTTTCTGTCTTGAATGAGTGCATTAATAATACTGGTAGTAATTGCTGCATCAGGATGTGATAATCATGTGACTTGAGGCCCTTGAGTTGACAATCTTCCTTACTAACATGATGTGCCCATTTTGCACTATACCCTCTCGGAACTTTCAATTCACACAAGGTTTGACAAATGAGGTCTCTTTCAGATCTAGACAATGTAAAAGGAGCTTTGGGTAAGAATAACTTACTGTTCCGTTCTTTAGGCCACAATGACTTTCTTATCTTCAGGGCCTGAAGATCCTGACGGGCTTGTAAACCATCCTTAGTTTTATCCTTCGTGTCCATGATTGTTGCAATCAGATTCTCGGTGACATTTTTCTCAACGTGCATCACATCCAGATTGTGACGAATGGGCATATGCTCCCAGTACGGCAAATAAAAAAGGATTGATCTCTTCGACCAAGCAGTACAGTTGGACTCCTCCTTAGTCTTCTTCCTCTTATTTCCTACATGCTTTCCGAACTTTGTTTGAATGTTATTCATTTTAATTAATACCTCAGAACCAGGCAAACGCTTTCGAGCATTTCGAATTTCCTCATTTCCATTGAATTGCTCTTTTTTGCTCCTCAAGGTGTGACCTCTTGGTAGGAATCTTTCATGTCCCATATAAGCAAACTTCTTTCCATGTTTTAGCCAAATCGAGTCTGTCTCTTCACTACAAACAGGGCATGCATACTTTCCTCCTGTCCTACAACCAGAAAGATGTCCGTATGCTGGAAAATCATGTATTGCCCATAACAAAATTGCCCTCATTGTGAACGTGTTCTTGCTGAACGAGTCATATGTAATAGATCCTTTCCATAATTCATTTAATTCTTCAATTAATGGTTGTAAATACACATCAATGTCATGCCCTGGACCATTTTTCCCAGGAATCAAGAGTGTTAACATAGTAAACTCCTTTCGCATGCATAAATGAGGTGGAAGGTTGTACGTAACAATCATAACAGGCCAACAACTATATGAGTTGCTCATATGCCCAAAGGGATTGAATCCGTCCGTTGCAAGTCCTAACCGAACGTTGCGTGGATCTGCAGCAAATTCATTAAACTGCTCATCTACAGACTTCCACATAGAAGAATCCACAGGATGACGCATATATAAATCATTTTTAGCCGCCCTTGAATGCCACAACATATTCTCTGCAATCTGTGATACACTATAAAGTCTTTGCAACCTTGGTGTTAATGGAAAGTATCTTAGCACCTTCCGTGGTACTTTTGAGACTCTTGACCTTAAAACACGATCCACTTTCCATCTATTTGCTCCACAGACAGGACAACTTTGCTTATCAGCATGCTCCTTTCGATACAGAATACAATCATTATGGCATGCATGTATCGTCTCATAGTTCATACCCAATGAACTGCTCAATTTCTTCGCATTATAGGTGCTATCTGGCAAAGAGTTCTCGCTTGGCAAAATCTTCTTAAACAATTGCAACAAATTCGTAAAGCTATTATCTGACCACTGATATCTAGCCTTCATGCTCATCAATTCAACTGTCACTGACAACTTTGTATGCTCGGGTTTACACAATGGATATAAGGGCTGTATCGCATCCTCTCTTAATTTATAATACTGAGAATCCTCAGCTATGTCATGCTGAGGTGGAGTATTGTGTTCATCATTAACCTCATTCATACATGCATCTAAGTCATCGGGTTGAACACGACGAAAAGCATCATCCACCAAATCAAGCATTCTGGGCAATTCTTTTCATTACGATTATTGACAGATGAACTAGGAGCCTCGATACCGACACCCATTTTGGGAAGTTGTTCTCCATGAAAAAACCATGTCGTATATGTTTGATCTATGCCATAGAGAATCAAATGCTCAGAAACTACACCAAGTTTTTTCTTCCCATGCACATTACAACATCTAGCACAAGGACAACTGTACCAATCAACACCGCCTGAATTTTTTTGTGCAAAAATAACAAATGATTCAACACCTTTAATGTATTCATCACTCAAAGTATCCGCCGTCATCCAATCCTTGCTTGGGGGTGTCGAATCCATCTCTGTTACAATGTGCACCAACCGTATTAAAAGTGAGATAACAACAAAGCAAAGAGTTTTTTCCTAATTTTTTTAGACTAGGTTATTATAGTTCATCACTCTTCTCTCTACCTATTGACTAATCTAGTTTTTTCTCAAATTCGACTTTTATAAAATCCAATTTGTTCGTGTTAGGTTTGAATCCACAACAAAACCTCTAAAATCCCAACAATCCAACTCGATTTCTACAAAATTCCAAAAAAACTAAATTCAGATTCTACTCAAATGGGTGTCAAAACATGAGAATCCATACATTTTTACATTTCATAGACATTATATCTTGGATCATCTGATTAGCATGGTTTATTCAAGGTAGACCTAATGTACATATAAGTGGTCAAGATACGGGCCAGTCCAAACGAAACTGAGTGCATGGGATGCTTTCCCTACAATGAGCCTAGTGGATCATTTTCAATTTCGAGAGTGCACAACAGAGCAAAAGTTCTATTTTCATGTGCAATTGTGCTCAACGACTGTCAATTGCTGTCCCAATTGAGACAAATCAAAATTTAGAATTGGCAATTGGACTTTTTTTATATGGGAGATGCCAACAACTATTATTTCCTTATATAACAATCATAATTGAAAAATACTGTCAATATATTCAAAAGAATAATGAAATAAAAGCCATATTGAAAAAAATACATCGAGGTGGGCCCCACAGTCAGCGCCCCTCTCTAACTGCTTTGATATTCAGACAGGCATCCGCAGGAGGAAATTCTTTTGGAGTATGTAAGAAATTCTTTTGGAGTATGTAAGAAATGTGCAGCCAGAGTTTATGGAATTGTTTGTGAAAAGGGCACCACAGCAGGTCAGATATCATTGCTTGATATATTCTTATTCATTTGTTTAAAAAATTGGCTTACTTCTTGAGATTTGGAAAGAAAGCCACCCAGGGCATATTTTTAAGCTCATGGAAACACGTATTCCACGGGTATATTCTTACTACTGCATATGATGGTAATCATATTTATGGATAGGTTCCTCTTATATTCTTAAGTTTTTGTGCAACTGAAACCTCTTTCATGGCTTTCCCCCCTTCTGAAGGTTGTTGATGCGATGCGCCAGACAGTAACAAATATGATTGGAACTCTTCCCCCTCAATTTTTTGCAGTAACTGTTACCACTGTGAGTTCTTTACAATTCTATTTGAGGAATGCTAATTGTGTGTGTTCTTTGCACAAGTTCCTGGAGACGCATGGAAGATGTGTGCCATATACAGACTGCATCTATGGGGCCACACTGCACGTGTGTTGCGAGGCCATGATCCATCAATCCAGTTGGATGATTCTAAGCGCTTTTTTGAGGGAAGGAATGACCACTTCCCATTCTTCAACCCTGTTCAGATCAAGTGGTTAGGATTGTCCATTGGCATGATTTTTGGGCTAATGTGTGTTCTGCTGGATGCCTGGTCAAAATATTTTGTACATGTCTGCCATGTGTACCATGGAAACCGGTATGAAAGACCTGCACATTCTGCATCCCTGAGATTATTAACTTTTTTCCCTGTTCTACTTGGTACTGAAGACGCAGGCTCCATCGTGCACCATTTTGAACAATAATAATATTTCTGGTGTATTGTTGGACTTGTTAAATACATTTTTTTGGAAAGATAATGGAAAATTTAATACATTTTGTTTTCAATTCAGGTTGCTGAAAATCTTGCTCAGCTCATGTACAGTGTTCTGATGACTGGTTACATGTTCAAGAATGCACAACATCGCTTGGAGCTGCAACAAAGTCTAGAGCAAGTTGCTCTGCCTGATGCAGAAGATGCTAAGGTATTTCATGTCTTTGATTTATTAATTGATTGCATAAACTTATTATGAAACATTGAAGAACTTGATCTTGTAGAATAAGTGGAATATCTAAGTGTTAAAATGAAAGACCCTTACCTCAAGAACAGAAACAAAAACGACTCCTGATTTTGATAACAGTGGCAATATATTCAATTTGTTGTGGAGAGCCAAACTCATCATCATCTTCTAAGTCTTATCCCAACTAATTGGGGTCGGCTTGCAGACCAAACCCAAGAGGGATTTATATTCAGGCTGGTTAAATATACTTTTCAATATCTGAGGACTAGGCCTTCCAATTTGCAAGGTTTTCTTGGTAGTTTACAATGCCATAAGCCTCAGTTCTTTGGAGTAATATTGGAAACTTAGGATTTTCACTTATGCCTATTGAAGGAGGAGGAGGAGAAAGAAGAAGAAGAAGAAGAAGAAGAAGAAGAAGAAGAAGAGTCTAAGGCAGTTGTTTGTAAGGTTTATAACGATTATTTTCTAGGCTGCTAACTTAGTGTGTTTTGGAAGCATGTATGAGTTATTTTCTAGGCCCAGGCCCGCGCGCCTAGGCCACATGTGAGATTTTTTTATCATAGTCTAGCTAGCTTTAACAACTTGTGAATGCAAGATGGGAGAATGTGGATTTCCTAAAGCAATAACATTCAAATAACATGAGCACGGGGCTCACTTAGTGGATGCCACAGATTCACCGTATTTTGCAAGATTAAAAATGATCTCTTATAAACATTTTGGCATGCTATTTTCTTCAATACCATTGGTTTAGTTACACATTGATTATTTACAGAACATGATCTTATATTCCTATCCAAGGAAATGGGTTCCAGTTTTAGTATCTGAGTATATTGATAAGCCTTGTGCACCTTTTAGCTATAATCTCACTAGTTCTGCTAAAAGGATTTTTTTGGACTAGAAAGCCTTGTGCACCCTAAAACAGAGCAATGGTCTACATGTAACCAAAAACTGACCACTCAATGGTGAAGTTGTCAAATCACTAGAAATGTTAGACTAGCCCAAATTAGTATACCATTCCCCAGACAATGGCAGAGCCTTGTGTGCAAAATGCCTTCTAATGCTTTTTAGTTAATTGTTGGGATGCCCACATCCTGCAAGATAAGTTTGGGAACTAACTAGTGGTCATTTTGACCATGGTGCAAATGATTCTGCAAGCTTTAGAGTATGAAACTGGTACACATTACTTTATAATACTTGAAAGGTCTTTAAGAACTACTTTGCACCATTCCAGTAATTAGGGAGGTAAGGTCTTTAAGAATTGCTTTCCAAATGGGTAGCTAATGAAAATTTACGATGATTATTCATACTTTACAGATAAATCGAAGGACCATTGATCAACTACTGTACACAAATATACATAAGCAAAAACAAAATGAAGAACTAAATAAAAAATGGCAATAGGTAATAATGAAACAAGAAATTCAATACCTTCCTCCAAGATGGAAAGAAATCTCAGGCCCTCTAGTAACTTCTACAGCAACAACACCAACCACTACAACAGAAATGCAAAGTTCCTTTATCTAATTGGTCAAAATCAGCATTAAAGAAGATAGGGAACTGATCCCTGATCCAAAAATAACATGACGACTTCCAAGGCTGTAATTTTCTCAAGAGAAAAATAAAATAATCACTAAATTAAAAGGAGAAGAAATAAAATCAAGGTAAATTGCTACGGGAAATAGAACACTAATTTCACAAAAGAGCAGCAAAAAAAAAAAAAATCAGGCATTGGGTGCTTCTACATAGTAAAATCTTCTTTTAGTTCTACAAAAGTATTAGCTGTTAGAAATTTTCATCAACTGATGATGTAGATGAAACTCTAGAAAAGCTATCTTCAGAAGAAGATCAATACAAACCCAAAAACTAATTAAATACAACACAATCACAACATCAAGAATCCGGATCCTCCATTGGCTGCCAAAAAGGAAATCGTTGTTTGAAGCCTTTTAATTGGTCCACGTCATCACATAGGTCTGCAACCTAGTCACATCCTTAGTGCAACCTAATCACACCGCAATGCAACCTGATCACACTGATGTCATGCAGCGTGAGGTTGATCAATGAAAAATCTCCAAACAGGGATTTCCAATTTGGCAGTCGACAGAGGATCCGAACTCCAACATCAATTGTTCTCCAGACGAAAATCAAACACTTCAAAAAATGAAAAAGAAAAAAACAGGAAGATGATGAAGACAACCTGCTTCAAGAGAATGGGGGGAAATGGAAATGAAAATGGTTAGGGTTTGAAGCAGGAATTATAGAGAGAAGGATGGAGAGAAGCAGCCAAAATGGGGCGATGAAGCGGGAATTACCTATTTTTTCCGAGAGTTGTCGAAAATGAGGGATTTGAGTCCGAAAAAATCGATGCGATTTTCCTTCGTGGGTTGGAGGCGATCTTCATATTATTCAGTTTTGTCGAAAATTGGGGGATTTGAGGGGGGAAAAAAATTAGGGAAAGAGAGGGAGATGGAAATTAAGGAAAAAGAGAGAGGGATTTGAGAGAGGGAAGTAATTAGGGAAATCGGGAGGAGAGATTTTAGAGGGAAAGGGGGAAACGGGAAAGCTTTGAGAGGGAGATGAAATTCCGCAGCGGCGCAAGTTGCCACATACGGCTAATCACCGTCGATTATCACGTACGGTTGGACACCGTCTTTCGTTTAAGGCCACTTTAATGTATTTTTTACAAATCCACGCCGTTCATCTATTTTTCCATCTCATATTAAGACATAATACCAAACTAAAAAGATCCAAATCTCAAGTGGACCGTGCCACTAGAAATAGTGATGGATGACCATTAAAATCTTTATGTGGGCCACAAAAGTTTTGGATCAAGCTGATCTTATATATTCCCTTCGTCCAGATCATCTTAATATTATCAAAGGGTTGGATTGTAAAACATTACTAAAACCTCGTGAAGAGCTCTTTGAAAAATTTTAATGGTGGACAATCAATCACCACCGTTAAAAGTATGGCCCACCTGAGATTTGGATCTGCATAATTTTTTGAACCCCACACTCAAATGAGCTGGAGAAATTGATGGACACCGTGTATATACAAAATATCACCCATGTGGGCCACACGGCAAGGGTGACAACCACTAATTAAGTTGTTCCCCTAGTAACATGCACCCTCCGTTTTATTTGTCCTTAAAAGACAGTTTTCAACTGTTGTAAATATCACTACACTTTTTAACCATATAAGACGATTTTTCTTCACATAAAAGATGGTTAATAACTGTTGTGAAGTTTATAGACGGTTTATAACCGTCTTTAAACCAAAGGATTTTACAGATGGTTCCTGACTGTCTCAAAATTCGTCTTTTTTTGCCCATTTTCACGTAGTGTAGGGATTTTCGGGATGAAAACATCCAAGACCTTCCCAAATTTCTGAAAATCTCATGCAGATCTGTATGTGTGTAGTCATACTTCATATTCGCCACGAACAAGCTGAATCCCTCTCCTTTTCCCGCTTTCGTAGAGATATTTTGCCAATCTCCTTCATTTGCTAGTGATCTCCCCCTTCGGTTTTGAAATGGGTATATTCGGTTGCTAGATCTCCCTCTTCTAGAGGGGCTCTATCCCTAATTCGCAAATATAAGCTTGATCCAAAACTTGTGTGACCCTTAGAAGCTTTTAATAGTGGACATTTAATCAACATTGTTTCTTGTGGTATGGTCCATCTGAGAGAACCACTACTGATGGTGCCAGTAGCCAAACTGGTTTCTAATTTAACTAGTTTAAGACTGGGTAGGTAGTACACCAGAATTATGTAAGCCCCATTAGTTTTTATTGGAGCAGTAGCTAATTGAGTTGGCATGGCAAAGTTTTGTGGGCCCAGCCATGATGAATATGTTATATCCACACCATCCATCCATATTTTGAGATCATTTTAGTGCATGATACAAAAAATGATTCAGGTCCAAAGCTCAAGTGGACCATACCACAAAAATTAGTAGGCGCAGTGACATCCACGATTGGAAACTTTGTAAGGTCGGCCATGATGTTTATTTGCCATCAAACCTGTTTATAACTTCACACAGACTTGGATGAAGGGAAAACAAAAATATCAGCTTGATCCAAAACTTCTTCGACCCACCAAAAAGGTTTTAGTGGTAACAGTTCATATCTGCCTTATAATTGGTCTAATGCCGTAAAATAACATTGTAAAATGTATGATAGGTGGTATGGATAAAATAATATATCATTAACAAAACTTTACCGCATCAAACACACTACACCCCATGAAACCAGAAGCTCTGGCAAAACTTTACATCTGTGCATTGAGTTGAGAGCTCGGATTAGGTACTACCAGAGCCTGTCCCAAGCTCAGGACAGGCCTGATGTGGCACATACGTGTCACATTGGTATTGATGAATGGCACGTTGTCAGAGGAGACCTGCCACATCAGCTAGCTTGACACAGTCATGTCACAGCTCCTCTCCCCGAAACACCATGTACTAGCCTGTCATGAGCTCGGGACAGGCTTAGGTAGTACCTAGTACCTAATCCACATTCTTGAGCTGATGGCAGTGGATTAGTTATTACCAGGTAACAACTTAGTGCGGAGTCCACCTTGATGTATTTTCTGTATATCCACACTGATAAGTACTTAATTTTGTCTAATTAATTCTGGTTATCAAAAGCATTATCCTTATTTTCTCGGTTAATTATTTTTCATTAGGCGAATTTTCGAGGTCCAGATAATCACAAGATGTTGGGCAAAGATCCGCTCCTATCAAGGCATTTCAAGGCTCAAAAGAGAACAAGCGAAGCATGTAAGCGACCTTGAAGAAGATTGATCCAAAGAACGAAGGCTGAACCGTTTCCTATGGTAGAGTTGGAGTGGAGATGGCTCAAATAAACCCCATCAAGACCGCACGATTTGAGATGTGCATGATTGGATGGGCATGATTATGCATTGGAAGTATCTTCAGATTAGGAACATGATTGGACGTGTAAGATTGTTGATTGGATATCCACCTGGTGAACCAGCCTTGTTAGAAACACGGGTTGTACACTGCAACCGTCCATCTGTCCAGATATGGTGGGCCACTTCAATCAGTGCATGCCCAGGACCAACTCTATTACCATGCAGCCGTCCCGCCATCCAGATGATGGACACACAAGTGCCATCCAACAGCAAGGTGGACCACACCACCGTCCATTTCACATTCCACCGTACAAGCTGGGCCACTCAATATCAGACTTCCATCACCCCAGCCGTCCAAGCAAGTGGACCGAGCTCACTCCCATACTAAATCGAGTCCAAGCTGATCCACCGTCCAGTCTCATCATCTGGATGCAGCTCCATTCTCCAACGTCCATCAAAGGAGGTCCTATTCCCCTTGACACGTGCAGGGACAACACGTGCACAGCGATCCAGCCATTGATCACGCCACCAGCAATGAAGGCTACCAAATATCTCAACCGTCCATACTCAAGCAGCAACCAGCGGCCAACACTTCACCCATCTGCAAGTGCGACCGTCCAAATAGCATCTTGTTGACCCCAACATTCAGTTCAGCCAGCGTACAGCATCCACTCCATACAGTCGTCCATTCAATTGGCCAGCTTGTGGATGTCTCTTCAACAGCAATGGACGGCCATCTCATCCAGCAGCTCATGAAGGATCTCCATCTCAGCCATCCACATCAGACAGTCCAGCTGTAGGCCCTACTCGGCTACATGGATGCAACACATCCAACCATCCTCCTTTTTAACATCTAATTAACAGATCAGACAATCCCTACTTACATTTGAGGGAATTTGATGAAATAGTCGTTACATTGCATTAGGACAACGTTACTGATGACGTGGTTAGGCTAAAGTTATTATTATTATTTTTTTTTTTTAAAGGAGAAGGTCAAATCTTAGGTACACTCCTTGAGGCTGAGATCCATCGGGACATGGCAAGAAATGATAGGGAATTTCTCAAGAAGTTTTTTTCTATTCATAAGACCAACACCATAAGACGGGATATCATGGATTTCTCCCAAAAGGATATTGAAACTTGTTTTTCCAGTGTTAGGAATGTTTTAAAGAGTTCTTACTTGCCTACCCATATCATGGCTACGAAACATGACTCGTGATTAGATTCTTCTATGATTGATTGAGCTCAAATATACGCCAATTCATGGAAATGATGTGTAATGGCGAGTTCAT
The DNA here is from genome assembly GCA_003013855.2 of Liriodendron chinense. NCBI lineage: Eukaryota > Viridiplantae > Streptophyta > Magnoliopsida > Magnoliales > Magnoliaceae > Liriodendron > Liriodendron chinense. The sequence continues at coordinate 455,296 of PVNU02003715.1, read as the reverse complement.
GAGTAAAGGTTTTGATGAGGCTTGGGAATATTTTGATTTCCTAGTGGAAAATACCTAATCTTGGGACATATTTGATAAACCTGCTAAGACCAAGCTTGTGCAAAAGGAGAAAAAAAATATTTACTTTCTTACTGAGGATGACAATGTCAATGCAAGGATAGTAGCCAGGGCTTACGTGTAAAGTAAAAGCCATGGAATTAAGGAAGGTCAATACTATTAAAGACAGTGAGTTTGAAAATGTTTGTGACATTTGTAAGAGCGATGTGTACTTGACTAATGATTGTCCTACAATCCCTGCTTTTCAAGAAGTGTTACATGATCAAGCCAATACCATGAATGACTATCAAAGGCCATTTACTACCCCAATGAAAACATGTATAATCCTAATTGGCAGAACCATCCCAACTTCAGCTGGAGAAACGAACGGACTGCCAATAATCCTCAGGTGCCCCCTACTGGCACTTCATATGTGCCCCCGCAGAGGAAGACCCCAAAGGATACTGTACAAAACCAAATCAATTAGAACATCATGCAAACCCTCCAAGAGCTTAAAACTTCAATGGAAAGAGTTGAATCTCGCCTCAGTGGAATTAAATCGCGACAGAATCTGAGGGAGCGATGGACCTTTCCGGCCTAGCCTCAACCCAACCTAAGGGGACAGTATGAGGTGAATGATTCGAGTTCTTCCAACCCCCATGTCGAGTATGCTAAATTTGTCACCACCCTTAGAAGTGGTAAGGTGATTGAAAAGGATATTCCTAGGATGGTTGAAAAACTTGAGGAATCATCTAAATCAAAGAGTGATGATAAATCTAGTGATGATCAACCTGAGCAGGAGCCGATGCGTGTTTATGAACCAATGGTCCCATTTCCCCAATGCCTACTCTCATCTAAACCCATGGCCAAGGCTCAAGATGCTTTCGAAGTTTTCAGACAAGTAAAGATTAACATAACCGTGTTAGATGCAATCAAGCAAATCCCTTCATATACCAAGTTTCTCAAAGATCTTTGTACTATTAAGCACAAGCTTAATGTACAAAAGAAAGCTTTTTTTACTAAACAGGTTAGCGTTATCATCAACCAGAGCACTCACCCAAAATATAAAGATCTAGGTAGCCCTACCATCTCTTGAAATTATGGCCTCCTTCTTTATTTCTTTGCTTCTCTTCAAACACGGTTCGTCTATCTTCCTCAATTACTTTTATTGCTTGATCATTTGAGCTCAAAATCTTCAATCACTCCACTTTTAATCATTTTTTTGCTTTAAACTCCACCTTTAGCTTGAGTTCTTTCAGACCTTCTTGCTTCTAATCTTTCTTGACTCGATTTATCTTGGAAAACACATCTAATTAACTCAATTTATCATGAATTTACATGGGAAAATGATCCAAAACTAGGGATAAATATAAAATATTCAACACTCAACGGCCATGCCTCTATAGAGAATTCGGTATAAATCAATATATATCTCCTCCTGGTCTTTAAGCTTGAAGACCAATAGGAACTAAACATGGCTTCAGCTTCCCTCTAGAGATCACCTTGGTCAAAATACATGCAAGGTTTTGATTTATGTAAATCTTTTCCAAAGTAAATTGTCCATCCTCAAAAAGTGATTTCAATGTTTATATGTTTGTTTCTTAAATTGAAGGCAGAGTTCTTTGCTAAATGAATTGCAATTTGAATATCACTGCACAACTTATAATTTTCTTGCTTCTTACCCAACTCCTTCATGAAACCCTTGTTAGAACCGGAAAATGAACCCCAAGGACATTTTCCTGAAATGTGGTGTTTTGTTGCTCTAGGGTTCTGAGTAATGAAAACATTTATAGACAATCATAAGCATTCATAAATGTACACAAGAAGAGATATCGCAAGGCGAATTTTATTCTAGAGATCCTGAGATCTTGTACATTCTAAGCCGTGATCTGGCACGAGCCCTTAATTACATCGAATGATCTATGACCCTTGATTAAAAGGTAAAAGATTAGTCAGCAAGGACTATGGTCTTAGAATTTGTGGTCGTAGAGACCTGTATTTGTTTTGTTATGGACTGAACCATCTTTGTATTAGTCAGATGTCTATGTCCCATGTTTTAGCCGGAGATTCGGGCTGAGACTATCAGGGTTTATGACTGGGAAGGACGACTCTGGGCCCGCGCCTGACAAAGTATGGACAGGTGACCTCGGGAAGTCCACTCTACAGTTTTGTATACCTGCGTAGCTCAACCGACGGATACCGTTTGAATGGGTAGGGCATCAACTGTTGTGTTGTGGCAGTTCATAACAATTGTTTTGTAGTGAATTAAAACTCTTTGATATGGTTTATTGTGATAACCATAGTCCCGTTTGTCTAGCTTTCGACTCAAATCGGATCACATTTTTACAGTAGATATTAATGATGACATATTTGCATAGTTCTAGATGCTGGTGGCGTTTTTTTGAGAAGTCATTTCGTCCATCATGTCGAATCAGGTCGAACCTCGAAGATGCGCAATTCTTCTCATTTAGAGACCCTGGAACGTTCATTTGACCATTCCATTACGTCCGGAACGCTCAAAATACCCAAAATAAACTCACGCGGCACTTGAAAACACTTAAAATTGAGTCTGGTGCACCCATGAACATGTTCTAGAATTGGCTGATTTTTTGGGTGCGTGGGACTTAATTTATGGGTGCGTTGGCTCCAACGCACCTTTAAACTAAATGCCTGATTTTTGTTGAATTTACGAATGCGTGGGGAAATTTTCGGGTGCGTTGGGGTCTAATGCACCCTGAAAATACAAGTCCGAATTATGTTGAATTTTCGGGTGTGTCGAGCTATTTTCGGGTACGTAGGAGTCCAATGCACCCTGAAAATACAAGTCCAAATTATGTTGAATTTTTTGGTGCGTCGAGCTATTTTCGGGTGCGTGCCCATACTTATGATTTTTATAATCCGGACCTACGGTGGTATTGGTCGGAGTGATCTTCCGACGAATGATAGGAAAGGCATTCCGGTGATCGGGAAAGTTTTCCGGCGGTCCGCAAAGGATTCCGGCGAGGGTTTCCGGCGGTAAATCCCAAATACTAAAGGGATAATGGCTCTCTCTCCCTCTCTTAATCTGTTAATCTATACAAATGAACAGTGGGAGGGGGTATTTATACCCGAAAATACCAGACAGCGACCAATGAGGGGCTCCACGTATGGTGCATTCCATAAAGTCTTTAACGCACCCCCAAATGGGCGTGTGGGAGCTCCGACGCACCCCAAAATGATATTTTGAAAAGTGCTGATTTTATGGGTGCGTCGAGCTATTTTTTGGGTGCATTGGAGTCCAATGCATCCAAAAAATGATATGCTGGTTCTTGGTGATTTTATGGGTGCGTCGAGATATTTTATGGACGCGCTGGACGATTTTTGGATGCGTCAAGGTCCAATGCACCATGAAATTACAATTTCGTATTTTCTGAATTTATGGACGCGTCGAAGGTATTTTTCGGATGCGTCAAGCTATTTTTCGGATGCGTCAGAGTTGAAATACATCACGAAATGGTTTTTGAATTTTCATGAATTTAAGGGTGCGTTGGGCTGAGTAAATGGGTGCGCTTGACGTACTCGTGTTTTGTAAAATTGGGTTTTGCGAAACGAAGGGCTTGTGGGGCCCGCTTCTTGGTGAATCGTCATGCACTGCTTATCATAATTCATAAAGGTGTCTGCCTGATTCTGGACGGTTTTGATCATGGTGATTCGTGGGGCCCACCGGAAAAAATGGCTAAGTACTGGATCCTTTGCAAATCTGGATATTTGGGTGCGTCGGATGGTATTTCGTGGCATTTCCTCGAAGCACGTGCCCAGTTGATCTGTTTTAGAGGGTACTGACTTTTGGGACCCCAACAACCCTTTAACCATACGTTTTTCTTATAAACCTCTATTATAACAATGTACTCAACTTTTGTCATTAAGATGGTAACAATCTTCTATAACTGTGAAAGCCAATTAGGTATTGCACTGCCCAAAGTGAACACATATCCTATAGTGTTCTTTCTGCTATCAAATCTAAATCAATATATCCTTGTAAACTTATTTTTTACCTTCCATAGAATAACGTTGCATCAGTAGTACCTCTCAAGTATCTGAGAATCCATTTGATAGCTTCTTAATGCTTCTTCCCTGGATAAACTTACAAACAACTCCCACTATATGAGTAACATCTAGGCTTGTGCAAACCATGACGTACACTAAGTTGCCAATGGCTGAGGCATATAAAACCTTAGCCATGTATTCGTGTTCTTTTTGCGTTGTTGTACCCTATTCCTTTGAGAGTTTGAAGTGGTTTTCTAAGGGAGTGCTAACAAACTTAGCACATTCCATGTTATATTGCTTGAGTACTTTTACAATATATACAGCTTGTGATAATTTCAACTTTCTCTTTCTTCCATCTTTGTTGATTCTCATACCAAGGATTTATTGTGTAGTTCCCAAATTCTTCATTACAAACTTCTTAGACAATTGTTCATTGATATTTGAAATCTCATGCATGCTTGAACTTGCAATAAACATATCATCCACATAGAAAAGATGTAATTTTCAAATTTCTTAAAATAACAACAATGATCAACATGACATCTCTTAAATCTATTAGTGGGCATAAAATTGTCGAACTTTTTATACCACTGTCTTGAAGCTTGTTTCAAACTATATAAAATCTTCTTGAGTTTACATAACATTTCTTCCTTGTCAGTTGTAATATATCCCTGTGGCTGATGAATATAAATGTCGTCTTTAAGATCACCATAAAGAAATGTTATTTTTACATCTAATTGCTCTAAATGTAGATCCTCTACAACAATAGTTCTTAGAACTGATCTAATAGTAGAAATATTAATAATAAGAGAAAAGATTTCACGATAATCGATACCTACCTTCTATTGAAAACCTTTCACAACTAACCTGACTTTGAATTGCTTAGTACTGTCATGCTATTCCTTTAATCTGTAAATCTAATTATTATGTAAAGTTGCCTTTTCCTTGGGTAACTGGACTAGGTCCCATGTTTGGTTTGATATCAGAGAATCCATCCCGTCACCCATAGCCTACTCTCACTTATTCCTGGTCTCAACCTATAAGGTCTTCTCATAATGCTCTAGTTTACCATATATCAATTAGCAACAAATAATGAAGAAAAGGAGAAAAACGGATTGTGGATTTGCTAACCCTAGATGATCTCCTCACCAGAATAGGAGTTTAAGGTTCTTCCTATAGATTTTTATCTTAGAGCCTTAAAACATCCTTGTCGGGTATCTCATCAAGTTTTATAAACTCATTGTGCTCATTTTTCTTTTCTTGATGTACCACATCCTGACTCAAATGAATTTTTTTTATTTTCAGCATCCCAAAATATATAACCAAAATCATTAAGGTTATCTAATGGATGTGCACATTCTGGACTTAGGATCAAGCTCGATCCTATTTTCAAAATTAATATGGGCATAAAAGATATAACCAAATACTTTTAAATGGGACAAGTTTACATCTTTTTCAGTCCATGCTTCCTTTAGCAATCCACCATCCAAAGCAACTGAGAACCCTCTATTAATTAATATAATTGCAGTATTTATAGTATCCACTCAAAATTGTTTAGGCAATTTATCATGGTTTCTCATGCTTGCACACTTTAGAATAGTTCTTTTCATGCACTCAACTACACCATTTTTTATAACGTTTTTGGAGTTGCTATCTATCTCTTTATTCAATTAACCATAAAATACTCCTTAAATTTGTTGTCGCGGTACTCTCCCCCATTATCTAATATAACACACTTCAACTCATACTTGTTTCATTCCCAACCAAAGCGTTCCATTTCTTCAAAAATTCAAATAGTTTCGATTTATGTTTCAAAAAATAAACCAACAAGTTCCTAATAGCATCATCAATAAAGATAAAAAAAAAATAAAAAAAAATAAAGAGAGACCAAGAAATGATACCTTAGCTGATCCCCACATATCAATGTGAATTAGTTTCAACTGCTCCAGCTTTGGAGTCCTTCCAACATTTGAGAAGCTGACCTTCCTCTATTTTTCATATATACAATCTTTGCAAAAGTCCATATTAATAGATTTCAACCCTAGTAGCTTCCTTTTCGAAGGTAAAACCGTCATCTCCTTTTTGCTCATGCGCCTAAGTTTGTGATGCTATATACACATATCCACCCTTGGCGATGCAACTACAATAGAACTATTAGATCTAGAAGTCAAGTAAATAATGTCTTCTTTCTTACCTCAAGCAGCCACTTTGTAATTTATCACGAATCACCAATGAAAGTCATCATATGTCCAAAATCTGTAAGCTGGTCAACCAAGATCAAATTCCTTTTTAAATTTGGAACATGACTAACATCTTTCAACTTCAGCACTACCCCAATCAACTGGTTTTATGAATGTCCCCCTTTTCAACAATACAGTAGGGTTCATCATCTACTACATAGACTTTTTTGAGATTACCCTGCACATAATTATGAAGAACAACTTACTCGTAGTAGCAGTAAATGAGGAATCAAAATCTATTACCCAGGAATCATTATAAGTATCGAAAGAAAGAACTAGGTCATCAAAAATATTTTATTCAGAGATATTTACAAAAGCTTTACCTCCCTGATTAGTATTGCTTTCTTGTTGTTTCTTCAGAGCTTTATAGTCGTGCTTCATGTGCCCCATTTTACTATAATTCCAGTAACCATCACCCTTTTCTTGTGGGGACTTGGATGATTTGTTCGTCTTCGATTTCAAATTACCATGATTTTCGTTTCCTCTGTTTGGTGTACGTTCTTCCCCTTTCTTCAACATTCAGAGTATTCCCTGATATTTCACCTAAAGATCCCGAAGATTTCCGTTGAGATTCCTCAATTAGAATGAGGCCTACAACATATCATACTTCAACTTCACTGATCTAATAAAATTTCTCACAGCTACCACCAACTTGTTCTAGCTTTTTAATGACCCTAATAAGATAAAAAGAGCTTTGATTTCATCATCAAAATCGATGCCAACGAAAGCCCACTATGTAAAAACACTGCTAAAATGACGGACAAATTCGATGGCATTTGCCATCGAACGAGATTTTAGTTATTATGCAATAAATGCCATAGATTTTTTTAATTTAGGTATAAAAAATCGATCCTCCCACCCCCCCCCCCCCCCCCCCCCTCTCTCTCTCTCTCTCTCTCCCTTCCTCCCTCCCTACTCCCACTATCGATCAACTCTCTCTCCCCCTAGCTGGCACCTCTCTCTCTCTCTCTCTTCCTCCCTCCCCTCCAGTACTACCCCTCTCTCTCTCTCTTCCTCTGGTTGACACTACCCCTCTTCTCTCTCTCTCCCTCTCTCTCTCTCAACACTCTTTGTCAGTGATTTTTTTACGATCTCTTGGCTTTCTCTCTCTGTCTTGGCGCTCTATCTTACTCGCAATTCTCTCTCTCTCTCTCTCTCTCTCTCTCTCTCTCTCTCTCTCTCTCTCTCTATCTCCCCCCTCCTAGTAAGCCCTAACAAAGATTACCACTGGTAGGTTTTCAATCACCATTAGCCCGCAGATGATCCAAACCATTGATTAGATAGGTTTTCATGTTGATAGACCGAAATGTATGATGATGTTTTCAAACTATAGCGTGATGATACATGGTGTTTTTTTTTCTAAATGATTTGGATACTAATCTTCAATACTTCAATATAATAAATTATTTCTGTACCATGAATTCGTTCTTTATTCATGTTTCATTTTTCATGTTTTATTGAGCTTAAGATGTATAATTTTTTGTGTGGTTGTATCATGTTTTATATGATTGTTTAGATGCATGTAAAGTCCTTAAGTTGTAAAGGGATTACAGGTAATCCGATTACAGGGGCTGTTTGGAAACGTTTTCATGTGGAAACATGCAAACCAATCTCGAACACCCCAAATCTTGGATGGAGCATTGCCCAAAAATACAATGATGAAATGATATTAATTGTCCAACTAGCAACCATCAAATGGATGATTAAACAGCAATTGGTCAATGGTCCGAACTTACTAGTAAAAAATTAGAAGGTTAAAAGATTTTTAAATCAGTGAGATTTTTAGTTAATGTTCCATCTGCAATGGGGCCTATAACTTTGAAGTTCGAAAACTACTTTGTGTGGAACCCACATTATTCAACTAAGCGGTTGTTTGGATGCCTATAAAGTCCTTAAGTTGCAAATGGATTACATGTAATTAGATTATTGGGGTTGTTTAGATGCATGTATTTGCTTGTAAAGGCTTTATGAATTGTAATCAACCTGGCAAAAAGCCATGTTTCATATTACAAGTAAATTCTTTACAGCTAAAAACTCATTGTATATAGTAAAACACAATGGATGATATACACTCATGATATGTGAGGCCCACCATAATGTTTATGATAGATCCAATCTATCCATCATGTGCTTCCCTAGTGCTCTCCTATATCCCTAAAAAATAGCTCATTGATTGTCAAATGGACCATACAAGGGAAGGATGGGACACCCACCATATAAAAAAAAAAAAAAAATTCAGCTTTCATCTAAGATCCATTATGATAAGTGCAGGACATCTAACCCATCTAGTGTGTGCATGCTTTAATGCTCTTTTAGGGCCCCAAAAAATCAATTTCTTCTTATGTGATTTAGGGGTTGTGGAAGGTTTACTGCCCATGCTATATGGTCTAAGTACCTACTTTATCCATTGTAAACACCTTACAAGCTAGCTAAACGTACACTCTATTTACATGTAAACATATTACCACTTACAAGCCAAATGGAATAGCATGTAAATTGTTTATATTTAAAACTCTTTATAGGTGTAATGTGTTTACAACTTAAAACTTTATAGGCATTCAAACGACCATTGTTTGTGCAATGGTAGACAAGTAACTTGCATGTTTAGGCCAAAAATCTGCTCAAAATTGTCCATAACAATGATCTTTATATGAATAGTCAAGATTGTTTACACAAAAATAAATTCAATCAACAACTTAATTCATGTTTTTGTTTGGATCTTAAGTTACTTAGGATAAGCTACTTATGCCTTAAGTAACATATCTTGATTTCTACTTATTAAATTGAAGTGATTAAGTAACTTTAAATAAATAAAAAAATTACTTACAATTAATCATAAACCAAACTTACATATCTGGAATAAGTTACTTATCTACTATTATAAGTAGAAAAAGTACCTTATTTGGTGGTATCCAATTACGGGCCTTAAGTGGACGTTTAGATCTTAAGTTTATTAAGATAAGCTACTTATGCCTTAAGTAGATTATCTTGATTTCTACTTATTAAACTGAAGTGATTAAGCAACTTTAAATAAAAACACTACTTAGAATTGATTATAAACTAAACTTACTTATCTTAAATAAGTTACTTATTTATATTGTAATTAGAAAAGGTAACTTATTTTGGTGGTATAACGTTTGAGAGGTTTAAGGTTAAATGATATAGGGTTATAAACTAGGTTTAAAGGATATATAATTTATGTTCACTCGCCTCAAATGCACGGCTGTGATGTAGTAATAATCGAGGTCGATCCATAGGAAAAAGATAAATGAATTCAAACTATTCTAATAACTCAAATTTAGAAGGTTTCGATTCCAAAAATTGGTTTTTAAGAACTAAGCAGAAACATTAAATAGGAAAATCTATGTATTAAGAGAAACTAGAGCATCAAGGATCCACTTATAGTTTAAACATGCTCAATCCAATGATTCGATTCAAAGCACAACTGAAATCGAAGTTCTATCTCTATTTAGCCAAGAGATATGGTAATCAAAGCATATAAACAATCTGAAACAGATGGATGTTCACTGATTTGGTTCTCTCAATAAAGTTCAGCCCTTGGGCACACTCAATTGTATAGGCCAATCCTCTTTCCAATCTAGTTGAGACCACAACCATAGCCTTCGTTAAATCCTTTCACTAGACTTGATTAGAACTAATGATTTGAACTCTAATTAAACCAATTTTAACAAGCAACAACATCTATCTCAGATTCCACACAAAAGGTACATGAACTTTCCATCAATAGGTTCTAATAGAGATCCAACTGTTTTAATCCATGAAGAACCTGAAGCATTCACCGAATCCAAAAATCACGACAAATCAAAGGCTTCCATAACTAAAATCTCATATACCAATCTGACTAATCTCAGAAATCTAACAAGAACTCATGTACATGGCACACAAACTTCTTGAATTATCTAAAACTATCAACTTTATTCAAACCTTAATAAATCATTCAACAATTAAAACATAATTTAAAATCAAGGAATCAAAGCATTACTAAAAACTAAGAAGTGTCACCTTTCAGCTTTAGTTGAGAGTTAACTAAAAGAAAGCATAAACTAAACTAGAACTAGAACTAAGAAAGAGAAGAAAATTAGTTTTAGGTCTTGATCTCCTTACTCCCCATGTTGCTAGATGCCTTAGGAAGAGAGTGGAAGTGTTCTTTTATAGCCTAAATCCATCACCGAGTATGAAGGTTCAAGAATACGAAGAGTCCTTTCACACTTTGAAAATCGAATGCTTTTTTTAGAAACTACAAATTCGCACTTCTGTGAGTGGTGGACCGGTCATGACTGGTCGGACCCACCTGGCGTTGGTCTAGCGAGCTCCAGAAGTTCCAGCACTGTTGGCCGACCGGTCCTGACCGGTCGGACATGGCTTTGGCTTGAACTTTCTATCTTATATCTTCTCTTCCCTCCTTGCTTCTTCACTCCACCTCTTGGCTCATCTTTCTAATGTCTTTAATGATGTTTAAAAGGGTCTTTAAGCACTAATCAGTGAAGTCTCTCTCTCATTCCTACAATCACAAAAGCATACATTAGATGAGTCTTTAAGTGTAGAATCCATGCATAATGTGTGATAAAATGGGGTTAAAACCTGTATAATTCAAGGCTCAACACACCCCCCCAACCAGCATTTTGCAAGTCCCGAGCAAAACATGTGTAGAACAAATCCAACTTTTCAAAACCCAACTCTCTCTCAGAAACTATACTTCTACAAACTTGTAGACATACAAGTGCAAAATTTAGAGAAACTTAGTGATAGAAATTGAAATCTAAAACTCCCTAAACATAATAAGTGTTTTACATAGAATCCCCACTGATTGATTGATAAATAGAAGAATCTGAACAAGTGCAGTCTAGCGTGAATTATGAATGTTCATCTCATAAATTTTCAGGATTACCTTCTTCTTCATAGATTAGCGAAACTAAAGATCTAAAAGTGTACAGATCGACCACATTCCTATGACAAGAATTTGCCTTACCGTTCCTTCAATGGCTTTCACACTACTTCCCATTTCCAGCTTAGGTCATGGGTAGACCTTCCCCTGGTTGGTGATAGGTAGCCCTTTTTAGAATTTTTCAAAATATTTTCAACAATAATCATTTTTTTTTCTTTTCTTTCTTTTTCTTTTTGTTCTACTATAAACATAAGATAGGATTTTTCGAAATTCATATCTTTGATTCTTTTCTTTTTATGTATGAACATGATGCACAAAGTTCTCCAGCTTGGTTCCTCAACACTTTAGAACTTAGTCTAACCGATCAACAAATCTACAAAATCCCTTCACTCATGAGAATTGTGTAATGTGAACTAGACTCAAAAGTGTTCAAACTTTCTATCAATCATATAAATAGGGGAATTCATATAGAAAACTATTATATTATAAGTCCTTTAAGGGTTTCAAAATCATATCACTTCATCTCTCTTCCTCTCATACTTATAACATCTCAAGTACATAGAAATAGGGTTTTCTAAGAGAGTTTTGAATTTTCAGAAAAATTCAAAAATTTTCTACATAATTGCTCGAAATGTCACAAAACATTAGATTTATCTAGGAATCTCACCCCCCAACCAAAATCTTACATTGTCCTTAATGTAAAAAGATATGCAATAAGTAATGACACGAGAGCAATGAAATAAATAAAGGAGAGTGAGAACAAAAGTACCTGAAGTAGCAAGTTAAACAAGTTTAGCTTCCTTCATGTCTCTATGAGACTTATTCAATCCCAAATGCAGAAAATAAACCCATCCTACCTACTCTACCTAACTTTGTTTAGTCCGATCGACTACATGATCAAATTTGAGCAGGATCTTCATGAATTTCAACAAATTTCTCATAAGGACCATCCGCAGTCCTGCTTGACAGTAGACATTGGTGTTTTCCTTCATTAAAGTCTAATTGTAATGCGCACCACATGCATGAAAGGAGGAGATAAGAGCAGTAAAAAGATATTTTCTCAAATTTTGAACTGGGTAATTATTAATTAGAAACGGGTCTTCCCAGTCAGAATTCTCAATGGGCTGAAGAACCCATGGTGGTGGAGAGACATTCATCAAGTATTCTTCAGTTAAAGTTATCTTCTCCACAATTTCAGAATTGTGCGGTGCTTCCACAGTCAATGGTGATGAGCTTAAATCACTGGAATGGTGTTCTTCAGTCACTGACATCGTATCTAACAAAATATCCAACTCCTTAATCATCTCATCATCAATATCATAGGAGTGGGCCAAGCATTCCTCTAACAAGTCGAGATAGTCGGATGAAGGCCCTTGATCTTGCTTAAGTGAGTGAAAAAATTCAGTTTCGATGGTGAGGGACTCGCCCTCAATGGAGTGAAATTCTTCCAAACTAGGTTCTTCATAATTATTATGAGGCACCAAGTCGGAAGTATGCAAGGTTTTAATAATTTCTTGAATAATTGGGTCATTTAAATTTTCAAAGCAAGTTAAGCATTCGTCTAAAGAGTCTGAATTTTCACTCAAGGGAGTCTCGTTCTTCACATTAAAATTAAACATGTCGAGTTGGTGGAGTGACTCATAAATATCAATCTCAACTAGCTCTCTAACAAGAATATCTTTCGAAGATTCATAAACATTTTTCCCTTGGGAAAAAGAAATCATGGGCTCACAATCATCCATCGAACCCTCATTGTAGTCAATCACACTACCACTTTCAGATTTTGTAGATTCCTCGGGTTCGCCAACTTTCATTTGAATCTCTTCATCGTTAAAATCAAGGCATCTAAAAGAGATAGTGGATTAATCATAATCGATGATGATATTGGGATCACCGAGATCAATATCCTCTAGAAGTTTAGTCAATAAATCTGGAGTAGGTTGAGCTTAGATAGCCCAATCCTCCTCTTTAGTGGGGATTGATTTGGTTTCCCAATTTCGGGCTCAATCTCTTTAAAGGATGGCTAGTAGGCTTGATTTGATTGCTCATACTCGTAATATTTCTTTAAATCCTCAAGGATTTTTATATACATATTATCATAAGAGGAAGGCGTTTTGTTGAACCTCCAATTTATACATTGCATTGCCCATTACATGACATGGTTTGCATGATTTTCATGATTTAAAGGCCCATCTAACACATGTTTTGTGATTATATGAATGAGAGCGGACTTCACTCAATTAGAGACCAAAAAGGGGCCATTTGGAGCCTTTGATGAAGGCCCAAGGTGGACCAAAGAAAGAAGGAAGCAAAGAAAGAAGAAAATAGAAGAAAGAAAGGAAGAAAACAAGAAGAAAAAGAGACCGACCGGTCTTGACCGGTCGGCCAAGGAAGCCCGACCGGTCTTGACCGGTCGGCCATGCTTGCAGGAGTAATGCCAAAGAGGGCCTGACCGGTCATGACCGGTCGGCCAGCCCTGTCCGACCGGTCGTGACCGGTCGGCCATGCAAGTTTCAGATTCCAGATTCTAAAACAGCAATGTATTCCCGCACCTGGTTTTTCGGACCAGTTTTTTGGATTTATATTGATGATATTTGAAAATCCAACACATCCATGTCGAAGAGGAGCTCGACGCCGAACTAACCCAAGTGGTTTCGTGTCGATCGGAGCTACGGATTGACCGTGGTGGCCAAAACAATACGAACTGTCCAGAAAGTTCCAGATTTCGCTGTTCAACTCTGGGCCGGTCCAGAGGACTCATCATTGATGATATGAAGAATCTACTTTGACCATATTTTAGAACACATCCATATATAAATAACCACAAAAGTTTCAGATTAAAAGGATGTGTGGTTTGATCGTACCGGTTGAAGAAAGATGGACCATCCAGAAAGCTTCAACTGCGCAGAGTTTATAAAAGCCCTAATTGTTCTAATTTTCGGACCATATTCTGGGGTTGTTTTGGACAATCTAATCCATCCATCATGTATAGGAGGAAGTTTTCTACCAATGTTCAAAATTTGAGATCAATCCGATCTCTGTACACTCCGGGGCGTTGAAAGCAAGATGACTGGTTCTGAAGGTACCCAAAGTGCGCGATTTTGAGAGGCGGTCGGTGATGTGATTTGTGGGCCCATTCAGAGGATAATCTTGGAAATCTAAATCATCTATGAGGAAGATCACATTACAAGGAAGCTATAAACCAAATTTGAAGGCAATCCGACCATTGGTTAAGCCGTACCAGGCGAAACAAATTCTGCTATGTTGCTGTACTATTGCTGTACTATAAAAGGAGGTGCTCTCTTCTATTCCAAAAAAACCAAGGACGTGGGGAGCAAGGAGTTCAAGTCCCAGGAGGCTACCTAGCTTCCTCCAGCTAGTTTTTCTTCCTTTTCTTAGTTCTAGTTCTAGTTTTAATATGCTTTTCCTTAGCTAACCTCTTAGCTAGAGCTAGAGGTGAAATTTATAGTTGGTTCCAATGCTTTAATTCTTTTATTTCAAGTACCCTTTTCTTAATTTTGGATTTTAAAGTTCTAGTTTGAATAAAGTTTGGTTTTTTAGAAGTTTTTGTGAGAGTTTGTGTGCTCCGGACATGAGTTCCTTGCAATTCTCTAAGATTACCATGATTGGGTTGTTTGAATTCGAATTGTAGTAACCCTTGAGCATGCCATAGTCCATAGGCATGGCTGTTACTCCGAATGCTACAAGTTCAAGTTCTATGTGCTTCATTAGAACTAGAAATCTGATTTCCAGATTTAAGTGGGATTGTTGTGCTTAAATGTTATATCTTCCAATTAGATGAGAGATAGGACTTTGATTCTAATTGTGTTGTACTTGGATGAATGAATTGGCATTGGACTACTACAAGTGGATCCTTGATGCTCTAGTTCTTCTTAATTTCAGATTTTCCTATTTTATGTGAAAAACTACTTTCTTAAACTTCTTAGATTCTAGTTATTAGAGTAGTTGGAATTGTTTACTTCTTTCCCCGTGGATCGACCTCGGTCTTACCGAGATTTATTACTACATCGCAGCCTTACACTTGAGGCGAGCGAATAAATTTTAGAATGATTGTTAATGACCACGATAGGTTCTTCCCTGGGACTAGAAGTGTGATGACTCTCCTAGTGAAGATAATAGGTGTTGTATGGTGAAGATTGATATGATGGTTGATAGGCATAACCATACAAGTGATCACGTAATGTCTTAACCGGTTGATTATTACTCCCCCGGTCATTTTTCTTAATCCTACCTCCTGTCATACCGGGTGGAATACTAATGTTGTTTTCAGTCCAATATTCACGTAGTGTTTTCCCTGGCTAATCACGATATGTAACGCCCCAGATTAACAAAACTTATTTTAATTTTTTCTGAAATTTATTTCTATTTTTTTATTAAATACCAGCCGTTGATATTAAAATACGAATAATGAGACATCTGTAGGAGATCCAATAGAGTACCCTTTACAAAAGTTGCTTAGAATGGCCCCATAAACAATGTAAAAAGGTTAGATTCTGCTAAACTTAAAAATTTACAATAATTACAAAAATGCCATTAGTTAAACTTAAGTTAACTTACCATTTTATAAGTATGATAGTTTTCGACAATCATTTTGATGCAAGATCTTAGACTTAAGCTTTTGGGCACATTTTAGCCATGCACGTCAAATTTCAACTCTTAAATCATAGTAGAAGTGGTTCAATTGTCAAATTAGCCCCTTAACTCTTGATTTTCATGTCCATCAAGTGAGGAAAGTGGATGGTTAGTCGTAGTTGAATATTTTCCTTCACATGAGTGACTTAGATCATCTTTATTATGGACCAATAATGTGATTTGAGTGCCCCACCTTGATAAGCCTTTTTCTCTTAAGCGCGAAGTTATCCCATTTTAGGAATTAATGAGTTACCAACTCTTCTCAAATCTGAACCTTTCAATTTACCTACTTTTCACCATTAATCGCTTCTCAAATTTGGACCACCCATTATCATTATATGACTATGAGTTTACACAAATTTTAGATCCCGATATATAATCCTACACCATTGAACCACAAAGCCAGACCCTTCCTTTTCTATCAAAAGTTGGAATTTCAGATCTAGACCATTCCCACCATCAATCAACTACCAAACTTTGTACAATTGTTTGCCTATCATGACTACATATTTTTTCAAAATTTGAGCCCGGATCATTAAGCATAGATCGTTAATTAAGATCAAACCCATTTTAACACCTGTAAGGCCATTTTCAAAGATCGACCAATCTAGAATGTGGATCACTAAGAAATTTACGATTCTAACTCTACTTTTCAAGCTTGATAAGATGAACGGATTGGAATTGATCAAAGATCATCCGAATATTGAGATTTGAGAAACCCACTTCGAGAGGTTGTTACACTAGACCTCACGCCCACACCTTATTGCCCATACATGCACGCATGTCCCTCTCCATATTCCTTCTATGCACGTCCCTTCTCCTAACCCTAGCCTCCATGCCCTAGAGAAAGAGAGGGGGGAGAGAGAGAGAGAGAGAGAGAGAGAGAGAGAGAGAGACCCCATTTGTAAAGAGATGGGCCCGTGAGAGGTGTCCATGTTAGAAAGATGATCTTGGCATAACTATGTTTATGTGTTTAGTATTGCCAAGGGATCCTTGTGTTCACATGATGTTGGAATGGATCCTTGTATTCATATGATGTTAGAATGGATCCATGTGTCGCATATGTATATTTTCTTTAGTTGGCCACGTTGGAAATTAATGGCTATTTGTGGGACTTAGTTGGACTATAAGTGGGATAGGGAGTGGACATTAACCGTATATGTTATCTCATGAGTCGGGGTTGGTGCTATGGACATTAATTTTGTGCTGTCGGCTTATGCTGGGTTGTTTATGTTAATGCAAAGATTTGTCAATTACCATGGTTAGTATGTCGTCAAGTCCTTGGCGGCTGAAGACAGTTTTCCTTGCGGCTGAAGATAGAAGCTTCTCGAAGATCAAGTCAGCTTCAAGCCTCTCCACCCAAACCTTTGATCCCAAAACCTTCTATAGATGGCCCAAAACCTTTCTAGGCACACCCTTAGCACCATCTATAGCTCACCTTCCATTAAGATCAGCAATGGAAAGGTTCTTGGTGGCAGAAGTTGCTTTAAAATTGAAAAACTATAAGTCTGCTCTCTCCGATACATACCCGATCCATCGGAGAATAGTCCGATAGATGTCCGATCAATCGGACATTGTGTCCGATCCATCGGAAAATAGTCCAGTTACATTGTAAACTCTCTGGACACTTTTCCGAGCCATCGGAGGTCTGTTCGATCCATCGGACAGTGTATTCCGATCAATCGGACAGTATGTCCGATCAATCGTACAATTGTCCAGCAAATATATGAAAAACTCTCTGGACTCTTTTACGATCAATCGGAGGTCTGTCCGATCCATCGGACAGGGCTCTCCGATCCATCGGACATAGATACGATCCATCGGAGGAATTTCCAGAAAAATTGCATCAACTCTCTGGAAGAAATTTCGATCAATCGGACCATCTGTCCGATCAATCGGACAGGGTATTCCGATCAATCGGAACTAAGTCCGATCAATCGGAGAACCTATTTTCAAGCAAAATTTAAATTTGACTAAAACTTATGTCCGATCGATCGGAACCTATCGAGCTGACCGTTTTTTGACCATTGAATGGCATAATCTATTTATAGAACTCGGTTGGATCTTGCCCAAGACACCTTGAGCATCATCTAGGGTTTGAGTGAGCCTTCTTCTTGAGATCCCCTTCTTCCAAACCCTTAGATTTGTTGAGTTCATTCTTCAATCCATGTTGATCTGACCAACATTGATTAAGCATTCAAAGCTTGGATTGAAACATGAACTCAACTCCTCTTTAATGGCATCTTGACCTACCTCTCATAGACATTCTCTTGTCATCAATGCCATTAATGGTGGTTTAGGTAGAAGCTTTCCTCATATAAAAGCCATATCCCAAAATAGCCTCAACCTAACCTCAATCCCTCACCTTGGAATCTACAATGGGTCATCCGGAGCAAGGTTGCTGATCGAGGGAGCTGAAGAAGACGTCTTCCGTACAAGCCGAAGCTTCTTCAACAAAGTCATCATCAAGGGACTCAATCAGCTAAGTATATTTAGTCTTTCGAGTCCAAGAAACCTCCTCAAGTTGAGATTTGGGTTTCAGAGTTTGAAGACCCAAACTCGATAGAGTCCTTGCGTAGGACAAGTCCTTGAGTAGGACAAGCCCTTGTGTAGGACTAAGTGGTCATGGATTAGTCCTATGGAAGGATGAATCCATGTGTTGAGTCGTAAGTCCTTTTGTAGGCCGTTAAGGTTTATGGTTAACCTCATTTAAAACCATAGTGATAGTGAAATCCGGCTACTCAAGGAGTGAGTGGATCAGCCGGGAGTGGAGTAGATACATAACCAAACCACTATAAAAATCCCTTGTTGTGTGGTGAATGGATGAACTGATTTACTTCTTTCACATGTGCTTTAATTGATTTATACTTTGCATATCTGGTGTTTGATGAAAGTGCTCTAAGAATACTTTGTATTGAGAAATTTAAAAAGTGTCCTATTCACCCCCCTCTAGGACAAGATAACTTGTTTCTTGCTTCTACAACAGCGGTAATCAAACTTATACCGCATTTTCAACTGGTATCAGAGCGGGTTCCTCCTCAAAGGCGTAACTGCCCGGAGTGTGATCCGTCTCTAGAAGCTTGAAATCATGTCAAAAGGGGATTCTAGTATGGTTTCCAAACCTCCATATTTTGATGGATCAAACTACGTATTGGAAAGCAAGAATGAGAGTTTTCTTGCAATCATTGGATCATGTAACATGGAGGTCTGTGGAAATCAAATATGAAATACCCCTTTTGAATACTACCATAGAGGGTGTCACCACCACCACAGTCAAACCTGATGACTTATGGACTGATCTTGAAAAACTAAGATACATTAGCAATGCAAAGGCACTCAATGCTATTTTTTGTGCCGTCTCAGCGGATGAGTTCAAAAGAATTTGTAATTGCACAACATCCAAAGAAGCTTGGGACATCCTTGAAACTACACATGAAGGGACTAGTACAGTCAAGAGGTCAAAACTTCAGCTATTGACAACTCAGTTTGAAAATATGAAAATGGAAGAACATGAGAACTTCATGGACTTTTACACCCGGTTGAGTGATGTCACCAATGCTATGTGGGGATTGGGGGAGAGAATTTCGGATCCGCGCATTTGTAGAAAAATTCTAAGATCCTTACCCGAACGATTCTCTTCCAAGGTCATAACTATTGAGGAATGTAGAGATATTGATACTATGAAAATAGAAGATTTACTAGGATCTCTACAGACCCATGAACTTCATTTCAAGAAATCCCCAAAAAGTAGAAACACCGTGCTAAAAACTTCACACACTACACAAGAATCTGAAGTTGATAGTGATGAAGAATTGGATATGAATGAAATGGCTCTTATGGCCAAGAAGTTTAGAAAATTCTTCAAAAACAAAGGAAAGAGGGTTGACAAGAATAGCAAATCTTTTGACAAAAAGCGCTATACAGGAAAATCTTACAACAAGCCAAAAGATCTCAAGTGCTACAACTGTGGTCGCTATGGTCATATTGCCTCTGAATGCCAAGCTCCTGCCAGAGAAAAATTTAAAAAGAAAGCTATGGCAGCCACATGGGACAACCTTGGGAGTACTGATTCAGAAACAGAAGAAGATCAAAGTGATGAGAAAGGATCAGTTAAAATTCTGATGGCCTCTATCTCTGAGATTGTCCTAGACGTACAAGGCGAAAGAGACAATGATGATCATGAGCAATCAGAACACAATGTGACATCCTCCGATGATGACGAGGATGATAATGAAGGTTTGCAAGTTGCCTATGATGAGCTATTTCGTCAAAGCATCCTTCTTACCAAGAAGTTGAGCCAAGCTAATATTGAAAACAACAAATTGGCTGATGAAATGCAAGAAGTGAAGAGAGAAAACCACGGATTTTACCATCGGATCTGTGAATTGGAAAAGAAAAACAAAGCAGCTCAAGACAAAATTAATACCCTAGAAGATGAGCTGAAAAAGGCAAAATCTACAAATCAGTGTTTAGTTTTGCAGCTTAATCAAGAAAGTCAACTCAATGAAAGATTTGCCCAAAGTAGAGAAAAACTTGATGATATCCTTAAGTCAGGTAAGCCTTGTAGGAACACAAGAGGGCTAGGCTATAATGAGCCAACTAAGGTTAGTAACCCAGAACCTAAAAAGATCAGGAATGCATCAGGAAGCACTACTAAGAGAAATTCACCTATATGTCATGCATGCGGAGATGTTGGTCATTTAAAGTTTGAATGCTTGGTCCTTAAGAATCCGGTTCGGAACTTGAAAGGTAAATTTGTACCTACCGGTAAAAGGATGAATCAGATGTGGAGTCCTCCTAAACAAACTCCAAACATGAGGAAAAATTATCCCACTCCACCAAAGAAAGACAAAAGAATGGAAGAGCTCCTAGAAATGGTAAAACAGTTGAACAAAAGAACCATGGAGCTGATGAAAGAGAAAGCCTCAACAACTGATGCCCAAATAATGACATCCCTAGAATCAACCAAGAAACCTAGTTCTCCAAAAAGGATAGTCTCTAAATGGGTAGTAAAGAACAAATGCTTAGTTATTCATACAGCCCTTAGAGCCGGAAGAAACACTAGGTGGTATCTTGATAGTGGATGCTCCCGACACATGACAGGTGACAAGACTCAGTTTTGTGATTATGCTGAATTTGATGGTGGGTCTGTTACCTTTGGAGATGGGAGTATTGCCAAGATTGTTGGAAAGGGAACCATCACCGGGCCAGGATTGCCCAAAATTGAGGATGTACTATGTGTTGACGGTTTGAAACATAATCTGTTAAGCATCTCTCAAATATGTGATGAACAGCATTTCGTGAAATTCTCCAAAGAAATGTGCGAAATTATGGACCAAACTGGAAAATTAATATTAAAAGGGTTTCGCACTGGAGATAACTGCTATGTGATTGAAAACAAGGGTGATGAGGGACCATCTGCCGTATGCCACATGGCTATTAATGATGATACTGAATTATGGCATCAACGGCTTGGTCATGTCCATTACAGGAACCTTGCTAGGCTGAGTAGGAAGAAATTGGTGAGAGGATTACCAAAGATTGGGAAGAAACCAAAAGAAGTATGTGCTGAATGCTTGAAAGGTAAACAAATTAAAGTTGCACATAAGAAGACATCCATCATCGCTACATCAAAACCCCTTGATCTACTCCACATGGACCTTGTAGGCCCCACAAGAGTAATGAGTCAAGGTGGTAAGAGGTATTTCTTCGTTATTGTTGACGACTATTCCCGCTATACATGGGTTGTATTTTTGAAAGAAAAGTCGGATACATTCGAGGAGTTTGAGAAACTCATGAAACGACTCCACAATGAAAAAGAATGCATAGTAAAACGTATTAGGAGTGATCATGGAGGGGAATTTGAGGATGGGCACTTTGAACTATTCTGTGAAAATTTAGGAATCAAACATGAATTCTCAGCCCCAAAAACTCCACAACAAAATGGAGTAGCAGAAAGGAAAAACAGAGTTCTACTCGAAATGGCCACAGTCATGATGAACAGCAAAAATATAGCTCAAAATCTGTGGGCCGAAGCAGTGAATACAGCTTGTCACATCATTAACCGAGTTTATTTGAGAGCCGACCTAGATAAGACCCCATATGAGCTGTGGAATGGAAAAGTCCCAAACATCAAGTACTTTAGGGTCTTTGGTAGCAAATGTCACATCCTTCGAGATAGAGAAAATTTAGGAAAATTTGACTCTATGAGCGATGAGGGAATATTTCTAGGATATGCTTCTGATAGTCGGGCCTATAGAGTGTACAACACAAGGACTAAAACAACTCAAGAATCCATAAATGTTGTCATTGATGACCAATCCAAGGAAGACACAAGACTAGATGATGATGAAGTGGGAGAACCGTGCCACATAGGTAAACCTGATGAAAAATCTCCCACTCCCAATGCCTCAATAGCTTCGAGAAATGCTCCACATATCAAGGATCATCCCCTCAATCAAATCATTGGAGATCCGGATGTTGGAGTCAAGACTAGAAGACAACTTGAGGCCATCAACAGTCATGTGTGCTTCACTTCAAAAATTGAATAAAAAAATATAAATGAAGCTCTCAATGATGAGTTTTGGATACTTGCTATGCAAGAGGAACTTCAACAGTTTACCCGAAATGATGTTTGGTTTCTAGTTGAAAGACCAAATGAGAAAAATGTCATTGGAACCAAATGGATCTTAAAAAACAAAACAGATGAATCTGGCAATGTGATTCGAAACAAAGCACGTCTCATAGCTCAAGGGTACTCTCAAATTGAGGGAATTGATTTTGATGAAACTTTTGCCCTGGTAGCTAGACTCGAATCCATTCGAATTCTCATGTCCATAGCATGTGCTCTCAAATTCAAATTATTTCAAATGGACGTGAAGAGTGCCTTTCTAAATGGTATACTTGATGAGGAGGTTTATGTTGAACAACCAAAAGGGTTTGTGGACCCTAGTTACCCTCAAAGAGTCTACCGATTGAAAAAGGCTCTCTATAGGTTAAAACAAGCCCCCCGAGCATGGTATGAACGTCTTACTCAATTTCTTATTGCTCACCAGTTTGTTAGGGGGAGTGTTGATAAAACCCTATTTGTTAAAAGGACGGCTGATTCCTTTCTCATTGCTCAGATTTATGTAGATGATATTGTATTTGGGTCTAACTGTGAAGAATTCTCTGGCTTATTTGCTGAACTAATGAAATCTGAATTTGAGATGAGTTTGGTTGGTGAACTAAATTTTTTCCTAGGATTGCAAGTTAAACAGCTGAAAAATGGAATCTTTATCAACCAAACTAAGTATGCAAAAGACTTGGTCAAGAGATTTGGGCTAGACTCGGGTCGATCACACACCACGCCTATGGCCACCACCATTAAACTTTCTAAAGACTTATCTGGCACTAGTGTTGATCAACATTTATATAGAAGTATGATTGGGAGTCTTCTCTACCTCACAGCTAGTAGACCCGATATCGCCTTTAGTGTAGGGGCATGTGCTAGATTTCAAGCCGATCCTAAGGAATCACACCTCATTGCTGTAAAACGAGTGATTAGATATGTGGCCTGCACCACTGATTATGGCTTGTGGTACCCCTTTGATACCTCAACCATCATTGCGGGGTACTCCGATGCCAATTGGGCCGGAAATATGGATGACAGAAAATCCACTAGCGGTGGCTGTTTTTACGTCGGAAATTGCTTAGTTGCTTGGCATAGCAAAAAGGAAAACTCCATCTCTTTGTCCACCGCTGAAGCTGAATATATTGCTGCCGGAAGTTGCTGTGCTCAACTACTTTGGATGAAGCAGATGTTGAAGGATTATGGTCTTAATCAGGATGAAATGACGCTTTTTTGTGACAACACAAGCGCCATTAATATCTCAAAAAATCCGGTTCAACATTCTCGAACCAAGCATATCGACATCCGGCATCACTTTATAAGAGAACTCGTTGAGGAAAAACTGATTAATCTTGAATACATTCAAACTGAGCGGCAATTGGCCGACATCCTTACTAAGCCGTTAGATTCCACAAGGTTTGAACACCTTCGGAAGTCTATCGGTGTGTGCTCATTCTAGCAAAATGGACACTCATGTGCACATAGGTATATCTGAGGAATTAGCCTCATTTTTTTTGGTGATTATTGATATTCTCATGCTCACACTCTTATCAAATTAGCTGGGAATCATTTGCTGAAGGGAGGAAATGTTTAGTGTTAAAATCTCACTGGGGGCATTTCCGATGGATCGGACACATCGTCCGATCAATCGAAAATATCGGGAAATCAACAGTAAAATACGCGAGCCCTATTCATTTGGTCTTCATTTCTGCCCTATTCCTCTCTTCTCTCAGCCCCTTTTGCTAGGGCATCCCCATCCGATCGGTCTGTAGCTCAGCTGGGTTTTCTTGGATCCTCATTTGCAGCCCCAGCAGGTCTTCTTGTCTCCTAGGTAAGATCCTCCAAGCTGTCAGTTTGATTTTTTTGGCTATCCGATCGGTTTCTTCTGTCCCTCTCCTCTATCAGATCATCATTTCTAGGGATTTGAAGTGTTTTCTGTCCATCTTGGTATCTACATTGGTTAAATCCTCTTTCCAATCTTGCTACATCATGCCTAAAGATCCGAAAGGCAAGTCCAAGATGGCTGCTGGGCCATCCACCACTGCCAGGACCAAGAAGTTGCAAACTTCTCGACCCTCTCAGGGCTCTCCTCCACCTGCTGCACCTCCTGCCCAGCCTGAGAGTCCAGCCTCTCTCTCTCGGTTTCAATCTCGCACCATTATCTATGAGAGAGTGGTCACTGAGTCCTGTGTGGAGCCCTTTGGCATTCCCGCTCTTCTTGCACAGATTGGGTGGGATGCTGTACTTCGTTTTGGCGGCGTAGCCCATCCCGAGGTTGTATATACATTTCTATTTAAAATCATCAACCCCGTTGGAAACCCTCCCTCATGTGAAGTTATTGTCGGAGGCCGGGTCGTCCAGGTCACAGCCCACACAATAGCCGCCCTGATTGGTGTTCCCGTGTCCACTGCCCCGCAACCAAATGACAATCTGCTTGATACTTCTCTTAGGGTTGATTGGACTCGCTACTTATGTCGGGGTCCAAATCCGGAGTGGATCGTCGGTAGTGCACTACGGGCATCTGAAATGTCTAATAGGTTTCGAGTGCTCCACCAGATCTTCAGCACCAATGTCTACCCCCGCAGTACCAACAAGTCCGACCTTACTGCCAATATGGTCAATCTGCTGTATCACGTTGGTCATGGGACGCGCCTGTGTCTCCCATCCATCATTTTGCATCATATTCTTGACGCTCTGCCACACAACTGCAACACCATTCCGTTCGGGTGGCTCATTACCAGATTAGGGCACGAGTGCGGGTTCACAGATATTGTGGTCCACCCTATTCCTCGCCGCACATTCAGGGACCTCAATATCAAGAAGATGACCCTTCCAAAAGAAGATGACGTAGAAGATCGGGATTTCTCGCACACTCCCACACAGGTGTCGGCTGACACCCACAGCAGGTCTTCCGCTCCATCACCAACTCCTGCCCCAGCTCGTCGCTCAGTCAAGCGGCACCTTCAGTCCGACGCCTCTTCGGCACCTCCTCCTCCCAGCACGGAGAAGATCACTGCTCAACTAGATCGAGTGGAGGGTGCCCTTGCCCAGCATGGTGAGCGGCTGTCGCGACTCGAGAGCTTGATGCAGTCCATTCATGCTGCTGTCCAGAGCCTCACATCAGCTTTATCATGCCGTCGCGATGACGTCTCTGGCCCTGCTCCATAGCTGCCTATCTTTTCAGTTAGGGTCCCTAGTGTCTAGTCGTCGCAGATATCTTTTTGGAGCGACGTTGATAGTTGTATTGATTGATGCATCTTTTCTTTGACACCTGTTTGGATTGACGGATGATTATACTTTTTGGATATGTTTTTGGATATTTTTTGGATATTTTGCTATGCCCTGTATTTGGATATTCTGATGATCATTATGTCTTTCTTGTTATGATATTATGTCTGATGATCATTCTTTTTGGCTATCTTCTGCATATATACATATAATTGTGCGAAATTGCTTATCCTTGTTGGGCTTCTTGCCCTCTTTTGGATTTTGTATATATGGTTTGTTGGTCATGATATACATTTCAGGAGGGGAGGTTGGTTGCTTGGGCTATAAGCCCTCTGTGCTTACTGTCATATACTTGTATATCCTTGCATGACCATGTGTGTGTTGGCTTCCTCTCTCGGCTCGATAATGTTTATTTTCCTCCTTGAGTCTATGACATATGCGCTGCATTCTCATTTCACTAACCTTTGTCAATCACTGACAAAAAGGGGGAGAATATATCCCACCAAAAGATCCAGGTTATTTTTTTTTGGTGATCTTTTGTGTGCAGGGACTAAGGGGGAGTTCAAGTGAAGCCTAGTTTGTACATTGAGTCTGTACATTTTGTACGTAATGAGTCATGTCTATGTATAAAGTTTTTATTTTCCTCGACATGATGTATTTTGGTTTTTGGTGTCTAGGATAAGTTTGTGGTATGGACCAAGACTTGCATAGGTTTGGTTTTGTCTGGTAATTGACAAAGGGGGAGATTGTTAATGCAAAGATTTGTCAATTACCATGGTTAGTGTGTCGTCGAGTCCTTGGCGGCTGAAGACAGTTTTCCTTGCGGCTGAAGATAGAAGCTTCTCGAAGATCAAGTCAGCTTCAAGCCTCTCCACCCAAACCTTTGATCCCAAAACCTTCTATAGATGGCCCAAAACCTTTCTAGGCACACCCTTAGCACCATCTATAGCTCACCTTCCATTAAGATCAGCAATGGAAAGGTTCTTGGTGGCAGAAGTTGCTTTAAAATTGAAAAACTATAAGTCTGCTCTCTCCGATACATACCCGATCCATCGGAGAATAGTCCGATAGATGTCCGATCAATCGGACATTGTGTCCGATCCATCGGAAAATAGTCCAGTTACATTGTAAACTCTCTGGACACTTTTCCGAGCCATCGGAGGTCTGTCCGATCCATCGGATAGTGTATTCCGATCAATCGGACAGTATGTCCGATCAATCGTACAATTGTCCAGCAAATATATGAAAAACTCTCTGAACTCTTTTACGATCAATCGGAGGTCTGTCCGATCCATCGGACAGGGCTCTCCGATCCATCGGACATAGATACGATCCATTGGAGGAATTTCCAGAAAAATTGCATCAACTCTCTGGAAGAAATTCCGATCAATCGGACCATCTGTCCGATCAATCGGACAGGGTATTCCGATCAATCGGAACTAAGTCCGATCAATCGGAGAACCTGTTTTCAAGCAAAATTTAAATTTGACTAAAACTTATGTCCGATCGATCGGAACCTATCGAGCTGACCGTTTTTTGACCATTGAATGGCATAATCTATTTATAGAACTCGGTTGGATCTTGCCCAAGACACCTTGAGCATCATCTAGGGTTTGAGTGAGCCTTCTTCTTGAGATCCCCTTCTTCCAAACCCTTAGATTTGTTGAGTTCATTCTTCAATCCATGTTGATCTGACCAACATTGATTAAGCATTCAAAGCTTGGATTGAAACATGAACTCAACTCCTCTTTAATGGCATCTTGACCTACCTCTCATAGACATTCTCTTGTCATCAATGCCATTAATGGTGGTTTAGGTAGAAGCTTTCCTCATATAAAAGCCATATCCCAAAATAGCCTCAACCTAACCTCAATCCCTCACCTTGGAATCTACAATGGGTCATCCGGAGCAAGGTTGCTGATCGAGGGAGCTGAAGAAGACGTCTTCCGTACAAGCCGAAGCTTCTTCAACAAAGTCATCATCAACGGACTCAATCTGCTAAGTATATTTAGTCTTTCGAGTCCAAGAAACCTCCTCAAGTTGAGATTTGGGTTTCAGAGTTTGAAGACCCAAACTCGATAGAGTCCTTGCGTAGGACAAGTCCTTGAGTAGGACAAGCCCTTGTGTAGGACTAAGTGGTCATGGATTAGTCCTATGGAAGGATGAATCCATGTGTTGAGTCGTAAGTCCTTTTGTAGGCCGTTAAGGTTTATGGTTAACCTCATTTAAAACCATAGTGATAGTGAAATCCGGCCACTCAAGGAGTGAGTGGATCAGCCGGGAGTGGAGTAGGTACATAACCGAACCACTATAAAAATCCCTTGTTGTGTGGTGAATGGATGAACTGATTTACTTCTTTCACATGTGCTTTTATTGATTTATACTTTGCATATCTGGTGTTTGATGAAAGTGCTCTAAGAATACTTTGTATTGAGAAATTTAAAAAGTGTCCTATTCACCCCCCTCTAGGACAAGATAACTTGTTTCTTGCTTCTACAACAGCGGTAATCAAACTTATACCGCATTTTCAGTTTACAACTCTCCATAGTGACCATTAAGTTCTTTCAATACGACTGGATATGAAATTACTTATATAAAGGTGAAACTAAAGTCATTCATTCACTCAAATCCATGTGGATGTACAGAATTATATAATAGGCTAGAGCGTCTTACTTCTCCCGTACACTGTCACGTGTAGATTTGGGCTATGAGCGTCTCGTTTCTCACGTGGTCGGGCAAAAATATGGGCTTACACGTCCCAAAGAACCTCTAATGACTACTAGCTAGCGTGAAGTTGTAACAGGGAATCTCCACATCATGTATTATGATTTCTAACTAGGGTGCCTTAGCCAGAGCATGCATATCATGCATTGCATTAATAAGATTTCTCTTGAATGTTTTAGTCGTTTATATTTATCATGCTTGTGATATCTCTGTGTTATTATTATCATGATTGTCTTATAGGGTTATTCCCCACTATGATAGTGTTTAACACTATCTAACAACATCGCAGATAATCCAGGTGAAAATTCAGTAAGTGAAGTAAGCATTATGATAAGGTGTTCGAAGGTTCACCGCATAGACGATGGATGACGAAGTTAGAGTGGCATATTGGAGATTTTATTTAATTATGTATTTTTAGAATAGTTTATCGTTCATTTCAAAATTGTAATAAGTTTTCTTAATGAAGGCAATAATTGATTATTTGTTTGGTTTAGTTTCAAGAACTTTGTGATGATAACGTAAATTAAAATTTCATTAAATCACATGTTTATCTTTCGTCTCTGTGCATTAATGCTGTTAAATTTTAAATATATAGAAACATAGTGATATGTCAAGAATTTCATCCTCGACGTATCTTAGATACCACTTGGGATTTTGGCCTATCGTGGCATCCACGGGAGCTAAAATTTCGGAGTTTTACAGATGGTATAAACCACAATCGGGACCTTTGGGTGAGAAGCCCGACGTTTATCATAATAAACACACCCTAGGGTTTAGGTCCACATGAACTAGAAATAAAACACCTAGGTTCAGCCCTATTGGTTGCATGTGATGTTATGAACTTAGAAACCAAAACTTAAGCCCCTTGAAATTATTAAGGTAGCCGATTAATGTCGAAATCTGTAAACTTAAGGACATTGGGAAGTAAATTCTTAATTTTTACTCGAAGTTTGAGGCTCTCATCAATGCCCCATGTTTAGATCAACATTTCTCTGAATTGTGTGAATTATCTCGCTCGAATCTTATGGCTATCTATTTTATTTTGAATTTTTTCCATTATGACAAATTTTCAAATCCAGCAACAGTACTACCATTAGAAAAGACACTTTTAGACTTAGTAAATTAATTTTTTTTAAGACTCTCAACTTATCCCCTGAGACTCCCATAAAATTTCAAATCTATTCAATATGTATATAAAATAGGAAAATTCCGATAGTAGTAAAAATCCTGCTTAAAACCCTGCTGACCTGCTACACTTTTTAGACTTAACTAGGGAAGAAACATGTGTTACTATAGGATTATTGATCTGGAAAAAAAATTTATGCGTTCCACACCTAACCTATAGTATATCTTCCAAATTTTAGGAAAAACTGATACTTAGTTTGAGAGAAAGAATTTCAAGAGTGCTTGTAAGTCCTGCGTTCCAGATTCGGAGCTACCCTAGTCCTTAGCCTCGAAACCCCTTTGATTAGACCTAGTTTGTAAGCATGCACTCTTAGAAGTGCTCCCTAGAATTTTCTTATACGGCTCTATGAATTTTGGGCCCAACTCAGTTACCTTAGGTAGGTTATCATGACCATAGAATGATACTTACAAACCCCCACATAGACCTTTAACCATGACTAGCAACAGAAGTAAATAGGACCTTGTATGGTTGTGATGTTTTTTATTGATGAATTTCTTTTGGATTTTATTTTTTGATGGTTTCATTATCGGAGAGTGAATGTAGGTCCCCACAATGTTAGGCTAAACCGGTCACATGGGAAAATGGAACCGTACCTTATGCGATGTGTAAGCGAGTGGATCCAAGTTCAAATCCTAAGGGGAGTCACTTGGAAATTCGAATGAATACTAAAGAACTCAATGCTCAAATGTGAGTAGAAGATCTAAGTATCGGATCTGAATCTACTTGAACTGTTCGCCCGTGATGTCGACACTATATAAACCGCAACCTTGTTCTAACTGGGGACTTCTGTATATTATCTGGGAATGTGTGTAATTGTTTTCTTTGGATGACTAGAATAAGATAGATGTATAGATGGCCCTAAGATGTAGAAGCTTAGCCACTTAGACCCTATAAAGAGCTAGAATATGGTACCCCCAATCTCATCTTTCCGTCGCACCTTTAGCCGTTCAACAACCGTCGATGATATCTCATTCGCATAGTTACCCGATCACTTATCTACTCTTGTACTCGACCATTTGATCATGCTGACCTAATTAAACTCAGATCTATCCTCTAAACTCTCGATTAGTCATTTCGTTAACGGTCAGACATCCTTGATAATTATATAACCCTGATCATCTTAGATCTTTGACTATGAGAACACCACTCAAACCTGAGAAGTATTAAGGGCTAGATGATTGAATGATTTGAGAGACCTGTTGATATATTCAGAACCATCTAGGAATCAAAGTGCGCAATGGAAGTGTGTAAGGCCAGAAATTTGAGAGCTTGTTAAATCAACCTAATCTTTTTTTAAGGGGGGTGGAACGTGATCGCAACTAACCCAAGATAGGTCAACGATAGCTAGAGACATGGGAAACTAAAAGAAGAATGTCCACACTCGACGCTTAGGAAACTTATAGGAAAAAGTTTGTCTTTAAGGTGGGGGGAATTGTAATGCCCTAGATTTACCATGCTTATTTTAATTTTTTTTAAAATTTATTTCTAATTTTTTTATTAAACACCGACCGTTAATATTGAAACACGAATAACGAGACATCTGTATGAGATCTGATAGAGTACCCTTTACAAAAGTTTCTTAGAATGGCCCCATAAACAACGTAGAAAGGTTAGATTCTGCTAAACTAAAAATTTTACAATAATTACAAAAATGCCATTAGTTAAACTTGCCATTTTTTAAGTATGATAGTTTCCAATGATCATTTTGACGCAAGACCTTAGACTTAAGATTTTAGGCACATTTTAGTCGTACACGTCCAATTTCAGCTCTTAAATCATAGTAGAAGTGGTCCAATTGTCAAATTAGCCCCTTAACCCTTGATTTTCATGTCCATCAAGTGAGGAAAGTGGATGGTTAGTTGTAGTCGAATATTTTTCTTCACATGAGTAACTTGGATCGTCTTTATCATGGACCAATAGTGTGATTTAAGTACCCCACCTAAATAAGCATCTCTCTCTTAAGTGTGAAGTTATCACGTTTTAGGAATTAATGAGTTACCAACTCTTCTCAAATCTGAACCTTTCAATTTACCCGCTTCTCATCATCAATCGCTTCTCAAATTTGGACTACTCATTATCCTCATATGACTACGAGTTTACACAAAGTTTGGACCCCGATTTATAATCTTACATCGTTGAACCACAAAGCCAGCCCCTTCCTTTTCCACCAAAAGTTGGAATTTCAGATCTAGACCATTCACACCATCAATCAACTACCAAACTTTGTACAATTGTTTGCAAATCATGACTACATCCTTTTCTAAAATTTGAGCCCTGATCATTAAGCGTAGATCGTTAATTGAGATCAAGCCCATTTTAGCACCTGTCAAGCCATTTTCAAAGATCGGCCAACGTAGAATGTGGATCACCAAGAAATTTACATTTTCCAACTCTACTCTTTGAGCTTGATTAGATAAACGGATTGGAATTGATAAAAAATCACCCGAATATTGAGATTTGAGAAACCCACCTCCAGTGGTTGTTACACTAAACCTCACGCTCACACCTTATTGCCCATACACACACGCATATCCTCCATATTCCTTCTACACATGTCCATTCTCTTAACCCTAGCCTCCATGCCCTAGAGAAAGAGAGAAGAGAGAGAGAGAGAGAGAAGAGAGAGAGTTCATTTCTTCCATCTTAACCATCCACCTTAAGGATCCAATGTGTGGGACCCGTTCTACTAAGCTCGTGTGGTTCGTATTTTGTTAAAATGTCATCTTTCTAGAGATTCTAAATCGAAAATTTCATTTAAAGTGAAGGTGAGTATTTTCCCTTCAAGCAAACCTAAATAAAAGTGTAATTTTCTAAATTTTCTTTATTGTTAATTAAGTATCTTAAGCTTGAATGTATGATCCATATTAGACTATGATCAATGTTAGATTTATATTGAAATGATATTATGAGATGCTATGATTTCATGTTTAGATATATATGTGAAAAAACATGTGTATTTTTTCGCATTATTGTGAGAACCATGTATTGATTTCTTTGATTTATATTTATATATGATTAAGATAGTTATGATGATGTATGCATCATATGAATTATCATGTGAATATTATGCTTATGTACACCCTTGTCCCCATATTGATGAGATCAGTGTTGTAGAGAGATGGGCCCGTGAGAGGTGTCTATGTTAGAAAGATGATCTTGGCATAACTATGTTTATGTGTTGAGTATTACCAAGGGATCCTTGTGTTTACATGATGTTGGAATGGATCCTTGTGTTCACATGATGTTGGAATGGATCCATCTGTCGCATATGTATGTCTCCTTTGGTTGGCCACGTTAGAAATTAATGGCTATTCGTGGGACTTAGTTGAACTATAAGTGGGACAAGGAGTGGATATTAATCGTATATGTTATCTCATGAGCCGGAGTTGGTGATATGGACACTAATTCCATAATGACCATTAAGTTCTTTCAATACGGTTAGATGTGAAATTACTTAAATAAAAGTGAAACTAAAGTCATGCATTCACTTATCTCCATGTGGGTGTACGGAATTTGGAATAGACTAGAGCGTCCTACTTCTCCCGTACACTGTGATGTGTAGATTTGGGCTATGAGTGTCCTGTTTCTCACGTGGTCTGGCAAAAATATGGGCTTGTGCATCTCAGGAACCTCTGGTGACAAGTGGCTAGCGTGAAGTCGTAATTGGGAGTCTCCCACTTCATGTATTATGATTTCTATCCAGGGTGCCTTAGCCAGAACATGCATATTATGCATTGCATTAATAAGATTTCTCTTTAATGTAGTCGATTATATTTATCATGCTTGCGCTATCTCTGTGCAATTATCATCATGATTATCTTAGAGGGTTATTCCCCACTATGATATCATTTAACGCTATCCAACCACATCTCAGATAATCTAGGTGAAGATCCAGTAAGTGAAGTGAGCACTATGATGATGTGTTCGAAGGTTCGCAGCACAGGCGACAGATGGCGAAGTTGGAGTGACATATTGGAGATTTTATTTGATTATATGTTCTTAGGATAGTTTATCATTTATTTCAAAATTGTAGTAAGTTTTCTTAATGAAGACAATAATTAATTATTTGTTTGGTTTAGTTTTAAAAACTTTGTGATGATAACGTAGATTAAAATTTCATTAAATCACATGTTTATCTTTCTTCTCTATGCATGAATGCCATTAAATTCTAAATATATAGAAACATAGCGCTATGTCAAGAATTTTATCGTTGACACGTCTTAAGATAATACCTAGGAATTCGGCCTATCATGGAATTGACAGGAGCCAAAATCTTGGGGCATTACATTATATATGTTAGCTTCGTTCTGGTACTCCCCCAATCATCTTACACCGTGTCTCATCATGTATATCATAGTAATCACGTAGCATTCTATGTTGGGGGTTGTGGAGGTTGATTGAGTCTTAGACGAATAGTCATACTTGGAGGGGTTCCAATCACAATGATTTTGGGTCCCTCCATCCGGTGTCTCATCCTCTAAAAAATACTTATACACACCACCCGTCCAATCATGCATAATAAAATTTCAAGGACTGAAAGTCTGGCTTATCTTAGGAAAATAAATAAATAAAAAGAAGGGAGAGGGGGAGATGTTACCCAATAAGGTAAGAATTATGTCAACAACAATATTCCTACAAAAACAAAAACAAAAAATTGTTAGTAATATAAAAAAATCAAAAATTTTATTTCTAGAAAAATCGAAAATCCTACTTAATTAAGACTACTCTATAGTTATTAAAATAATTATAACCGTTTAAGATTTTCCCCGGCAATGGTGCCAAAAACTTATTCACTTGCCTCAAGTGCATGGCTGCGATGTAGTAATAATTTGGTGAGACCGAGGTCGATCCACAGGGAAAAGTTAAACAAATTCAAACTATTGTAATATCTGAAATCTATAAGGTTTAGGAAATCGGTTTTTAAGAACTAACCAGAAACATTAAACAGAAAAATCTAAGAATTAAGAGAAACTAAAGCATCAAGGATCCACTTCTAGTCTTAACTATGCTCAATCCAATTATTCGATTCGCAACTGAAAATAAAGTTCTATCTCTATCCAGCTGGGAGATATAGAAATCAAAGCATATAAAGAATCTGAAACAAATGGGTGTTTACTAATTTGGTTCCCTCAATAAAGCTCAGGCCCTGGGCACACTCAATTATATAGGCCAATCCTCTTTCCAATCTAGTTGTGATCATAACCATAGCCTTCATCAAATCTTGTCACTAGACTTGACTAGAACTAATGGTTTGAACTCTAATTAAACCAATTTCAACAAGCAACAACACCTATCTCAAATTCCACACAAAAGATACATGAACTTTCCATTAATATGCATGTTATAATAGAGATTAAATTGTTTTAATCCATGGAGAACTGGAAGCATTCACCATATCCGAAAATGACGACAAATCAAAGGCTTCCATAACCAGAATCCCATATACCAATTTGAATAATCTCAGAAATTCAACAAGAACTCATGTACATGGCACACAAACTCCCTAAATTATTTAAAACTATCCACTTTATTCAAACCTTAATGAATAATTCAACAATTAAAGCATAATTGAAAATTAAGGAATCAAAGCATGACTAAAAACTAAGAAGTTTCACCTCTTAGCTCTAGCTGAGAGTTAACTAAAAGAAAGCATAAACAAAGCTAGAACCGAAACTAAGAAAGTGATTAAAAACTAGTTCTAAGAGGCTAGGAAGATTCGTAGGTCTTGATCTCTGTGCTCCCCACAATGCTAGATACCTTAGGAAGAGAGTGGAGGTGTCCTTTTATAGCCTAAATCCGTCACCGAGTAGGAAGGTTAGAGAATACGTAAAGTCTTTTCGCACTTTGAAAATCGGATGCCTGTTTTAGAAACTACAAATTTGGACTTCTATGAGTACCCGTTCGGTCATGACCGGTCGGACCCACCCAGCGTTGGTCCAGCAAGCTCCAGAAGTTCCAGCATTATTGGCCTACCGGTCATGACTAGTCAGATGTGGCTTTGGCTTGAACTTTCTATCTTTGATCTATCTTCTTTTCTCTCCTTGCTTCTTCACTCCACCTCTTGGCTCATCTTTCTAGTGTCTTCAATGATGTTTAAAATGGTCTTTAAGCACCAAATCAGTGAAGTTTCTCTCTTATTCCTACAATCACAAAAGCATGCATTAGATGAGTCTTTAAGTGTAGAAGTCGTGCATAATGTGCGATGAAGTGGGTTTAGAACATGTATAATTCAGGGCTTAACAATTTAGATATAGTGTTTGAGGTTTAAGGTTTATTGTATATGGTTTTGGATACTTAAGGCTTAGAGATTAGTGTTTAGGGATTATGGTTTGAGATTTAGGGAGGGTTTTGGGTAAGGATTAAAGTTTAGGATTACGAATTAGTGTTGAGCTTCTATTTTATACATATTCTAGCCTATTGCATCGCATTATATGCATGATTTGCATGCTTAAAGACCCATCTAATGCACGTTTTGTTAATGTAGGAGTAAGAGAGACTTCACCCAATTGATGGCTAAAAGAGAGCATTTAGAAGCCTTTCCAATGAAGATCAAAGGTGGGCCAAAGAAGAAAGAAAGAAGTAAAGAGAGGAGAGAAGAAAGAAAGAAGAAAAAAAAGGAAAGAAACAAGTGGCTTTACCGGTCGGCTAAGGAGGCCATGACCGGTCGGCCATTAAGGTAGCCCCTCTGTGTAGTCACTTGACCAAGGCTCAGACTGGTCCGACCGGTCAAGACCGGTCGACCATGTGCTGCCCCTCTCTCTGCACTCTCTAGATTGTCCACTGGACAAGTCCGACCGGTCAAGATCGGTCGACCATCTAAGCTTAATCGGTCAAGACCGGTCGGCCACTTAAAAGCTATGAAATTTCTGCAGCTTGATCTTCAGGCTCCGAATTCTATGTGTAAATGCGTAACTGCTGCGTAATTCTGGAAGTTTCTAAGGCAGTAGAGCCTCTCCACTATAAAAAGATAACTAGGGTTTGTTCTTAAGGCATCATAGAAGATCAAGGACTTCGTGGGAGGTGAAGAGGATCGCCGTGGAGCGTCTACAACTCTCCCAAATCCGGCTTTTTATGCTTTTAGCTAGTTTTTTATTGTTTCTAGTTAAAGTAAGATAATGCTCGGCTAGAACCTCTTAGCTAAGGCTAAGATGTGAAGCTTGTGAGTAGTGTTGAATTGGTTTTAATTCAAGTATTTTACTTTAAGTTGGATTTTAAGTTTTAGTTTGAATTAAAGTTGGTATTTTTGGATGTTTTATGAGAGTTCATGTGCTTCAGACATGAGTTTCTTGCAATTCTCTGAGATTATCATGTTTGGATTGATTAAATTCGAATTGTAGTAATCCCTGAGTGTAGCATAGTCCATTGACATGGTCATTACTTCGAAGGCTACATATTCGACTTCTGTATGCTTCATTAGAACTAGAATCTTATTCTTCAACTTAAGTAGGGATTGTTTGTGTTTGAATGTTGAATCTCCCAACTAGAAGAGAGATAGAACTTCAATTCTAGTTGTGTTTATGGTTGGATGAATGAATTCACATGGGACGACTATAAGTGGATCCTTGAGGCCTTAGTTCCATTTAAATTACAGATTTTATAAGTTACTGTTTTAAGTTAGTTTATGAACTTGAACTTCTAAATTAATTGAATTTGAATTTGCTGGAATAATTAGAATTGGTTTACCTACCTGTGGATCGACCTCGGTCTTACCTAGAATTATTACTACATCGTAGCCTTACACTTGAGGCAAGCGAACAAGTTTTTGGCGTCGCTGCCGGGGAGTTTAGATAAACGGTTCTAACTTGTTTTAGTGGCTATAGAAGTAGAAGTAGATAGGTTTTTCCTGATTTTCTAGGACTAACAACTTATTTTGTTTTATAGGAACTCATCTAGTTCAAGCGAATCGGGTACTATTGTTCTAACTTAGTACTTTTTACAGATTTCTAGATTTTTAGATTTTCGTTAATTTCTTTTTTAGGACTTAGTATTAGTTTACATTTTGGATTGTGTGGTTTATGTCCCGTTGGGAATGTGACCACAACAATCGTCTCCAATCCAAAGGTGGTTTAGTTGGACCACTCTCCGTTCATAGACGAGTCCGAAAACACGTTGAACATTGTGAAAGTTCAAGAAGTATGGATCAAAATCAAACTCCATTAGGGAATACTCACCACCCTACTCCAACTATAAATGTAAATCAAGAGGGAGCATGAGAGAATGAGGTGCGCAATGTTCCCCCAATGAGAGCCTTACGACTTACGAGATTACCTTCAACCAGATCGTACAACAACACCTTCGTGTGTAATTCTTCCAACCATCGGGGGGAACATTAATATCAAGCCGGGGGTCGTTTAAATTTTGCCAAAGTTCAGTGGGTTAGATTCTGATAGCCCATATATACACTTGAAGGAATTTGAAGAAGTGGTGGTTACTTTGCAATACACTAATGTTTCTGAAGATGTCATCAAACTTAAAATTTTCCCCTTTTCATTAAAAGAAGAAGCCAAGGGTTGACTTCATTCTATTAGACCACATTCGATAGGGACAATGAATGAGATGACCCGGGAGTTCTTGAAAAAGTTCTTCCCGGCTCATAAAATAAATACCCTTCGAAGAGCTATAATGAACTTCTTGAATAAAGAGAATGAATCATTCTTCCAAAGCTGGGAAAGGTTTAAGGACCTCCCACTTGCTTGTCCACATCATGGCTATGAAAGCTAGCGAATCATAAACTTCTTCAATGATGGATTAAGTTCCAACATGCGCTAATTCGTAGAGATGATGTGCAACGGTGAGTTCATGAGTAAAAATTCAGATGAAGCTTGGAGTTACTTGGACATGTTGGCCGAGAATGTCTAATCATGGGATACTTCGGACAAATCTAGTAACCACAAGCCTCCTCAACAAAAGGACAAATGAGGCATCTACATCCTTAAAGAGGAAGATGATGTTAATGCAAGGCTTGCCAACCTCACAAGGAAAGTCGAGGCCATGGAACTTAGTAAGAGTGGAGTTTTAAAGTCTAATGAAGCTATTGAAAATGTGTGTGGAATATGTGCTGCTAATGTACATTCTACGTAAGATTGTCCTACAATCCCTGTGTTCCAAGAGGTGTTACAAGAGTAAGAAACACTGCATATGGTTATCAACGGCCTTTCAATGGACTAGTTGTTGAGCTCTTAATTGTGCATATTCTAACCCCAATTCATCACTCATTATGCACGGTTTACACATTTAAAGGACCATTCTAATGCATGATTTGTAATTATAGGAACAAGATGGAGATTTCACTGATTCAAGGCTAAATGAGGCGCCTTACAAGCATTGAAGACCATAGGATGAAGGTTGAAGAAAGACCGAAGAAAGCCAAGGCAAGGAAAGAAGAGAAAAGAAGAAGGAAAGAAAGAAATAAAGAAGAAAAGAAGCTAGACCGGTCGGCTGACCGGTCAGCCAAAGAAGCCCGACCGGTCAAGACCAGTCGGCCACTCCCTTGGATGCACTCTACAAGAAGCTCAGCTTGGTCCGACCGGTCATGACCGGTCAGCTATAGCTGCTGGAACAAGCTCAACTTGGGCCGACCGGTCATGACTGGTCGGCCACGTTGCTGGACCAATGTATAAGTCAGTCCGACCGGTCATGACCAGTCGGCTGTGCTCCCTGGACTATTGTAAGTGAAGACCGACCGGTCATGACCGGTCGACCATGCATAAAAACGGCACTTTCTATTTTGGATCTCCGGATTTCACTGCGCAATTGCGTAAGTTTACGCAATTTCTGGAACTCTCTTGCGTATTGGACTCCTCCAAGCTAGAAAAGGGTGTCTTCTCTTCATACCAAAGGAGGTTAGAACGTGGGAATTGCTCAGGAGACGGATTCTACTTCAGATTTCTAGTTTTCTTCCTGTTTTAGTAGTTTTTCATGTTTTTAGAGGCTTCTAGTTCAAGGATGTTAGAGATGAACTAAAACCTTTTAGCTAGGGCTAAGAGGGGAAGCTTTTGATTCGTTTTTGATGGATTAATGCAACCTAGGTTTCCTTTTATGTTTTAATTGATGAATTTTAGTTCAATATGACTTTAAATCAAGTATTAAGTTGGTTTTACTTTGATCTCTTGATGACTCCGGGCTCATGTGATTCTTAGTGATTCTAAGCTTAGTATCTTAGCTTTTGAGCATTGTTTATACTTGTGTAGTGCATTGATCTACCATCGACTCCGGGCATGGTAGACGCTTTGATTGCCTTGTGTACAATGGCCTGATTTTCATGTGGGAACTCATTCAACTGAAGTTCTTATCTTTTGCTGTATAATCTGGAATAGTTGTTTATTGATTGATTCTGATTTAATTAGAGTTCTAATCATGAGTTGTAATCAGGTCTAGTGACAGGATTTGGTGAAAACTATGGTTGTGAATCTCAACTAGATTGGAAAGAGGCTTGGCCTATACAATTGAGTGTGCCCAAGGCCTGAGCATGGTTGTGGGAATCAAATCAATGAATAAGCACTTGTTTTGGATAATTGTTGATTGAACCGCTCTATATTCCAATCGGATAGAGATAGGAATTCGATTCCGATTGAGTTATGAGAGACCTAGTTGTGTTGATGCATTGAAACCTATCAAAAGTGGATCCTTGGCGCTCTAATGCCTTTTTAGATTGAAATTACCTTAACAATTCACTGTTTTCCAGCTTTAGTTCTTAATAGGATCTTAATTATTAGTTGTTTTAGTTAAATCCTAAGAATACCCATACATAAATCTCTGTGGGAACGATACTCGGTCTTTCCGAATTATTACTACTTCGCAACCCTACACTTGGGGAGTGAACAAGTTTTTGGCGCCGTTGCCGGAAATTTCTATGTGGTATTTTTAGAATTTTCTGAAATAACTTCTAGTTGAGATTGTGTTAAGATAGGTTTAGAATTTGTTTTGCTTTTTAGAGTAGGTTTTCTTCTAAATACTAACTTACTTTGTTTTGATTTTTGCAGGATTCTAACACAGGTTTAATTCAGGGATTTTTAGGAAGTTGAAGAAGAAGAAGGCATCTTAAGTTACAAATCAGGTTTTATTGTTCTAACCTTACTTTTCTTCTTCTCTAACTCATTCCTATCATATTCATCTCTTGTAGAGTGGGTGGAGACTCCTTTTGGATCTCTGAAAGGTAGGCCTTGTGCCACCTGGATTCCTATTGGTCGGCTCTGCCGCCTTGGATCACCTTGTGCTCAGAGATTTCTCTTCTCAACCTACTCCTCTTTCTTCTTTTTCTGTACTTTTTCTCAAAAGACTCAAAGAGTGGGTGGGGAGTTCTTTGAACCCCTATTGACCAGGAGAAATCGGTCTCTATCCTTACTTATGGCTCAGCCATTGCAAGACACCTTGTGCTTAAGTCTTAGAGAGGAGTAAAGGAAGGAAGGAAGAATTCTTTTTCCTTTTTGTTCATTCTTTTTGGTTTTGCATGCCACATTGGGCTAGGACTTATAATAACCGACTTGTAAGGGACGGAGAATTGTTGAAGGGATTGATAGAGAGCCTCGTGCTAGGAAACGTCAAAATTTTCCTGAAATTACTAGAGAGATGGCTGAAAATCAACCAAATCAAGGGGTTAATCAAAATCCAGCCCCAAACCTTACTGAATTGGATGAGAATGAAGTGGGGGATGTACCTCAACCTAGAACTTTACGTGACTATTTACAACCAACTAGGACGAGTACTCCCTCTTGCATAATTTTCCCTCACAATGTGGGAAATATTGATTTTAAACCGGGGTTGATCCAACTTCTTCCTAGATTTCATGGACTCGACTCTGAAAGCGCTTATTTACAAATTAAGGAATTTGAAGAGGTTATAGCCACAATAAACTATGACAATGTGACCAAGGATACAATAAAACTTAAATTATTCCCTTTTTCCTTGAAAGAGAAGACCAAATCATGACTACATACCTTAAGGCCGAGGTCTATTGGGACATGGGCTGAGATGACTAGGGAGTTTCTTAAAAAATTCTTCCCTACTCATCGAACCAATGCACTAAGAAGGGCCATGATGAACTTCGCCCAAAAAGAAGAAGAAACCTTTTTCCAATGTTGGGAAAGGTATAATGAGCTATTAAACGCATGCCCACATCATGGCTATGAAAGGTGGAGGTTGATTAGTTTCTTCTATGATGGATTGAACTCAACCATGCGCCAATTTATGGAGATGATGTGCAATGGGGAGTTCATGAACAAGGAAACGGAGGAAGCTTGGGATTATTTTGACATGTTGGCTGAAAATACACAATCATGGGATACATCTAAGCCAACAAGTTCAAAACAACCCCAAACCAAGGAAAAGGGAGAAATTTATATTTTAGATGGGCAAGATGATCTAGGTTCTAGAGTGGCTAAACTCACACGAAAGGTCGAGGAGATGGAACTAAAGAAGGTGGATACAACCCAACAAAAGGGGGCTATTGAAACTATTTGTGGTATTTGTGCTTCCAATGTGCATCAAACGCCGGATTGTCCAACAATCTATGCGTTTCGAGAACTTTTATTTGAACAATCAAATGCCTTGAATAGTTATCAACGACCTTTTAGTACTCCAAATTCAAACACGAACAATTCTAGCTGGAGAAACAACCCAAACTTCAATTGGGCGAATGGAAACACGGCTAATCAAAGTAATCCTCAAAGGGGGCCCCCAATGCAAATGGCCCCACCTCAAATGCCTATAGAGGATACTTTGAAAGCGTTCATGGAAGGACAAGCTCAAATAAATCAATCCAACCATACGATAATGCTTGAGCTTAAAAATTCGGTGGAGGAAATCAAGGCTCGCTTAAACGCAAGGGAAGGGATGCTTCCAGCCCAACCCATACCAAATCCAAAACAACAATGCGAAATAAGCGTGCCTAGTTCTTCTAACCAACATATGGAACATACTAAGGCCATCACCACTCTTAGAAGTGGTAAAATCATTGAAAAATCTGATCCGGTGAAGGTTTCAACGCCTAATGATCCGGTATCTTCCAAAGAGGATGATGGACCTAGCATCACCATGAATGAAAAAGAGCCATTGAAAGAATATAGGCCCGTTGCTCCATTCCCCCAACGTTTGATTCCAGCCAAACCTCAAGATAAATATCAGGAATTTTTGGAGGTTTTCAAGCAAGTCAAAATCAACATCCCACTGTTGGATGCCATTAAACAAATACCGTCATATGCAAAATTTTTAA
This sequence comes from Liriodendron chinense, assembly GCA_003013855.2. Lineage (NCBI taxonomy): Eukaryota > Viridiplantae > Streptophyta > Magnoliopsida > Magnoliales > Magnoliaceae > Liriodendron > Liriodendron chinense. The sequence continues at coordinate 412,477 of PVNU02003715.1, read as the reverse complement.
AAGACCTTTGCACGGTTAAAAGAAAAATACATGTGCAAAAGAAGGCATTTTTGACAGAGAATGTGAGTGCCATTATCAACCACGGGATGCCCAAGAAATACAAAGATCCCGGTTGTCCGACCATATCATGTATGATTGGAGATCACCGGGTGAAACATGCTTTACTTGATCTAGGGGCAAGTGTGAACTTAATTCCCTTTTCGGTCTATGAACAATTGGGTTTAGGTGAATTGAAACCCACCAAAACCACATTACAACTTGCTGACCGATCAATTTGTATTCCGAGAGGGGTGATTGAGGACGTGCTTGTCCAAGTTGACAAAGTTTACTACCCGGTGGACTTTATTGTCTTGGACACGAGACCCATGGTTAATATTGGCCCCCAAATTCCTGTCATACTTGGCCGCCCATTCCTAGCTACATCAAACGCTATCATAAATTGTAGGAGTGGGGGCATACAAATGTCTTTTGGCAATATGACGATTGAGTTGAATGCTTTCAATATTGACAACCAACAAGAGGATGAAGATGAGGAGGTCCACCAAATAAACATGATCAATTCTATTGTGGAAAATGAGTCCCTCTCACCTTTTTACTCCGGTCCTTTAGACGAAGAAGTGACTCACTCCCTTGATGAGAACGATAATATGATAAGGGATATGGTCACACTTTTTGAGTCGGTATCGGCAAAGGACGTGAGCCGAGAGAAGGATGTGGAAACAATACCTTTTTGTGCTGAGAAACCAATTCAAATTTCCACTCCTTTATGGATCATGCATACCGAACTCCATCAACCCTGGGATGATCCTTACTTGCAATATCAATGCCCAGGAAAATATGAGTGGAGACATATTTTTTCTGATAAATATGATGATGTCTCCTCCTATATATGTGGTGAAAATATTAAGGAACCCGCTGAAATTCTTTCTTGGGATTTTGAGTGGCTTATCTCGATCAATCACACACATGTACATTGTAAAGCAGGATATTGGATGATGTTACTGCGAAACCTTTTGATCCATCTAATGATTCTGCTTGACTTTATGCTTTTGGATGAGTTGTTGGGATTAACCTCCTAGTCTGACGGAGGATGATTTGCTAGAATGCTTCCCATTAGGATTTGCTTTGATAGTTGATTTAGTTGTGAAGTAATCCATCTCCAAAAGCCAATCTTGCCATGAAATATATGCTTCAGGTGATATCTCTCTTTCTCAATCTCCTTTGTTTTATGTCATTGCTCTCATGTCATACATATTGCATATCTTATCACATTGAGGACAATGTAAAGTTTTGGTTGGGGGTGAGAGATTCCTTTGATGAATCTGCTAGCTTTTGTGACATTTCGAGCAATGACGTAGAAATTTTTCGATTTTTTCTAAATTTCAAAATTCTTTTGGAAAACATTGATTCTATACATTTGAGACAGCATGAGTATAAGAAGAGGAGATACGAAGTGAGGGATGTTGCAAGCTTTGAACTTCTCTTAATATAATGGTTTTATATGTGAATTCACCTATTTTTATGATTGATAGAAAATTTGAACACCTTTTGCACCTAGTTCACATTACATGATTTTCATGATTTGAAAGGATTATGTGATTTATGGATTAACTAGACCGTGATTGAAGGTATTGAGAAACTAAGCCGAGGTACTTTGTCCATCCTTGTCCATGGGAAAATAACGAAAGATATGGATTTCTAAAAATCCTATCTAATATAAAAGAAAAATGAAAGGAAGGATGAAATCGGGAAGGAAAGAAAAAATGGTGGAAAATTTCGATTAGGGCTACCTATTACCAACCGGGGGATGGTCTACCCGTAACCAAAGACGGAAATGGGACGTAGTGTGAAAGTCGTCGGAAGGATGGTAAGGCAAATTCCTGTCATAGGCTTGTTGTTGCTCTATACACCTTGAGATCTATAGTTTAGTTGATCTATGAAGAAGATAATCCCGAAAACTCATGAGATGAACCTTCACTATGCACATTAGGTTGAATTTGTTCAAGTTCTTCTATTTGTCAATCAATCAGCGGGAATTTCATATAAACACTTATTATGTTCTGAGAGTTTAAGGTTTCAACCTTTTTCACCAAATTTCTCTGATTTTTACGCTTGTGTGTCTTGAAATGTATAGAAGAATAGTTTCTAGAGGAGAGTTGGGCTTTGGAGAATGAAACTTGTTTCACGCATGTTTTGCTCGGGACTAGCAAAATGCTGGTTGGGGGGTGTGTTAAGCTCTTAATTATGCATATTCTAACCCCAATTCATCACTCATTATGCACGGTTTACACATTTAAAGGACCATTCTAATGCATGATTTGTAATTATAGGAACAAGATGGAGATTTCACTGATTCAAGGCTAAATGAGGCGTCTTACAAGCATTGAAGACCATAGGATGAAGGTTGAAGAAAGACCGAAGAAAGCCAAGGCAAGGAAAGAAGAGAAAAGAAGAAGGAAAGAAAGAAATAAAGAAGAAAAGAAGCTAGACCGGTCGGCTGACCGGTCAGTCAAAGAAGCCCGACCGGTCAAGACCGGTCGGCCACTCCCTTGGATGCACTCTACAAGAAGCTCAGCTTGGTCCGACCGGTCATGATCGGTCGGCTATAGCTGCTGGAACAAGCTCAACTTGGGCCTACCGGTCATGACCGGTCGGCCACGTTGCTGGACCAATGTATAAGTCAGTCCAATCGGTCATGACCGGTCGGCTGTGCTCCTTGGACTATTGCAAGTAAAGACCGACCGGTCATGACCGGTCGACCATGCGTAAAAACGGCTCTTTCTATTTTGGATCTCCGGATTTCACTGCGCAATTGCGTAAGTTTACGCAATTTCTGGAACTCTCTTGCGTATTGGACTCCTCCAAGCTATAAAAGGGTGTCTTCTCTTCATACCAAAGGAGGCTAGAACGTGGGGATTGCTCAGGAGACGGATTCCACTTCAGATTTCTAGTTTTCTTCCTGTTTTAGTAGTTTTTCATGTTTTTAGAGGCTTCTAGTTCAAGGATGTTAGAGATGAACTAAAACCTTTTAGCTAGGGCTAAGAGGGGAAGCTTTTGATTCTTTTTGATGGATTAATGCAACCTAGGTTTCCTTTTATGTTTTAATTGATGAATTTTAGTTCAATATGAGTTTGAATCAAGTATTAAGTTGGTTTTACTTTGATCTCTTGATGACTCCGGGCTCATGTGATTCTTAGTGATTCTAAGCTTAGTATCTTAGCTTTTGAGCATTGTTTATGCTTGTGTAGTGCATTGATCTACCATCGACTCCGAGCATGGTAGACGCTTTGATTGCCTTGTGTACAATGGCCTGATTTTCATGTGGGAACTCATTCAACTAAAGTTCTTATCTTTTGCTGTATAATCTGGAATAGTTGTTTATTGATTGATTCTGATTTAATTAGAGTTCTAATCATGAGTTGTAATCAGGTCTAGTGACAGGATTTGGTGAAAACTATGGTTGTGAATCTTAACTAGATTGGAAAGAGGCTTGGCCTATACAATTGAGTGTGCCCAAGGCCTGAGCATGGTTGTGGGAATCAAATCAATGAATAAGCACTTGTTTTGGATAATTGTTGATTGAACCGCTCTATATTCCAATCGGATAGAGATAGGAATTCGATTCCGATTGAGTTATGAGAGACCTAGTTGTGTTGATGCATTGAAACCTATCAAAAGTGGATCCTTAGCGCTCTAGTGCCTTTTTAGATTGAAATTACCTTAACAATTCACTATTTTCCAGCTTTAGTTCTTAATAGGATCTTAATTACTAGTTGTTTTAGTTAAATCCTAAGAATACCCATACATAAATCTCTGTGGGAACGATACTCGGTCTTTCCGAATTATTACTACTTCGCAACCCTACACTTGGGGAGTGAACACTAGTAGGTAACACATATAACTCTACTTGGAAGAATCATCCTAACTTTAGTTGGAGGAATGGTCCTTCAGCCAATCCTACCAACTCTGAAGGAGGGCCACCCATGCAAAACATGGCCCCACCTCAATTCTCAATGGAGGATACTCTGAAGGCGTTTATATGAGGGAAAACGTAAATAAACCAAACAAATCAACAAATGTTCTAAGAGCTTAAAGTCTCGGTTGATGAGATTAAGGGACACTTAAATGCTAGGAAAGGGACCTTTCTGGCCCAACCTCAGCCCAATCCAACATCTTGAACTCTTTGACTGTTAGGGCATCGATTTCATGGGACTATTTCCCTCATCTTTTGGATATGTCTATATATTACTCAACTATGTGTCCAAATGGATCATTGTAGAACCAACGATCATTGTACAGTTCTAAAGTTCCTTAAAGAAAACATATTATCTAGATTTAGAATGCCTCGAGCCATCGTAAGTGATGGCGGTTCGCACTTTTGCAATAGGCCTCTCGAAGCCTTGATGAAGAAATATGGCATTACGCATAAAGTGAGTACCCCATACCACTCACAAACAAGTGGGCAAGCTAAAGTTTCCAATTAGGAAATCAAACAAATTTTGGGGAAAATGGTGAGGCCGAATCGTAAAGATTGGTCGCTGAGATTAGTCGATGCCTTTTGGGCTTATTGTACCGCTTATAAGATCCCCATTGGAATGTCTCCCTATAGACTTTTCTGTAGGAAAGCTTGTTACTTATATATATATATATATATATATATATATATATATATATATATATATATATATATATATATATATATATATATATATATATACATAAAGGTAAAAACAAACTGCAAAACCTCGAACGGACAAGCCCACGGCAAAAAAAAATCCGACGGCCTGCCTATCAAGCACACCAAGAGCATCTGAACCCACCCGACATGGGCCTTAGCCCAACCTAATGTTACCAACCCCAACTTTGTCAAGGAATATATGACCCCTAACGATATTAGGAACCTCACACAAGGAGTGGAAAATGAGACGGGCTTGACTAGTGCTACCCAAACGAGCTAGCCCATCTGCCACTGTGTTGGATTCTTTGGGCGTGTAGGAAATCTTTGTCTCCATACGACGGCAGAGGAGGGAAACCCTTTCATGCCAATACCACATACTCCACGGCTTAGGCGATATAGAGGCTAACAAATCCACTACGACTTTTGAATCACTCTCCACCTCCACTTTGTTAAGCCCTTTATCGAAGAAAATTTGCAAACCATCCACCACCGCCTTAACCTCCGCCCTGTTGTTGGATCCCATACCATAACCCACTGAGAAACCAAAAATAAAAAATAAAAATTCCCTGAGCAGTCTCGACATACCCCTACCCCCCCAGAGGGACCCGGATTGCCCTTGCCCTTAAGCCAATCAGGAAAGCTTGTCACTTGCTTGTAGAGATTGAACACAAAACCTATTGGGTAATTCGAACATTGAACTTCGACATTGACAAGGCTAGCTCGCTTCACAAACTCCAAATGAATGAGCTTGACAAAATCCGGAATGATATGTATGAGAATTTGAGGATTTACAAGAGTAGAATGAAGGCCTTCCATGACAAACATATCTTCAGGAAAAATTTTCATGAAGGTTAGAAAGTGCTCTTGTACAATTCTTGACTTCATCTTTTTCCAAAAAAATGAGATCTCGATGGACCGGCCCATATATTGTTAAAGAAGTCTTTCCTCATGAGGCTGTCGAGATAGAGAATGCGGCAAATGGTAACTATTTTAAAGTGAATGATAACGCCTTAAACTATTTGTTGGGAAATTTGATTCAGAGAACATGTCCATCACTCTGAATGATCTTGTGTATCAGGATAATTGATCTCCTAGTTTGACGGAGGTATAAAGTAGATTAGGTTTACTTTGTTTTTCTGTTTTTAAGTGCTTTAGTAGATTTTGATACCGGATGTAGACTTACATGATCGGCTCTCTCAGGTACTATTGTTCTCACTCTCATTTTTTTTACCATTGCTCTCATGTTCATGCTCATTGCATATCTTTTTACATTAGGGACAATGCAAGATTTGGTTGGGGGGTGAGATGAGATTCCTCATCTAGCAGTTTCTGGACATTTCGATCATTATTGTATGTTGAAAATTTCAATTTTATGTTGAAAAATTCAAAACTATTTTGGAAAACCTTGTTTTTATGCATTCGGGATGATACAAGTATAAGAAAAGGAGATATGAAGTGAGTGATGTTACAAGTCTTGAACTACCCATAATATAATGGTTTTATATGTGAATTCCTCTATTTATATAATTGATAAAATGTTTGAACACTTGTGCACCTAGTTCACGTTACACGATTCTCATGGTTTGAAAGGATTATGTAGATTTATGGATTGGCTAGGCTTAGATTTAAGGTGTTGAGGAACTAAACCGGGGTACTTTGTCCATCCTTGTCCATGGGAAAATAATGAAAGTTATGGATTTCTAAAAATCCTATCTAATGTGTATAAAAAGGAAAGAAGGAAAGAAAATATAGGTATGATTGAAAATATGGTGGAAATTTTCAAAAAGGGCTACCTATTACCAACCGAGGGATGGTCTACTCCTAACCAAAGCTGGAAATGGGATGTAGTGTGAAATTCATCAGAAGGATGGTAAGGCAAATTCCTGTCATGGGCTTGTTGTTGATCTGTACACCTTTAGATCCATAGTTTAGTTGATCTATAATGAAGATAGTCTCGAAAACTCATGAGATGAACGTTCACTGTGCTTACTAGGTTGAATTTGTTCAAGTTCTTCTATTTATCAATCAATCAGTGGGAATTCCATATGAACACTTATTATGTTTTAAGAGTTTAAGGTTTCAGCTTCTATCACCTAGTTTCTCTGATTTTTGCACTTTTATGTCTTGGAATGTATAGAAGTATAGTTTCTAAAGGAGAGTTTGGTTTTGGAGATTTGAACTTGTTTCACACATGTTTTACTCGAGACTAGCAAAATGCTAGTCGGGGGGTGTGTTAAGCTTCAATTTTATACATATTCTAGCCTATTGCATCGTATTAGATGCATGGTTTGCATGCTTAAAAGACTCATCTAATGCATGCTTTGTTGATATAGGAATAAGAGAAAGAATTCACCCAATTGATGGCTAAAAGAGAGCATTTAGAAGCCTTTCCAATGAAGATCAAAGGTGGGCCAAAGAAGAAAGAAAGAAGAAAGAAAGGAAGAAACAAGAGGTTTGACCGGTCGGCCAAGGAGGCCACAACTGGTCTTGACTGGTCGGCCATCAAGGCAACCCCTCCGTGTAGTCACTGGACCAAGGCCAGACTGGTCCGACCGGTTAAGACCCGGTCGGCCATGTGCTGCCCCTCTTTCTACACTCTCTAAACTGTCCACTGGACAGGTCTGACCTGTCAAGATTAGTTGGCCATTCAAGCTTGACCGATTAAGACTAGTCGACCACTTAAAAGTTGCGAAATTTCAGCAGCTTGATCTTCAAGCTCCGAATTCTATGCGTAAGTGCTACGCAATTTTGGAAGTTTCTGAGGCGGTAGAGCCTCTCCACTATAAAAAGATGCCTAGGGTTCGTTCCTAAGGCATTATAGAAGATCAGGGACTTGTGGGAGGTGAAGAGGATCGTCATGGAGCGTCTACAACTCTCTCAAATATGATTTTTTATGCTTTTAGTTAGTTTTTCATTGTTTTTAGTTAAAGCATGATAATGCTCGGCTAGAACCTCTTAGCTAAGGCTAAGCGGTGAAGCTTATAAGTAGTTATTATGTTGAATTCGTTTTAATTCAAGTACTTTACTTTAAGTTGGATTTTAAGTTCTAGTTTGAATTAAAGTTGGTATTTTTGGATCTTTTATGAGAGTTCATGTGCTTCGAACATGGGTTCCTTGAAATTCTCTGAGATTATCATGTGTGGATTAATTAGATTTGAATTGTAGTAATCCGTGAGTGTACCATAGTCAATTGGCATGGTCGTTGCTTCGAAGGCTACATGTTTGACTTCTATGTGCTTTATTAGAACTAAAATCTTATTCTTCAACTTGAGTGGGGATTGTTTGTGTTTGAATGTTGAATCTTCCAACTAGAAGAGAGATAGAACTTCAATTCTAGTTGTGTTTATGGTTGGATGAACGAATTCACATGGGACTGCTACAAGTGGATCCTTGAGGCCTTAGTTTCGTTTAAATTACAGATTTTACAAGTTACTGTTTTAAGTTAGTTTATGAGCTTGAACTTCTAAATTAATTAAATTTGAAGTTGTTGGAATAATTAGAATTGGTTTACCTAATTCCCTATGGATTGACCTTGGTCTTACCGAAAATTATTACTACATCACAGCCTTACACTTGAAGCGAGCGAACAATTAGTATTTAGGGATGGGGTTTAGGATTTTGGTTTTAGGTTTATGGTTTAAGTTTTAGGGTGGGTTTAGAGTTAAGGGTTTTAGATTTAGGATTTAGTGTATATGGTTTTAGGTTTAGGGCTTGGAGTTTAATGTTTAAGGTTTATGGTTTGAGATTTAGGGAGGGCTTAGGGTAAGACTTAGAGTTTAGTATTACGAATTAGTACTATTTAGTGTTTAAAGTTTAGGAATGGAGTTTAGGGTTTTGGTTTTGGGTTTAGAGTTTACATTTTAGGATGGGTTTAGAGTTTAAGGTTTAAGTTTTAAACATTATATCTTACTTACATATTTGTATTTGAAATGGTGATGTACAGAGCAATCAACTAGACATGTTTGTGTGTGTGTGTGTGTGTGTGTGTGTGTGTGTGTGTGTGTTATCTTAGAGGATTCATTAATAGGAGGCATAATATTCTTGTATCCTATGGTAGGTACCCTAATATTGTTTGTATGAATGGGTTTGTTCATATTTAGAGTTTAGAGATTATGGTTTATGGGTTAGGGTTTAAGGTTAGATGTTTAAGGATTATGGTAAGAAATATGATTTATAGGTTTATGGTATATTGTTGATGGTTTCAAAGGATTTAGGATTTAGGATTTAGGTTGTTCTTTTAAACATTATATTTTACTTATATATTTATATTTGAAATTGTGATATATGGAGTAATCAACTAATAATATATATTTATATATATTATTCTGGAGAATTCATTTTATAGAGGGACATGATATTCTTGTAGCCTATGGTATGATGCCTGAATATTGCTTGTATGTCATTATTATGTAGTGGATATCATTAGCTTATTTCATTTATCCTTGTAAGGATTTAAGCAATATGTACATTTAATTTATGCACATCTTACTATGGTATGGTGCCTCAATCAGTTGTCTATTTGAGGACTTTTATGTTATCAGGCATAAATATAATGTATTTTTGGACGTCTAAAGTTTTCAAATTGTCCCAAATTTAGATAGTTAAAGGTTGGATATATTAGAATGCTTTCGATTCCCTAATTTAAATGCACGTGCTTGTTCTACGTCGTATTTCTCCTTTTCTCTATGGTTATGTTTCTTATATTTATTTCAAATGTCAAATATCATCACTTTGTGTGGATACTTGAAGTGCAAATCAAATATAAGTTCAACGTATCTGGAGAGACATAAGGAGATGTTGTTAGAATTTCAGCGTGACCATTTAAATGGGACATGAAAGCATTATAATCTATTTGGTCTTGGATGGGTGATTAATTTAGTAGTTAAGTTGATATATTAATAAGTATTACAATCTAATAGATCCCACTTTGCTGTAAGACATTACAATACAGACAAATCTTGGTAGGTTAAGTTCCACATTAGTGTCCAGATATTACAATTTAATAATATACACTTGTGATTAAATCTTTCTTTATATCTCATTCTACACATACAAACACTATGTCTCAAGACGGTTCATTAGATTCTCCTTTTACCATTTAGGGACCAGAGGATATTTGTGCATCATCGATGCCACTTACTGCATCTACTCCAGAGTCAGCACCTATTACCACTTCCTCCCAATCCGTGCCTCCACCCTCTTATAGTAGTACATCAATAAATGTGCATCACCGTATCTGGTTTAATGCGCTTGGGTAGCATGTTGGAGAGAATGCATTGGACTTTGCTATGCAAATTGGTCAGTTTGGGAAATATCTCTCCATTGTACCCTTTATGGAAAAGATATGAACTATAGTGACCTGATTTTATCACAATGATAAGTACATAGGAGTTTCTCTCATTGTTTATAGAGAGTCCGATCAAGGAAATAAATAAACATTTTTCCAAGACGATAATACAAAACTACTTTCAAGTGTGAATGGTTCTCCTTTCTGTTTCACTGCAAGATCGAGGATAGCTTGTGCAACATTGTGTCTTACTTTTATGAGCTCAAATGGTGTAGGGAGGAGTCAATTATGGAATTTTTTTGGATGGGCCTCCTAGGTTTTAGGCTGATCATCTGAAGCCAGTTATTGGATGTAATAGGCTTTTAATTGACAATTGAAAAATCGGTAGGCATGTCCGGAAAAATTTCATCATCGACTCTTTCTACACCATTTAAGCTCGTTCGCAATCTCTCATCGATCTTGTAGTGAAATAGACCAAAGAACCATTCATACTAGAATGCAGTTTTATGTTGTCGTTTAAGGAAAAGATATGGATAACAGTGATCTGATCTTATTATAATGACAAATATGTGGGCATCTCTCCCATTATTTATATAGAGTCTAGTCAAAACAAAAAAAAATTAAACTCAAACCCTCACTATGAACTAGTTACAATGCTAGTCTACATCTTAATAACAACTTACGAAGCACTGTGGGTAATGTTGCCTACCGTTAAAACCTTCTTAGGGCCTACTGGGATGTTTATTTTCCATCAAACCGATTCATAAGGTTAAACAAACCTGAATGGAGGGAAAACACAAATATCAGCTTGACCTTAGAGGGCCCGCATCAGCTAGGGGGGAGTATCTAGGGAGCTGGCACTTGGGGTAGCTGAATTCGATGAGGTCAGTGGTGATGGTCAGGATCCAATGACAGCCAACACATTGGACCTAATGGCTATTGGGAAGAAGCAGTAGCCGAAGCACCCACACGAATACACATATATCCAGAGTACATTGTCAGTTTCAAGCTGCCTCCTACTCGAGTTAATTGGGGAAGTGCATAAGATTTCATTTTTCTATTTTTTCTGTTGAAATGTTATGTTCATGAATTTTTGTTTACTTGGGTTTTTCTTTCCGTGGAATATTTGGCTGGGATAAGAGGTATTCTTGGAGATCTTGATGCTCCAACCATAAAATGCCAATAGTCTTCTTCTATTAATTGTACTTCATGAGGTGAAATCGACTATCTTTTCAGTTACATTTAGGTGCATTGTTCATATTAAATTGCATTAATTAACTTTTGGAAATGATCAAATTGTAATTACTTGAGCATTCTCATTGTCAGGCCCTTTTATTTTATATTTAATGTATGAGTTTGTATCATTTTTCAATGTCCATGTAAGAAAAAGAAACTTTTAGAATTCAGATATTCTTTAGGGATCATTTGGATGGGAGGAAATGGAGGTAAATGGGTAGAATTGGGAGTAAATTGAGGTAAATGGTATTTGAGGTGTGTTTGGATGGGAGTCTACATGTAAAGGAAATCCTCTCCATGAGAGAAGATCTGGAGGTAAATGGGGTGAAATGCCTTTTTGAGCTCCTTTAGAGAGTCACACATGTAAATAAAGATGCCGCTACGCACATTTCTGCCACACACGTCTTGCTAATGATACTCTGAAACAATCTAATGATCATCTACATCATCAAAATCACACCAAAAGAATGATCCAAACCACCTCAAGGATGGCCATATAAATGGACGGTTAAAAAAAATTGACAAGTTGCTTGTTTGTTATCCTTACATTTATGGCCTACCTAATGCTTGGGATTTCCTCATTTTTTGCTGAAGTATATATATTTCAATGGGCTCATTACAATCGGTTTACTAAATATTACATATGTATAATAAATTTAGATATTAAAGTTGATTTGGGATATCACATTTATTCTTGTGAATATATTGAAAAATTCAAATGCATTCTAATTCCTCCCATATATTCCCATCCAATCAGAATATTTGGATTTCAAATGCATTTCATTTACTCCAATCCAAACATAACTTTGTAAGACATTTACTCCCAATTCATTTACCACCAATTCCATTTCCCATTTAACCTTCATTTACAAGCTCCCAAACAAGCCCTTAATTGTATTGTGTTTTAATTTATTTGAAAATAAAAATATAGTAGATTATAGCGATTTTAGATTATATAAAATGTGTTTATCATGTGTACGGTGGATTATGGTGATTTTAGATAATATAAAATGCATTTATCAAGTGTATGGGCATAACCATAGCCCTAAGGATCCAAATTCACCAAATTCTGCTTTATTCATATCCAAGCAAAATTCGACAGCTAGGGGCCGTCGAATGTTGAAAATTTTCAGTCTAGAGTGGCAGCTCATGACCATCGAATTCATAGCCAAAATGGTAACTTCGGACCGTTGATTTCTCCCTACCAACAACCTAAATCGACCTCTCCAGCGAGATCAACAAAAATAATTCAGCGCATTAATTATCAACAATTTAGAATCGTCGAATTAGGTCTTCGTCGACACTCATTCGATGACTCTTTCAAGCCAACGAAAATAATTAGACGATTTTACACCATCAAATTTCATTGACCTCAAAATATTTGACGGTCGTTTTTGACACATGTATTTGTTGAATTTCAAAAAAAATTTGACACATGTATTTGTTGAATTTCAAAAAATTCAACAGCTATGAGCCGTTGAATTTGGGGCTTTTTCAGGTAGTGTCAAAGTGGCTTATGCCTGTGTTGAACTCGTTGAAATGCTCAACTACATTTCCGTCATCAGATATCTTCATATTAAATAACCTCTTCATAAAATAAAGTTTGTTAGAAAAAAATGGTTTTTCATACATCCTTGATAGGTCCACCATTAAAACTTATCTAATTTTGTCCTTTTAGATACTGAATGTTATAGATTTTTCCATAGAAAGTGGAATCATTAATCCAAAGATTTTTTGTCAATACGTCCACTACAAGAAAACAGAGCATTGCCAACATTTTTTTGTTTGAACATACCTTATTTGTAGAATACTGTCTAATAGAGACTTGCATTACTTTCATTGGAAGATCTTAATTAGAATCTGGACCACATGGGAAACTATTTTGAAAACCATAGTTGTCATTGAACTGAGTCTTGAGATTTTAAGTCTCTTCTCTTCAATTTATTGGTTTGGGCCTTTGGGGTATTGGTTTTCAGCTCTGCTAGTTGGCAAAGATGATCTTTTCATCATTACTATGTGTATGAATCCTGCAAATCTGAAGTCTTGTGGTTATTCTGAAATAAAATTGTGTTGATAATGCATCACAAACCACTAAAAATAGTTGCTAGTAATGCTTCATTTGCTTTGAAATATATATCATCAATGTAACAATTTCTGAAACTTTGCAATCTTTCAGGAAGATAAAACCATGGTATTGTGGGTTTTTGGTAATGGGTCATTGGTATGGAATCTAGCATTTGAATCTATTTAACCAACATATTTTTTCCCATTTCATTGTAGACTCTTTCGTTTATTCATAATTAAGAGAGATTGAATGGATAATGGGTGTGTGTTTGATTTTCATGTTCCAGCTTGCTTACGCTAGAAAACCCAACTAGAACTTGCACCTTGGAGGCCAAAGAAGGATCCATATATGTGAGTAGAATTTCTAACTTACATGTTAGAGACAATTTGGAGAATAAAATAAAATGGCTGGGACCTCTTTCACTTCACTCAACCTGTTGGTTTGCATCTCTTCCACATTGTCTCTATTGTTTGGAGCTTTTTGTCTTTTAGACGTGTTTTCACGGAAGTATAAATGCTATTCACCAGTCGTGTAAATAGGAAACTTAACCTCAGCAAGATCCCAACAAAATTACAGGATGATTTGGTGGGTTTCTGGTAAATTCCCATTCAAATTTGTCTGGTATGTGTGTGTGTGTGTGTGTGTGTGTGTGTGTGTGTTTTCCAGATTTTGATGATGTTTGTGGCCATTTGTGAAGGACAATTGCATTTCGAATATTTCCCATTTGCTTCTGTGTCTTGATGTGCTAAGTTGCGGATTGCAAGTATTGCAGAATCCCATCATTTGTAGACATCCATTGCTGTTTTCCTCTTGTAATTTTGGGCAACAAGCGTAGTTGCTTACTGCAGGTTCTATTTAAAAAAAAAAAAAGAACTATTTACAACGGTTCTGAACCGTTGTAACTAAACATGTGAACTGATAATTACAACGGGCCCGCAACTGCTGTTGTAAATTATGACATTTACTACTGTTATTGGCTTATTTACAACAAACTATAACCCTTGCAAATAAGAGGGCTTTGTTTGCAACGGGAACTCTTATAACGGGTGTTTGACGGTTGTAAAAACAGTTATGCAGCGATCATGGTCTGTTGTAAAAAGACAATTTTCTTGACATCATTAAACATCAACTGTCTACCGACCAAGGTTCTTGCATACATAGACCTTGTTACCACCATTTCATCAAATATCAGCTTCATACTGACGATGGAAGTTCATACATATCTAAGCCTAATTCATCCTTATTTCGCATTACATATCCATTCACCATAATCATTTATGCATGGTAGATGAGGAAGCAACGGGCGAGCATACTCCTCTCTTTATTTCTCCCTCAAACGAGCTCCAATTCAAGGGATTCTGCATGAATAGGAATGCATGAAATTGTCAGTGCTCTTCCTTCGCATTCGAAAAATTCATTAGAGAAAGGATATATCAACTTAAAGAGGAATCATTGGTGCTAACGTGTGAAGTGTGTTGTGCATACGAGTCACAAAAAAAGGTATGCCATCTTGAAAGATCACAATAATCAGGACGATCCAATCATCAAGTTGCTCAAATCTGCATGTAGGATCAGACTGATTTAAACCATCCATTGTTTTTATGCGGGGTTGCCCTGCCAGATGACGGGACCAGCATGAATTTTGTGACCTGTTCTATCCACCGAGTGCCCCAGTACTGGACGGCTTGGATGTCCTACTGAGTTGACACAGTGGGACACGTCATTACCTCCCGCAGAAACCATGATATGCCAAGGGATGATTGAGAAATGATCACATACAGTGACAGTATGTGAACTTTCAAGTAAAGCCATTTCCTTCCCAAAAAACGAGTCACATATGTATAATATCCAAGCCATGCAAAAGTGGGCCACACCATGATTATCATCTGATAGAATAATTTCAGGCCATCCACTCATTGAGCAGTACACAACACAATGCCAGAATCAATGGAAAGCCAATGTTATCAGTTACTGTAATGATGTGGCACCAGGTGATCATAAATGTGTTGGATGTTGGAGAGCCTTCAAACGTGAGTCCGTTGAGTGCTCAGACCGGTCCGGCGACCCGTCTGACTGTTTGGACAAACTAAGAAGAAAGGCTGCTTGATAATATTTTTGAGTGCCTAGACCGGTCGGCTGACCGGTTTGCAGAGGGCTCCTACCGGTCGGCTGCGAGGCAGTGTGAACAGGTTTGTGTAAAATCTCCCTCGACTGTTACTGTGCAAGGTGCGATCGGTCGGGCGACCGGTCGGCTATGCACGCGGGTTTCTTGGGCAGCTCGCAGTATTGCGCAAGGTGTTTCTAATTTCAAAATTTTGCTTATTTAAGGAGTTGTAATCCTGACTTAGATGGAATCCTAAGGAGTCCAAGGTTTCCTATTCATGTTAGGAAGATGGGAGAGGTGTGAGTGAGAGAGAACTTGGGGTTTTCTCTGCTATTCCTTGCTTGTAGGCTATCAATCTCTGTAATCTTCTGATATTCATAGTGGATCGTTTTATGCCGTGGTTTTTTTTACTCGTTGAGGGGTTTTTCCATATAAATTCGGAGTCTCTTGTGGTGAATGCTTGTGTGTGATTGATTGCATCTTGTTTACTTGTTTGATTTCGCATTGCTTCACGCGTTCGGCATTCCGCTTCCACTGCCGGCTTTCCCAACATTGGATACTAGACATATATAATAATATAAAACCGAAACCAATGCTTCTCAATTTGGAAATGGACCCAACAAAAAATACTTGTAAATATAGATTGTATTTCAATTTTTGGCAATGCAACAATACAACGTTGTTTGTATTATTCTATTCCCAAAAGTCCTAAGAAGTGTCAAGGGAGAAAAATGCCCTTACATCTCGCAATTGGTGTCCTTGTTAATGGGGAAGGGGAGGGGTGTGCCACATTGGGCTGGTAATGAGCTCACGGCGTTGGCATTTAGGTTTTTGAAGTTGGCTGCAGTAGTTTCCATACAGGCGCATGCAGCATGCCTATCGGCAGTGGTGGGCGCCAAGCCCTTGAGCTAATTGATGCTGGCACAGCATGCTTTGTCTGGATTTGGCACAGACCCAGTCAGGAAGGGAACACATGGTGTTTGGATTTGGTCACATCACCACATGAGATGGCGTGGCCGGGCTCTGTTGTCAGAGCCTTCAAAAGGCTGGTTTTGGGGAGGTCGATCGGTCTTGACTGGTCTGACCGGTCCTTGCTTTAGACAGTGCCTCAACAGACCTGCTGGACATATGCTCCGATCGGTCTTAACCAGTCGGACAGTGCAGGCCGACTGGTCTTGATCAGTCGGAGAGAGGCTGAATCTTGTTGTTTTGAAGGCAAAACTCTCTAGACCTGTTTTGCATAGGTCCGACCGGTCATGACCGGTCCAGTATACACGCGGTTTTGCACAAATATGAGTTGCATGTTTCTATTTTGGGTTGGAGGCCTATAAAAGCACCTCCTAATCCATCTTAGAGGAATACTAATCAATACCAAAGAATCCTATTTCAAGATTAGGTCTTGGGAGAGAGATTGTGAGGTTTGAGAGTGTCTTGTTCATCTTTGGGATTTGCTTGAGGGTAGATTAGCTTAGTAATCTTCTGGAATTCATAGTGGAGGTGTGGCTTTATGCCGTAGTTTTTTTCCCGCAAGGGCTTTCCATGTAAAATTCGTTTGCTTTTGTGTTGATTGCTTGTGTGGTTGTGTGGTGATTGTTTGATCTTCTTCGGTGCTTTCGCTGATCGGATTTCCAACAAGTGGTATCAAAGATATCGTTGGAAGGTTGAAGAAGGAGTTTTCTAAATCGATCTCATGACTTCAAGTACGAAGTTCGACGTTAAGAAGTTCTCGGGCAAAAAAAAACTTTGAATTGTGGAAGGTGAAGATGCATACCATCCTAACTCAGCAAGGGGTCGTGAACACCCTTGGAAAGCGACCTACCGAAAAGAAAGATGATGAGTAGACGAAGATGGATGAGAAGGCAATAGCCTCAATCTAATTGTGCCTTATTGATAACGTCCTCTATAACGTCATGAAGGAGAAGACCATTGTAGAAACATGGACCAAGCTAGAGAACATCTATGCGAAGAAGTATCTAGAAAATCGCATGTATCTAATAATGCAACTCTTCACTTTGAAGATGATGGAGGGTATAGATGTGGATGACCACATTAGCACGTTCAACAAGCTAATTTGCAAGTTGCTTGATTTTGGTGAGCAGATGAAGGACGCGTATCAAGCCTTGATCTTGTTGAACTCGCTTCCTAGTTCATATGAGTTACTCAGGGACTCGTCGTTGTGCGCGGGTGGGGACACTATAGTGTTGAGACCATTCTCTCAACCCTTCAATCGAAGGCCATGAGACAGAAAAACAATGATACTAATTCCTCCTCCGAAGCACTATTTATGAGAGGAAGGAATTCTGAGCGAGGTGAAAGATCATCGCGTTCTTGATCCAAATCGAAGGGTAAGGGTAAAGGCAAGTTGAAGTGTTGGGGATGTAGCCAAGTTGGGCACATGAAGAAGGACTGCAAAAGTCCTAAATATGAAAAGGAGAAGTCAGGTGATTCTTCTAGGGAAGCCAATATCGCTGAAGCTGAGGAAGGTGGTAGTGATGTGTGCGAGGACTTGATGGTGTCAAAGGCTAGATCTCTCTGCAATGAGTGGATCATGGACTCTGGGGCTTCGTATCACATGTGCTAGATAGGAGCGTCTTTACTTCCTCTAGGGAGTATGAGGGAGGCTCAGTATTTCTAGGCGATGACTATGCCTGCAAGGTTGTGGGGATTGGCAATCCGTGGTATTTCTCGTCTCATGGCAGGCCCGAAGCCTTTCCGCTTCCAACGGATGTGGTTGCGGCATGAAACTTTTCTCCCCATGGTGAAATCAGCGTGGCAGTCCGTGGTTGACGAGGCTCATGGTGATCTGGTTTCTCTCCTCATCAGCAGAATGAAAGTGACCAAGGTGGCTATGCAAACCTGGAATAAAGAGACGTTTGGGAATATTTTCAGCCAGATCAAGACGCAGGAGAAAGAGATCATGCGAGTATTTCAAAATAGACCCGGATTCGCTTAGTGCGAGCAGGTTGCCGGAGGCCAGGGAGAACCTGGCGCAGCTAAAGCTGATGGAGGAAGTTTTTTGGAAACAGAAATCCCGAAACAACTGGCTGAAGGAGGGGGATAGAAATACAGCCTACTTCTTCAACTTGGTTAATGAAAGAAATCGAAGGCTATATATCAAAGATATTCTTCTAAGCAATGGTATCAGATCGTCAGTCCAAAGGGAGATTAAGGCGGAGGCGGTGAAGTTTTTCTCCTCTCTTCTTGCAGCAGACTCTTGCGAGGCTGACGAGGATCTCCTTCAACCTATCCCTACCCTTCTGTCCCCGGAGGACAATGCAGCACTTCTTGCAGCCCCCTCGCTCGAGGAGGTTAGGGAGGCAGCGGCAGCTCTTCCCCATGATGGTGCTCCAGGGCCGGATGGATTTTCAGGTGCATTCTTTGTGGCTTGTTGGGAGTTGGTTGGTATGGACATTCACAAAGCTATATCCTTCATATTCCAAAGTGGGGAGCTCCCCAGGGTGGTCAACTCATCCATCATCTGTTTGATTCCAAAAGTGGAATCGCCGGAAAAGTTCTCGGATTTCAGACCAATCAGCCTGTGCAACTGCCTATACAAGACTTCTCCAAGGTCATAGCCAACAGGTTAGCCTTCCTCCTCCCAAATATCATTTCCAACGAGCAAGGGGCATTTGTCCAAGGGCGCTCGATGACGGAACATATAGCGGTGGCCAAGGAGCTGTTCGCAGAATTGAACAGGAAAGTCAGGGGAGGTAACGTCATTCTCAAACTAGACCTGGAGAAAGCTTATGATAGAATCGAATGGCCTTTTCTCATTGCGGTCCTCAAAAAATTCGGTTTCAGCCAAGGGAGTATTTTCCTCCTAGAGAAATGTTGGAAAGACAATTGGTTCTCAGTGTTGGTGAATGGTGAGCCGTGTGGTTTTTTCTCCTCAACCAGGGGCCTGCGTCAAGGGGATCCAATCTCCCCCTACCTGTTCATCCTAGCAGCGGAGGTTTTCAGTAGGGGTTTCAAGAGGTTATGCGAGAGGGGTTCTTGCTCGTCCTACAAAGTGCGTAGGGGCTGCGTCAACACCTCTCACCTGCTATACGCAGACGATATGTTGTTGTTTGTTAATGGAGGCAGCAGATCCCTCAAAGCAGTCGACGAATTCCTAATTAAATTCCAGGCAGCATCGGGCCAACGTATCAATAGGAGTAAGAGCAATGTCTACACCTCCGAGAGAATAGCCGCCTCGAGAATAAGGGAGATAGAAAGAATTCTGGAAGTCCGGAAAGCTACGAGCCATCTCTGTTACTTGGGCGTCCCCATCTCCAAAGGTAGATCGAGCGGCGCATTGTTCGCCCCCCTTCTAAGCCGTATCAGGTCAAGTATTTCTAGATGGCAGTCTAAATGCCTCTTCCAAGCAGGCAGGCTCCAGCTGGTCAAGCACGTCTTGAGCAGCGTTCCAATCCACCTTCTGGCGGCAGCAGATATCCCACACAAATGTATTCTCTGGCTGGAAAAAGACATGGCAGATTTTATTTGGGGCAGCAAAGAGGCTAAAAAGAAAATGCACTGGATAAGCTGGAGCAACATAGCAAAGCCGTTAATCGAAGGCAGGCTAGGCATAAGACGCCTGAAAGACGTTCTGAAGAGCTTGAGGCTTAAGTTGGGCTGGAGGATCAAGCACGCTCAAATCCAAAACCTATGGACAGATTATGTCAGAAGTAGATACAGGGAGGACCTAAAGGGCGAGTCGGCCGCGGCTCCTTCTGCTCAGAGATCGTCATTCTGGAAGGGTATCGTCAGGTTGTTCCCAAAGCTGGAGGCGAACGTAGCTTGGCTGATTGGGAGTGGGGAGATAAACCTTTGGGAAGAAAACTGGTCAGGTCTTGGCCCCCTCGCCTCCAAATGTATCCTCCCTCTGTCGCAGCAGTTGAAATAGCTGCAAGTCAAAGATCTGATTGGCACAGAAGGTGTCAGGAGCAATTCTCTGGCCCTGCAGGTGCTGCCGCAGCCAGTTATCTCCTTCATTCGGCAAAAGGGCTTCTGCACATCTCAATCTTTGGACTCCTGCATCTGGATAAGATCCCCCTCAGGGAACTTCACCACGTCCTCAGCGTGGAATCTGTGCAGGCAAGTAGGGGTGCGGAGGAGTTGGTCTAGGTGGGTGTGGCATGCGAAAACTCCGCCAAAAATTGCTGTCTTCATGTGGAAGTTGATCCACAAAGCCGTCCCTGTGGACAATAGAGTGTAAGCAAAAGGTATATCTCTAACCTCCAGATGCAGTTGCTGTGGCCCTCCAAGGACCCCCAGCGTGGAGACTCTGGAGCATCTATTCGTAGACGGTGGAATAGCTTCCACCGTCTGGAGTTACTTCAGCCCTCTCATGGAGTTGTCCATCATCAGAGGTCAATCGGCGCTGGAAAGGGCCTCTCAATGGTGGAGTGGGGCGTCCGTCAAGGATAGTTGGGGAATTATAACAGGCATTCTGCCGTCTCTCATCAAGTGGGAGATCTGGAAGGCGAGAAACGAGAACAAATACGAGGATGTAGAGGCTGGAGAGGATAAGGTGATCCTCAGGATTAGATTCTGGCTGTCGCTCATTGCCAAGGATCTCCCTCCCCCGAAGTCGGCAAGCCGAGCGAAGCTTGGGGCCATCCAGGATCTGGGGCTCATCTTTTAAGCCGAGAGTAGGAGGAGTTCTAGCGCTGTCAAATGGGTGAGGCCTGTTGAGAGATGGATCAAGATCAACGTTGATGGATCGTCCAGAGGTAATCCGGGCCTGTCAGGGGGAGGCGGGGTTGGAAGAGATTCTAAGGGAGCCTTCGTATTTGCTTTTTCCAGTGGGTATGGGATAGGCTCTAATGGCATAGCGGAGCTGCGAGCTATCCAGGAAGGGCTTTGCCTAGGGGTGGAGCGGGGATTCATGAGAATAGTTGTTGAAAGCGACTCCAAAAGCATGGTCAACGCGCTCTCCAAGAATAAGATCCCTTCTTGGAAGATGTGGTACTGGTGGTCTAGAATTCAAAATCTGTGCAAAGATAAGATCGTCAGCTTCTCTTTCACTTCGAGAGAGGCTAATGGAGTAACCGATTCGCTTGCAAAGGAGGGAAGCGGTTCTCAAGCTAGCAGGTTTTTTGCGGAAGCCGCTCATCTCTCGGCCAAGGTCCGTGGTGAGCTGTTTATGGACCGTGTGGGGCTGGGCAATATTAGGACTGTTTTTTTGTAGTTTTTTGCAGTTTCTGTATAGCCTTTTATAGGATAGGTGGCTTGAGCCGGTTTTGTGGTCTCGGGCTGCCCGAAGTCGAGCAGGCAATGTAGCCGTCCTTTTGCTTAGATAAAATAATAAAAAGATCTTTTTGAAAAAAAAAAGGTTGTGGGGATTGGTACTGTGCTCATCAAGATGTTCAATGAGATCGAACAGACCTTGATGGAAGTGAGGCACGTTCCAAGGTTGAGGAAGAATCTGATCTCCTTCGGTGCACTTGAAGCATTGGGGTGCAAGTTCACCAGTTTTGACCAATTCTGCAAAGTTTCAAAGGGGGCCCTTGTAATTATGAAGGGGCGGAGGCATGGTAACATTTACAAGATTATGGGAGCACTACAGTAGGTGGAGCTGCAACGACTATAGTGGATCCATGTCTGCACGTATGTGGCATGCACGCTTAGGCCATAAGCGAGCAGGACATGAAGATATTCTCTAAACGATCTTTGATTCCTTCCTTTAAATCTGTAGACTTTAGTATATGTGAACACTGCATGTATGGGAAACTCTCTAGATTGTCTTTCAAAGGGGGAAATATGTATGTAAATGGGTGCTTGATTATGTCCATTTCGATGTATGGGGGTCGTCGCCCGTTATTTCTGTTGGTGGGTCATCATGGTTCGTGTTGTTTATCAATGACTATAGTAGGAAGGTTTGGATTTATTTTCTGAAAAATAAATCCGATATCTTCATGACCTTCAAGTAGTGGAAGGCGATGGTGGAGAATCAGTCAGGGAGGTGAGTTTACTTATAGGGAATTTAACACGTATTGTAAGGAGGAGGGGAACGTGAGGTACAACAGAGTGCGCCACACGCCAGAGCAGAATGGTGTGGCAGAGTGGATGAACCGAACTCTCTTGGAGAGAGCTCAATCTATGATTAGTAATGCTGGGTTAGGAAAAGAGTTATGAACTTAGGCTTATTACTTGATAAATCGGTCACCCACTATAGCAATTGAATGTAAAATCCCTGAGGAAGTGTGAAGTGGTCGTACGCTAGACTTCTAAAGTCTGCAGGTCTTTGGTTGTGAGGCATGCTCTCATGTACCGTCAGTTGAGAGAGATAAGCTAGACCACAAGGCCAGAAAAGGGATCTTTGTGGGCTATGGTGATGGTGTCACTACCAGAAAAATGACATTTCTTGACGGCCGAAAGCCGTCGTTTCCCGACGGCTTTTGACCGTCGGATGGGCCGTCGGGAAAGGGGGCGTCACAATTTCTTTCCGACAGTTATGGGCCGTCGGAATTTCCGACGGCTAAGTCGTCGGTTGGCCGTCGGAATTTCCGACGGCGATGAGCCGTCGCTCGACTGTCGGAACTTCCGACGGTGTGGAGCCGTAGGAATTGTCGACGGTGATTAGCCGTCGGAAATTCCGACGGTCGTAAACCTTCGGAAATTCCGACGGTTCCACACGGTCGGAATTCTCGACGGTGATTAGCCGTCGGAATGTCCGACGGTTTATGACCGTCGGCGTTGCTTTAGAAAATGAAAAAAAAAACCATTAAGCATGGCCACATGTGCACCTAGAAAAGTTCCTTAAAGCAATTCATAAGAGTTGATACAGCATTTAAGCAATTAATATTTTAAATATGTTACACATCTGTATGTAGATTGTGGAGTGCCTTGTTTGTGACAACTCAAAAAGTGTTGTAAAAAGACAATGAGTGAGATAAGATCAAGTAACTTACAATAAGAGTTGAAACAGCTGCAATCGCCAGGCTAGTAAATGCTATAGAGGTCTACATGAATGAGAATGACTCATCACATCAGTATAAATAACTGCAATCAAACCATATCTTACAATTACTGAAATGGTACACGAGCATTTGGTGTAAAGCAATTCATATGCCATAGTAAGAACATGATTATTACAAAGCAAAAATCTTCGTCTCTCTTTTGCAAAGGGTGATGGGAATTTTATTAGTTTTAACTAGTTTGTATAACACATATTATCTCAAGTAATGATCACTTCAGTCTTATTTGATTGAGTACATGCATGCCTCTAGCTTACAGATGTATGCCATGTTTCTCTGCTCATCAGTTGAAGAAAAAAAAAACAGCAATTAATATTTTGAAACATCAAAATCCACCAGAATATCAAAGACGAGCAACCTCTCTCTCTCTCTCTCTCTCTCTCTCTCTCAATCTCTCTCTCTCAAAAACAAAACTAATGCTGTTGTTAGATGTTTTTCTTCCGAGGCATTTGATAAAAAAAAGCATAAAAATTTCAAATCTTAATATTACGTCCATGAGAATTCCAAATGAAATCCTTCAAGCAAATGTTATCAGTTCTAGAATTTTACAATTGTATGCTTTTGCTGTTGAGAATATTTGATTTCATCATTGCTTCACAATTGACACAAACTATCATAATTAACAAATCTTAATCTGAATAAAAAAAACCATAGTAAGGAGAATTTCAAAGACATCATTCTCAAATCTGTGTTAACGACATTACAACACAATAGTAAGATGCAAATTGCAACAATCCGATGATCCAAACTGTTCTTCAGGTGGGACACTATCCAAAAGTTGCACATTTTATTAAAATTGTCCAAGATGGCTGACTTGACAACTCTGATCTTGTGCAATTTGCCACATGTACAAGAAGAGAGCCATTGATAAGTTGCATGAAAAAACGAAAAAAAAAAGAAAGAAAGCAACAAGCACTACATATGCAATCAAATTTGGCTTTTGATTGTCCATTCGTAGCTACTGTATCGTAGTGAGGCCCACCATTTGAGATAGGTCATGTAGACATTTAGAAATGGGTCCCATGCTGCCCAATTTAGCTCAATTTGTAGTAGGGATTGTAGTTACATAGGTGGAAAACAAAAGTCATCACAGCAATCAGTATATACAAATACAATATATACAGGTGAAGAAACAATTGAGGTTGGCTAATCAGGGATGCATTTAAAAGGCGGCCCATTTCTATCAAGATCAAAGTCACTACACACCCAAGCTGTCCAATAGGTGATCCATCTGTACTAGTAGAATTAAAGAAAAAATGAACCAAATGTCTGTCTCCTAATCATTTACGCATTTAACCATTCTACATGTTTTGACAAAACCCCTGTTATTGAAAGATGTGAAGTTGTTGCATGACCAGAAATTACAGTTCATGTCACCATAAACACAATTCGTACATATATAAGTTGCTAATTACCATCATATGCACAGGAATGTGTTTGGAATGCACATAAATTTTTGGAGAGTTCATCTTCATGGTGGGGCCCACTGTTTGGATGGATCGGATGGGATTGTATAAGTGAAATATTCTCATAGTTCTAACGCTGGATTAGACACTTTCCTAGAAAGAAGATGACAGCCCAATGACCTCTCTACAACTGGACTACATATATTCTCCTATCAGAACGGTTACGTAAGTTAGCAAGGGACAAATGCGAAAAAAAACACGTATGTACTCGCCCGGGCCCACCTCTCACAGAGTACGGCCCCACAAATGAAATTTCTCCACTGAGGTGGGTGGTGGGCTCCTCACCGTCCAATCAGTGTCCCTTTCATGGAGTAATCTGATGGTGAGAAATGAATGTGGAGTGGGGAGAGAGGTAGGTAGTGATGCATTTGAAAAGGGGCATGTGGGCTCCTTTCCGTTACTACAAGAATCAGGGGCTCTGCAGTCTAAGATTGTTGGAAGAGTCAGGGGCTCTGCAGTCTTAAGTGATTGGGTGTTTAAGATCTTTTCTTAAATCTTCACACACGTAGCAGCTTTACGTTTTGAAGTACCCAAAAGCACGCTACTTCCTCAGAGAAGGAAAAAAAAAAGAAACATTTTAAAAAAGCCACAAAAGAATTATATACCGAAGGATTCTTCCAGAATTATAAAAGCCACAAAAGAAACAACAGAATATAAAATTAAAAATAAAAACGAATCACCGATCACATTAAGAACATTTTACCTGAAAAGAAAGTTGTGACTGCATGTCCATAGTGAAATTCTCGGTATGTGCAAGTACATTGCACTTTGCTTACTGGCATAGTTTACAATTGCCCCAGGTTGAGATAAAATGCCATAGGATGAACAAAAGTTTAACACTGAGCTTTTAATCTAAATTACTAATTCAAGAACTAATACTCCAAATAAAGCAGTGTCATAATCAACTCATCACATGAAGATGCATGGATCCCTTACTAAGTCTACTTTAAAAAGTGATTGATGGCAGCTTGACTCACTTCTGTAGTCATTTGTTTTTTCTTTTCCTTCTCCTTCTGATGCCACTCATAGATCGGGGTGAAATCACAGAGCTCAAATTTCTTAATTACATGATTCCGGCCAAGTATCACTCTCCAATCATTCTAAGAGATTGTTGAGTGGTTGAAAGGAATAGAATGGTGTTTGTTGGTGAGAGTTTATATTAGATTAGGTAAGAATAAGGAGGTTTAGATTAGAATGATGATCAATTATGGAAACTGGAAAGAGAGGGAGAGGGAGAGAGAGAGAGAGAGAGATGGAGATTCTAAGATGGTTCTGTAATGGCCATTATGTAATCTAGGTGGTAACCGTTACACATTATGAGGTCATAGCAGCCCCATAGTGGTCCTGTAATGGGGTTGAAATAGGATTTTTTTTTCACAAAAAAAATAAAAAAAATCATAACAGCTGTTATGGGGGCCATAATAACGGTTATGACCAATATCGTAATGGTAACAGCGGTGGCCATTACAACCACCATTACTGTTATGGAATGCCTTGATGAAGAGACTAGAATCTTTGCAACACCTTAGAAATCATGCCACACCACCTTTTCAGAAGTCATGGCACAACAGCTAAACTCTGTGGGGCTTGTGTTTTGTGTGTGACATCCAGTCAGTTTGTTAGGTGTGGTCCCTCTTGTTCGCTGTACAGAGTAAAAGTTAGCCTGATGTCAAATTCGGGTGGACCACCTCATAGGGAACAATATAAAATTCTACTTAAAAGTTCCAAGTTCATGCTGTATGGCTGACTTAAGCATTGGAGCTCCCTTTGTCCCAGTGTGGCTCATCTGGTGAGCGGTTTAGATGGAACATGCTGCCTTGTTGGGCCCCACACACATGGTTGGTGCCCCCTTTGGTTTCTAAGGTGAGGACTGTGCCGATTTTTTTTTTTTTTTTTGTGGAGAATTGATAACTTTATCAAGAGGGCCAGAAGGCACAACAAGGGAAAAAAAGAAAAATACAAATACAAATACAAAAACAACCCACCCCAAGGGTCAGGCGCCCCACTCCCTAAGCAATGAAAAGACCTTCAGATTGTGGAGCCCAAAGTGCCACACCTGTCCCTGAAACATTTATCGTTTCTTTCCAACCAAATCCACCACAAGACTGCCAATAAAGCAAGGTGCCTGATCCTCCTTTCTTTAGAACAGGGTCCCCCCCATGCCAAGACCAAAACAGCTCTTTCATTGTCATTGAACTTCCTTTTTCTTTTCCTTTCTTTCTGCATTTGCATCATGTGCAAATTACTGTCCATGTTTTCTATTTCGTACAAGCTTAATACCTGCTTCTATATACTTGAGCTTTTTTTTCCAGGACAAATTGTGCTAGTTATGCGTTGTGTCTTAGCTTTGGAGTAACTCTGCCAATTCAAAGAAAGAAAGGTGTTACTTTGTGCTTCACTAATGCTTTGATGCTTATTGTTTTGGGGCTCTACCATTTGCAGATGATGGCGTGACACACAGCAGATTGGAATGATGGCTGTTCACAGTTGTGTTAATCAACATCATTTTGATGATGATGATGATGATGATTTACCTTTAGTTTTTAAAAGGAATGTCTCAGCATCCAAGCAAAATCAATTGAATTCTGCACTAAAGAAGCCATCATCTCAAAGGCATGATGGATCTTCAGGAAGGCCTGTTTCTGATGCACGTGCTTCTGATCGTCCAAACTCCAATTCACTAAAAACTAAGGTGGTTTTACCTGCGAAGGTATCAGCAGAAAGGTCTACTGTTGCTAATTCAAACGCTTCAGTACCTGATCGGCCCAAACATTCATCAGTATGGGACTCAGCAGCTTATAATAAGGAAAAGAAGCCTTTGGATAAGTCTCCTGTTAAATCTGCTGTTGATCCTGATGAAGATTCTGATGATAATGTACCATTGAGCTCTCGAATGCCTGTAGCAGGTCAAAAAAGCAATTCTTCCCATGTTTCAAGGGATCACAATTCATCTATTCCTAGTTCATCCATTCCAAGAAAGACAAAAATCAGCATTAATAAATCCGCTGATAATTCAGGAGATGAGAAACCCCTATCTTCTAAGTTATCAAAGTCCGGTTTTGGTGCATCTACTAAAACCTCACATGCCGCAGATGATGAGAAACCTTTGTCTGCTAAGTTTCAGCAAAATGGTTACAACAAGAGGGATTCAATTTCAAATAATGAACAGTCTTTGAAGTCCAGCACAGGTTTGAACAAGAGGCTAGCAAGTGAAGTCAATACTTCACCCCCGTCTTCTTCTATTAAAAAGCTAAAAATTTCTAGTTCCTCTTCTGTTGCGAAAGTTAAGCAAGACCCTGAAGTGAAAAAGGAAGAAAAATGGATGATGATGACCACATTCCGATCACACAGTGATTTCATGTCCCAAAATCTGTTCCAAATCTGTCCCAAAATCTGTTCCAAATATTGCTCATCCTAAAAAAAATCTGTTCCAAATATTGCTCATCCCAAAAAAATCTGTTTCATAGGTGGTGATCTCCATACTATTTCATAGGTCGTTCTTGGCCTAGACAATAATCCATCCAGGCACACCCTGATCTACAGCTCAAGTGGTAGAGTGAGTGAAGATAACATCGTTTCAACACTCAGGTCTGGGTATCGACTCCTGTTTCAAAGTCCTCTAGGGTCCCACACATGCACATTGGCTGGGCAAGTTGTGTTTGCATCAGTCATGTGGGCACTGCAGCTTTTCCAGTGTAAATGGGCCTGACCTTGACCTAAATACTCATGCCAAGGTGCAATCCGGATGTGGTAGGCATGGATGAGATCGTTATCAACACGGTTCAGATTCTAATATGTCATCTCTACTCATGTGGTAAGCATGGATGAGATCGTTATCAACACGGTTCAGATTCTAATATGTCATCTCTACTCATGTGGTAGGCATGGATGAGATCCAAACCTTTCACTGTATCTTCTATAATGAAGATCCCATAATCCAAAAATCACAGTGGACTATCTCAGCTCATTAACTGACAGAATAAAAGGAAAAAATCAGCAAGTCTCAAATCTCTACTTAAGGCCAAGGCCAACAGTTTATACTGAGTAAACTCTGTGGGGCCGTCATGATTTATGTGTTTTATCCACGCCATCCATCTGTTTTACGATCATTTCAGCGCATGAGCCAAAAATTGAATCATATCCAAATATCAAGTGGACCACACCCCAGGAAATAGTTTGAATTGAACACCTATCATTGAAAACTTCTCGGGAGCCACAAAAGCTTTGGATCAAGTTAATATTTGTGTTTTACCTTCATCCATGTCCGTTTGACCTTATGAACAGGTTGGATGACAAAGAAACATCACTATGGGCCTTAGGAAGGTTTCAAACGCGGACATCATTCTTCCCATTTTTTATGTGGTGTGGTCCACTTGAGCTTTGGAAACAAGTCAATTTTGGGATGATGCCCGAAAATGACATGGAAAAATGGATGCACAGCCTGGATAAGATGCATACATCCATGCATGGTGGGCCCCACAGAGTCTACTCAGTACGGGCATGCTAAGTTACTCAGCATGCAATCCGCTTCCTTATTGGAAAGCCTGTTTAACGAAGGCTCTGTGGGGCCCACCGTGATGACAATAAAATCCGTTGTTCACACAACAGTTACACCAGTTCATTTTAGGACATTATCCAAAAACTAAAGAGATCTAAAGAGCCATTAGCATGACAGTGACGATGGTAACACTGCCAATATGGCAGGAGGAAGGAATAAAAAGGAGAGAGAGAGAGCCCTTAACTCATGTGAGTCTACCACTCAACCATGTGTAAGGACCCGATAGAGAGCCTAAAGTAATGATATCATGTAATGATATCGTTCTAGGAGGAGTCATAACCATCCCAAAAGCAATGGCCAACTTCCCGCTATGATAAGAGAGCGCATTCTCCTTTCCTTCCATATCTAAGTTGTGCAGCTCAGCTGTCATATCTGGAATATAACCAGCAATCTTCAGTTGCTTTCCAATTTCATCCAACATCTCATAGATCTCCTCCTTCTGTGGATGTGAATCATCATCCACGACAAACTCATGGACTTCTCCTCTTAGTTCAATTGTACTACAACCAGGCATCGTTTGGATTCCTTTCTCTTTCATCAACCTCCTCACATCTGCCACCTTCTCCCAATTCCCAGCAGAAGCATAAATATTCAATAACAAAACATAATCCCCAGCTTGCTGGGCTTTTGACTTGATCAAATGCCCAACAACGCGTTCACCGAGCGCAACGTGACCATGAATTCTGCAAGCGCCTAGCAGATTCCTCCAAATTGTCGAATCCGGCTTGACCATCATTGAATTTATAAGATGGTAGGCCTGATCCAGCAGACCTGCATGACCTAAAAGATCAACCATGCACCCATAGTGATGGATGTTTGGCACTAATCTGAATCCAGACTTCATTAAATCAAAAAACTGGAAACCTTCATCCACCAATCCACCATGACTGCAAGCTGATAAAACACCTGTACAAGTCTGGTCATCTGGCACAATACCTACTCTCTGCATTTCTCCAAATGCTTCAATGGCTTCCCTTCCATGGCCATTCATTGCCAACCCTTTGTAAATTGGCATTATTCCCTTCCCTTTGTAAATTTACAAAGGTGGACCAATTATGGATTTTCAATCTAGACCGTTGGATAAGCTTGATCTTCAACCTGAATGGTTGGATGGGCCTATTCTGATGTATGGCCCTTATCTGGACTGGATATTCAATATGATGATATTATCTTCCAATGAGCAGCAATGACCAGGTTGTGGAGATAAATTCACATTATCAGGTTTACCTATTTATAAATGGAAGCTATTTTTTTGCTGCGACTACTAAGAGCATATCTAACAAACAGTGTCTATGACAGCACCTTATGCACAAACGTCTCAAAAAATGCACTACACTGCTAACTTCCTCAGGCCTATGGACCCTCACTGTGAATTTCTATTTCTCATCCCAGATAGCTTTATTGAAGAAAAGAAGGGATGAAAAAAGGGATAAAAGAATGTTAGAGAGACTGAGAGAGGATGACATGTGAAATAGGTGGAAATGTATTGACTGTATGCTCTCATTCTCTACCCTTAGATTCTTAGGTTAAACCAAACCAAACCAAAGTTATATGATTCCAAACAATTCCAAAACTACAAAGACCTGAACTAATTGTCTTGTCTTCATAACTGAACCCAATTTGATTTTTTTTTTCCTTTCAAAAATCAGTCTAAACAGCCACTGTAAGAGAATAACATATTTGTTATCATCAATCAGATGTTATGTCCAAATTTTACAGTCAGCTTCAATGTTTGAATCAGGTTACTAATGAGATGAAAAAAAGGATACAAGAATGTTAGAAAGAGAAGATGACATGGGAAATAGGTGGAAAATGTATTGAGTTTATGCTCTCATTCTCTACCCTTGGATTCTTAGGTTAAACCAAACCAAACCAAAGCTACAGGTCTTCATAAATCTGAACTACAGGTCTTCATAACTGAACCCAATTTGAAATTTTTTTTTTTTTTTTTGTGAAAATCAATATAAACAGCCACTGTAAGAGAATAAAACATTTGTTATCGTCAATCAGATGGTTGTGTTCAAATTTTACTGTCAGCTTCAATGTTTCAATCAGGCCACTGTTGTCTTATAGATTCAGGAGATTATGAAATAGGTTTTATGAACCCAAATGGTAAATTACTATATGGAGGATAGGATCACTCATGTGGTTCACTTTTAATAGAACAATAGGGGAAAATGTCACAAGGTTCCTGAGTTATATACAAGTGATGAACAGAGGAATGTCATCAGCTGTATTTACTTGAAGTTTCTGCGATTCACAATCACAATCCTTTACAATTTAGACTAGTAGAAAAGAAGCCACAAGATGATGGTGATCAAGGAATCCTATCGAATAAGACAGGACATTCTACATGCTGATCTGATCGGTTCTCTCTGCAAATGGGGCTAGTTAATTGAGAATTCACTTGGTTTCTGAAGCATGCTTTTATGTTGCAGCCACTTCTTTTGACTAGAACAAGATCTTTCATGCTTGATTTTTTTCTTATCTTTTTTTTTTCCAGTTGATTATTGATGTTCTTATACCAAGGATTGCAACTCTTTGAGTTTTTGAAACTATCTAACTTTAGACAGCAACCGGAATGGCACCAACACAGGAGTTGACTGATGACTTCATGAAAATTTCTAGTAACTGACATTATCTCCGTTTCAATCCACTTTGATCAGTTAATCTCCATTGAAGTCCTCAAAGAATCTAGAAACTAGTAGCCAAACCTAAATCATCTTTCACACCAAAGATGGGATGACAGCACTCATGTTCCTCTATTTGTGAGTCACTTTCTCCAACCTAGTCTCTAACAGCAAACTCACTGTCAACAGGTATGTCATGTATGGGCATCCTCTGCAATGGAAACAGATGACCCCAATAGATCAGCCATCATAGTGCCACCATCTCAAGCCCTCTTCATTAGAAGACACCCCAAACCCAAAAAATGTTCTTGAACTTAGAGAAGTTTCTGGTACAACCCAATACTAAATCGGCCATGTTTCAGATTCTGGTACAACCCAGAAAATGCAATATTCTCCTATTGCATAATAGGAGATCTCAAAATGGCATTATTCCCTTCCCCTTGTAAATTGGTCCACCTTAGATCATTGTGGCTAAGAGCAGGTAATGAAGGGTCGATTCTAGCTTTTGATTCCTTCTCAAATCATCTTCATTTATATAGGACGTATTTGATAGGAATATTGGAGAATTTGCCGGAGCCGCATGTACTCCCACCTAACCTCACCGAGCTATACTTATTTGGGTCCGAATTAGATATAGAATCGTTAAGAACACTAGAGAAGCTGTCGAATGAAATGTTTGGGTACTATGCATGCACTTTCATTGATCATGAATATTTCAATATTACAAAAACAGAATCAAGACATCCAACGTCCAAAATGTTTTAACTGCCCAAATTGTCAGCTCTCATTTAGTTATGTTGATTGTCTTGGTGGCATTGCAGTGTGCCAGGCGCACATTTGAAGAGAAAGATGCATGTAATGCAACTATACAACGGATCCATGTAATACTCTGCGACAATTGTTGCAGTCATCATGAGGACTGCTTATGATGTGGAAAACGGAATGGGTTGGAGGGTACTGCCTGCAATCACTTCAGCAATTGCAGCTCTTGTCAGTACATACTGGGACCTTGTTTATGACGGGGGACTTTTGCATTACAAAAGTTGCAAAAGAAGTCGAAAAACCGTTGGCTGAGAGACAAACTCGTCATCTTTCACAAAAGTGTTTACTTTACAGCCATGCAATCGGAAAGGAACTTAAAAAGAGAGTGGTTACTGAAGGAGTTCTCCAGCCATCCATCACAGCTACCTCTCACTGCATCGTCTTTCAGCCGTTAATCTCTAAAACAGCCATGGACTGAACATCCTCCAATGAAGCAGCTCACCAGCAACTGCAATCAATAGAGAGACATCTCTCTCATGTGTTCTACAGCATAGCAAGCACCACACGTTCCAGTTAAGGAAGACATTTCCTTCCTCATGCATGTGTGCAGCCGTTGCATTGGTGGGCATCCTCTCCCTCATGTGCAAGCAAGTCCAGCAAGAGTCTCCTCTCTCAACTAGTGTGGCCAACAACACATGAAGTGCAACTCTCCATCACATGTGCAAGAAAGGAAGCACCCATCCTCCCACACATGTGAAGTTTGCAGAAGGAAGACCTCTCCCTGGTCACATGAGTCAAGGAAGAACTCTCCCTCTCTCACCTTCTCTCAAGCATGTGGAGCTAGGAATGAGTTTCACCAGTCATACATGAGTGAGCTACGAAAAAGATGAATTTCATCCCTCAAGCATACCAACCTAGCTAGCAAGTCTTCTACTCACCTACCTCACACATGTTAGAAGTGAATCATCCAGTGAGTAGAACAGCCTGATTTTTAGCTCTAGACTTACACCAGACCAATGAGCAACCTCACCTCATGTCACCTATGCAAGACATGCTGGGACGTGCTAATGCATGTGCATGCCTAGACTCCAACATATTCTAATTCA
This sequence comes from Liriodendron chinense, assembly GCA_003013855.2. NCBI lineage: Eukaryota > Viridiplantae > Streptophyta > Magnoliopsida > Magnoliales > Magnoliaceae > Liriodendron > Liriodendron chinense. The sequence goes on along the minus strand of PVNU02003715.1, from coordinate 378,624 downwards.
AGGCATAAATGGATCTGCTACAGTTGTACCTGCTACAGTTGTACACCAACATATTCTAATTCAAGGCATCAATAAAGAGCATCTTCACCATTTTTTGAAGGGGCTGCTACAGTTGTACCTGATTAGGGGCCCAGTGATGTGGTTACAGAATCCAAACCGTCCATCAGATTTGTCACCCCAAAAATCAGCCTAATTCAAAACTCACCCCAATGAAGAACTTGAAACTTTTAAGATACCTCAATTTATCTACCACTGGAGTAGGGTGGCTGCCTGAATTCATATGCGAACTGTATTTGTTGCAAACCTTGAAACTTAATGAGTGTGTGGAACTGTTTGACCTTCCGAAAGAGATGGGGAAACTTGCAAGGCTAAGACATCTTGGAGAGTTGAATTCATTCGAAGAGAGATCAAGGAAACGGAGAGAAGTGAAATTAACAATATGGTAAGCGTAGGTCAGCGAGGGAAGGAGACTTGTTCATTACGTGCACCCAATCATGGCTTGCCATGTAAAGGTTCACATAAGACATGTCGAGGTACAATCCAGATTTCTACTCTAATTGAGGACGAACAATAGTCCAGATTCGGGCCCCATTTTTAAGGCCCAAAAGAGTTCATATTTGACAGAAAATTTAGGGCCATCTGTAGTCCAGATTTGACTGAATTCAAAACTTAAAAAATGCTCCAGATTATACACGTTTTTGGGGCCCAAAAACTGTCTAGATTTGGACAAGGTTTGGCCTAAAAAATAGTCCAAATTAGTTGCTGCCCATTTAGGCTTATTTTTGTCATCGGTTTGGCTATCCTTGATATTAATCAAAAGTAGATGAGCTGGTAGAGACATCATAGTGTGAGTGAGTGATTCTGGGTATTGTCCCATAAACTTTCTGGGGCCGCATGATTCTGGACCATGAAGTCAAATTGATTTTTTTTTTTTAGACCGGACTCTCCGTAACAAACGAGAGAGCTGCCTACATACTTATCATCATGATAAGATCATGTTGTTGTAGTTTATCATAGGTAACTTGATTTTCAGTTGAGCTCCATTGAAGAAATGAACATCTTTAGCGTACAACCCATCTAATATATTTATGCCTGCATGGTGGAGATCTTCTATTAGTAAGTTCAAATCCTATGGTCAGAAATCACTAACAGAAGACCTACACCATGCAGGCAGAAACCTATCAGTCGAGCACTATGCTAAATTTGTTCATTTCATAATAGAACTCAACTGAGGCCAAGTTACATACTTATCATCTTGATAAGATCAGGTCATTGTAGTTCATTACATCCATCAGAAAACAAAATAGTACACCCCCTCGACCTGAAGAAGATAGGTTATATAAGTCCAACTGCAACAACTCCCTAAGGCTCGAGCATACTTTGGCTACAGACCGCGATAAGGACATGACCAGAACTTGATGGTATTGCACAGGGTGAATTATAAAAACATAAAGACATGCATTTAACCAACAAAACTCGAAAACGATTATCCAATTATGTTCAAGTTCGGCTAAACAGGAATAGAATTCAACAAGTTCATCATTCAAGCAAACCAACATCTTTAACGCACAGTGGGCAGAAATAGTTCAAAACCTATGGTCATTGTAGTTGACAAGATATATAAACTAAATAACCTAATAATATTTACTATATACTAGTAACATACAAACAATATCGGGGCACCATACATAAGCTACAAGAATATCATGTCCCCCTAAAACCAACATCCTCCTTCAATAACATAAATATATAAATATATATATATATATAATAACCTAGTAATATATCTACTATATACTAGTAACATACAAGCAATACTGGGGCACCATACATAGGCTACAAGAATATCAAGTCCCCATAAAAACCAAGGTATCCTCCTCCATAATATGTATATATATATATATATATATATATATATATATATATATATATATATATATGTAATTCGTTGATTATTTTCCATGCTCAATTGCAACATTCATTCACCATCTAAAACCATTGGGCAACGAGATAGCTGCCTACATCCACACATCTTCTAATTCAACTAACTATTAACAAAATTTATAAAAATAAAAGATATCTAACCAAGTTCAAGGTTTTGAAGACTTACAGTTCATCCAAGCTTTCTATCTAGGTCCACCATAGAGGAAATGGATTTGGAACTGCACGGCATATGAAATACTAAGCATTAGAAAAACCAAAACCCATAAATCAAAATGCTTTTCAACACATCAATCAATATGGTTATATACTATAGAGAGAGAGAGAGAGAGAGAGAGAGAATCCATCCATCGATCTCACCTACATACATGATCAATAATAGTCAATATATTTTATCTTACAAGAAATCATCAAGAGTGCATTTTCATGTTATAACAAACTAATAAAAAAACACACAAGGAAATCAAGTTTGAGACCCAAACTCGCAAAAGATCATGTACCAAGCTAGTCACACGCATACATCCTTGAAGATAAATGTACCTCATCTTGCCAGAAATCATCGAAATACCATTCACCCATTGCTTAGATAAAAAAAAGCACAATAAAAGAAATTGGGTTGAAGGTCAACCAAAAAAAAAAAAAAAAAAAAAAACGAACAATACATGGGATTGTTTGATAAGTGTGAATAAGTACAAAGTCTATTCATAAATATTACGGATAGACTGTAATAAATTGTCGAGGCCAAACGACAAATCCTCCCACGCCGACCTCTCCAAGTATATGATGATAACCATCTTCCTTCCACAACTCTGCATGCCCGACAATAATCTCGGTCAATATAACACTATAATTTCCCTCGCCTAGCTCAGATCCATGGACTAATGCGGTAGGATCAACCATATGCACCTCACCACGAGCCTGTACCCGTTTCTTCCAATCGCAAAGATCACATCTCTTGCCCAAATGTAGCGAATCAGGCTATACAAAATGCATGTCATCAGTACACATCTTAATTTATAGTGTAAAATAAGCTCAAACTAGTATTAGGGAAACATGTACATACCGAAGAGGCTTGACTAGATTTAAATGGAAATGTTGTTGGAGTAGGGACAACAACAGGTTGCCCTTGACTTTCTGCCATGGTTTTAACAGTCTGTTGGAGTTGTGACAGGGTTTAATCGATATCCTCTAATTTATGTGCCAAATTATCTCGCTCTTGTGTCACCGTGTTTAGCTTTTTTAATACTGGGATTGTTTTCTTCAATGCAGTCTTGGATACAGTTCCACCTATACCCCGCATGCACCCTCTACTGTCACTACCAATTGACTGTAGATAGAAACGAAAGTTAATTTATCAAAAAAGGCATAACTACCTATACCTCAAGTATTTGATGTTCAAGCATACCTGTGTAAGGGCATCATCTATACCAGTCATCAAAGATCCAGGATTACTACTCTGAGCCTCCTTTATTTTTTCCTATGACAAAATCCAAAAGAAACCATTACAACTCAAACTCACATTTATATTCCATATGTCATCCTAAAGAAGTCAGGAGGTACGAGGGGTGCACTTACTAAGACTTCAGGAAACTGGAATTCATTTTCCTTTGTTGTATGTGCTCGAATGTACATATCAGACCTACTGATCTCGGCATCAGAGGTGAGATTCTTCTCAAGTGCCTTTCCCATGTTACATCAATATCAATATGCATCATTAATGGAATGAAGGAATGCTTGTTAGAATTTGAAATAAATAATACGATGTATATTTTAAGACATATACCATCTGATGGCATGTGATAGCCAAGCTACGCCACCCAAGTGTAGAAGGGCCAACTTGCTTGGCCCGATTGGATGCATTCCTTGCACTTAACTCCAGGAAATCTTGGCTATTACGTTGATCCACAAAAGTATTCCAGTCCTCAATAGGCACACCAGCAGGGGCAGGATCTTGTTTCACAACTGCAGGATCCTTACCCTTGATAAACTTTGTATATAAATAACTCTTGTAATTCCTCCAACATGCCTTCATGCGGTTCGGAACATAATCTAACCACACACTCTCATGTTCAAACTCATAATTTCTCCCTAAGCCATTAATGACCATCTGAATGTGCTCACAAGGCACATCGCGGATGTTGGTGTAGGTGATCGGGATATTTGTTCGTGTGAGGGCACCGAGGGATGTTGAGAAATGAACTAGATTATAATCCAATGCATTTGGTTGCCCATGTTCATTAGTTGTTATGAACTTCTTCTTCGATCCCTCAATTAATTCCTTACCTCGCGCGGGTCCTCTCTTCTTAGAAGATGTAGACAACGACCCCTCTACATCAAAAGAAGAATAGGTAGAACCCTAAGCAATATTAAATATCAATATACATGGTCAAAGTAAAAGAAACTTTAGTTTAACATAGTCAAGGAGAGGTATCTTATTACCTCTAGCATCTTCAGGGGCTGCAACCCCAGGCAACTCGTCATGGGCTACATCCGCGAGCGGCTCTGTGCCCAATGCCTCTTCCTCCACATCCATGTAAGACTCTTATCTGCTGCTAAGGCGTAAGAAATTAAAAGTGAATGACATAGAATGAAGTGAAATGAAAATAAGACTTCAGTACAACTCATATCTGACTTATAATGTATACATAACATTAAAAAATGAAATGCATATTTTAATATATAACAAGGATCCAACATCTACATGGAGTGCAATAATAGACAAAACACAAAACTCATTTAAAGGATCCAACATCTACATGGAGTACAATAATAGACAAAACACAAAAATCATTTAAAGGATCCAACATCTACATGGAGTGCAATAATAGACAAAACACAAAAATCATTTAAATACATGCACAAGAGTAGAATGCATGAGGTTCATCTTCTAGCTCGCTTTCTTTTCTTCTTTTTTTCAACAACCACATGGATGTCTTCAGGGTCATCGTATAATAACTCATCACCAATCTCTACTTCGGTTAGATCAGGTCCTACTTCGTCAAGAGTTACAACCCGTTGTTCTGATAAAAGGCATGGCTCATCTTCGACAAAAATCTTTCTTAGAACCTCCAATACCACATGCCAATCGGGATATTTTGGACCTCTAGAATAGAAAACCTGCATGGCATGCTCTGCAAGAATGAATGGCTCATCACTCAATTTGTCTGAACTAAGAAGATTAGACAAATTCAACATGGTAAGATTTCCTTCAATGTCAAAAGAAACACCTCGTTGCGTCACCTTCACCCAATCACACTTGAATAGAATCGGCTTGTACCCATGTCGGTACTCCATTTGGATTATTTTCCGGATGACTCCATAGTAAGGTATAGATTCATCCACTAGGTTCCTGTCCTTAGCACTAGATCGAAAGGTGGTCATACTCTCTGTGCTAACCCCACTATTCTGGTTCGTTTTATTTTCCTCGTAGTCCTTAGTGACTAATAGGAAACCATTAATACAATACTTATTGTACTGTATAGAAAAATGAGTTGGTCCCCTGACTATGTCTTTAAAGTCTTCATTAGTTGATTCATCTAACTCTAACTGCTTCTTCAACTAAGGTATAAACTCATCATTACTCGCCACCTTGGTCCTCTTCCCTGCAACTACCTTGGGTTGCTGCAAGAAATTGGCATACTTCCTGCACGAAGAATGATGTTATAGACGTGACCTTTTTTTAGGATTGTTATTACAATGTTATTGAACAAAAAATGAAGAAGACATATACATACAAGCTAAGTCCAATATATACCTTTGCCATGTATCATAGGTAGGTTGACTCTTCAGAACCCAGATACGAGCCTGTTCATACTCAATACCTTCTAGGACGACATTTTGACCCGGGCCAATTGGACCTACGACTTCACCATCGAAGTCGTCAACAAAATCTTCCGACCTCGACATGAGTGAAGTTGATCCATCAAATCGCTTTTCTAGTTTCTCCAAGAGGCTTGTTTTCTTTTTCCCTCTATATTGGTTACAGTGTACAAGTGTCTCCTCTTGTATGTACCGTTCAGCTATACAACCTTCCGGCCGCATTTTATTGCGTACATATGCCTTAAACGTCTTCATGAACCTGAATAAGTAAACGAAACTTAAGAAATATAAATGCAAATGTCTAGTCCAAGTTTTTCACATTAAACTCATGTCATACCTTTCAAATGGATACATCCATCGATAGTAAACAGGACCACATACGCGAGCCTCGTAAGCCAAGTGGATTGGTAGATGCATCATCACAACAAAAATAGAAGGAGGGCATGTAATTTCAAGCTCACATAACGTCTTAGCCATGCCCTTCTCGAGAATCAATAACATTTCAATATCAATGGTTCGTGAGCAAAGGGCGTTGAAGAAGGTACATAAGCTTCTAATTATATTGCGGATGGGCTTGCTATCCATGAATGCATGCTGGATCAAAATTGGAAGCAGATGTTGCATCAACACATGGTAATCATGAGACTTCATTCCCTTCAAATCCATGTTATCTTCCTTTACAATGTTCTTCCAATTTCCACTAAAACCGACCGGAACACGCAACTCACGCAAAGTCTAAATGAAAAGTTTTTTCTCTTCTTTTTGCAACAAGAAAGGACCTCGTTTTTGGATCACCTTACCATTGATATTTTTCAGCCATAAACGCTTCTTAATTCCCAATCGCTTCAAGTCCCTTTATGCATTAGCATCATCCTTGCTTTTTCCCTTTGTGTTCAACATCAAGGCAATAAGTATTTCGCATACGTTTTTCTCGATGTGCATAACATCAAGGTTGTGGCGTACGGGCAACTCCTTCCAATAATCTAGATCAAATAATATGGACCGCTTAAAGAAGCATGTTGACTCAGCATCATCCACTTGCTCCTGTCCTCCTATACCCCTTCGTTTCTTCTTCTCGATCTTCCCCCACTGCACATTTAGCTTCGCAACAATTCTTTCGATCTCTGTCCCAGTCAGACGAATTGGTTGTGGTCGGTGGTCCTCCTCCTTATTAAAGGTGCTTGCACTTGAGTCATATCTAGCCTTGTCATTGAGTGGCAACCACCGTCTATGACCCATATAAACATGTTTCATTCCATGGTGTAGTCGCAATGAATCTGTCTTGGGGCCACATGCAGGACAACCATACTTACCCTTTGTCCTACAACCAGAAACATTACCATATGCGGGAAAGTCGTGGATTGTCCACAACAGGATAACACGCATGTTGAATTTGTCTCCGTGGTATGCATCAATTATCATGATCCCTTTCCGCCACAAGTCTTGCAACTCAGCAATCAACGGTTGCAAATAAACGTCAATATCCTTCCCCGGTTGTCGCGGCCCTTCGATGAGCAAAGTGAGTATAGTAAATTGCGGTTTCATACATAGCTTCGGTGGAAGGTTGTACGTTACACACATAACAGGCCATGAACTATACGATGTGCTGGAAGTCCCAAAGGGGTTAAACCCATCGGTGGCTAGACCCAATCGAACATTGCGAGGCTCACTTGCAAAATCCTCATACTTGTTGTCGACAAGCTTCCATGTGCTGGAGTCAACCGGATGCCCCATCTTTCCACTCTGCATTTTTCCAGTCGAGTGCCAGGTCATCTCTTTTGCCACCCACGGCACACTGTACATCCTTTGTAGCCTTGGTGTTATTGGAAAATACCTTAACACCTTCGCAGGTACTTTCGCTCGTTTTGACTTAGAATCTGATTCTTTTTTGTACCTAGAAGTACCACAGTTTGGACAACTCGTCTTCTTCTCGTGCTATCTCCAGTACAACATGCAATCATTTGGACAAGCATGAATCTTCTGGTAATCAAGACCCAACTTTGTAATGATCTTCTTCGCTTGGTAGGTATTAGCTGGGGTCTTATTACCGGATGGCAACACACTTTGGAGTAGTTGAAGGAGATCAGTAAAGCTTTGTTCACTCCATCCATGGTTCACCTTTAATTTAAAAAGTTGTACAATAAAAGTCAACAAGGTGAATTCGTGGCAACCAGGATACAGCTCAGTCATTGCATCTCGTAGATTTGCTTCAAACTCATTACCTGTAGCGTCCCCAAAAACGTCTTCAACTTCGGGGGCTACATTAGGGTCATCCTGAACAACTTCGTCTAGGTTATTACCACCAAGGTCTTCAACAACCGCATTGACAATGTCGTTTAAGTTTGCCACACTGGGGTACTGGTGGGAAATTGGAGCACGTTCGGTATACTTGGGTGTTGCAAGCTCACCGTGCATGTTCCACACCTTATATGTTGGATCAAATCCATATTTCATCAAATGTACCTTCACATCATCAATTATGCAGGGTAAACGTACACATCTGCATTTGGTGCATGGGCAATGAATGGTTTCTCTACCAGGAAGGTGTTCTGATGCGAACGTTACAAAACTTAAAATACCATCCATAAAATGTGGGTCTGGGTAACGTAGAGTAATCCACTCCCTATCCATTGGATACAACCTCTTTAATTATGATGTATACCTATAGAAATTATACAACCATAACAATCAAATATCAGTCCAACTTCTACGACTACATATCCCCTTATCTCTCCAGAAATATTGATCAGGCATTTGATTCCACGTCAACTATCCACAAAAGGTATGGATATTTGACGACGAAAACAAGTGTAGGGAATACTCCGGAGAGAAAGGGAGAGATGAAACGGAACTAGCGTGTGCATTAACACTGCAATCTATTCAACCTTAAACTGTCCAAAAATTCAACCTACCATCAATTCAATCATCAACGTCGTCATCATCTTAACCATTAAATAAAACCATGCACAATCTCAAACATAGGATCAAGATGCCAACATTATTACACATTCCACATCATTTTGGGCCTACTAGTTACATGCATAAGTAAATCATATAAAAGGCCCCAAATCTACAACTCATATAATCCAACATGGACTCATTGGGTGTTGTCTACTTGACTAATGGTACTATGCAAGGTACGCTGCCCACTATAAAATGGGCCTACCCAACGGGTCCAAGTCAAGTCACCATGGTGGACTTCTCACTCCCAACTATCTCTCTTGGTATTTGTCCCACTTGGGCCTTACTTTTAATTCATTTATATAGGCCCAAGGACCCAAATAACTTATGATAAATAAATGGACAATGAAGATGTCCACCACATGACCCACATCATCAGAGTATAAATTAAGTTCAGAAGACATATAATACGGGCCACATGAGCAAGGGTAAGGTCCACATAAGGTGGCCCGCTAGGAAATAGTCTACCACTGTGAATCGTCCATGTCCAGGGCCTAATTAGTCCATAAAATATCTTAGGATGAGAGGTGGAGCCCATGGAAATGGGTCCATGCCAAGTTCTACCCAAATAGTCATAAGTTTTGGTATAACACATAAATGGTTTTGGGCCGTCTTGTGGCCTACCTTGTGATCATGTGGGGCTCACATTTGAAAAAAGAATTTACTCATCTGGCAGCCCCATGCATAGGCTTCACAACTCAGAAACTATGGCCCCTTGAAGATGAGTTTATAAATTTTGGCAAGAGCTCAAACACTGGCACTTGAAGGACTGCAGAAATGTTGTGCAGGAATGGTTTTTGTCCAACTTTGGGAGGTTGCCACAGACACATGAGGCCATATTTCGACATACCGTTAATGTCCCTAGTATTCCCATATTTGGTCATAAAATTCCATAAGGTAGGACCCTTTGATTACATGTGTACAATTTGTGACACATGGCCCAACATAGCCATCTGAAATTTCTGCACAACTCTACCTAGCCCCAATTTGGAGTCAGACGAAAGATCACCTAAGGCCCACATTGGTCTAACTAAAGTATCATTTATTTACACACTTATGTAGATTAGAAATTCATCTTAGTGACCCCAATATATCTCATATGTGGAGCTCACCACGGGAACCCAAAGTCCCAGACACAATATTCAGACTTGCAGTCTTTGGCAATGAGTCTGTCCCAACTTTGGCTCCACTTCACCAACACATGAGGATTATTTCCAATGAATTAGTAGGACAATACCATACACTAACATGTAGAATAGACATATCCCATTGTGAGATCCTTAGATATATTCAGACTTGCAGTCTTTGGCAATGAGTCTGTCCCAACTTTGGCTCCACTTCACCAACACATGAGGATTATTTCCAATGAATTAGTAGGACAATACCATACACTAACATGTAGAATAGACATATCCCATTGTGAGATCCTTAGATACAGATCATGAGTTCGCCCCATGGTTCCGTGATCCAAACCCTTGAGATCATTGGGCCTTATGTTTGATATTTATGCAGCAGGTTTATGTGCCAAGGCGTTCATCATGCAGTTGTAAGTTGGCATTTGAAAGCGTGTTAGACATACTGCAAATGCATCTATAATGTTCTATTTGAGATCCTGCACTGAGAAATTCCTAGAAATTGCATAAGGATTTCAGAAAAAAGGAGATGATATTCTACAAATTGACTGTTGACAGAAAAGAGGTGCATTTCTAAAACCAAAAGGGGTGTGTCATTTTACATACTTTTAAGAAAATTGCTCTGTTTGGAACCAAAACACATCCTCAAGTGCTTGCTTGGCTAGTGACATATCTTCTGCTGTCATATCCACACAATATGTTACTACACATGGTTTGCACATCATTCTAGGTGAGTTTTCACAGCTTTGGATCCTCATTTCCTTAAGTGGAACTTGACAGTGGTGCAGGCACTTCTGTTGATGATTGGGATCCACGTGGCCCATATGTGTCGCTACGCTGAAAGTGGGCTAGACTGCTGAGGCCCAGCCCACAGCAAGATGTGGGTTTTGGATATGCGAAGGCCCAACCTAAACTCCTCTCCTGGTAAGCCATTACACCTATCTGACCTGCTTAGAAGTCGGGTAATTAGGTAATTGGGTAATCGAATAAAATTTTAAATTGGAAAAAAAAACCCATATATGAATCCAATCTTTTCGGGTTGGATATGTCGGTCCCAATCTGGATGGTTACTTCGCCATCAGGATCAGGGCTTGGGTTTAGACGCTTAGATAGTGGGCTGGGCCTAGTTATTTATCTCACAACACTAGTGTGGACAAACCTTGTCACAAAAAGAAAAGGAAAAAAGAAAAGGTAAGCCACTCACTTGAAGTGCCTGGATGAGTTCTATGACATCCACTACTAATGGAAAAAATGTGGGAAAGCAACATCTTGTATGAAAGATGCACTTGAAGAGCTGTAGTGGACCAGACAACAATGCTTCCAAACACCACCAGAATCAGGTAAGAATAATTCAGCAACATAAGCAAATATGTTAAACAGAGACATTTCAGCAAACACATGCTGTGCACACTTAGCATTCACAACAAACAATTGAAGGTAGAAAATGAAGAAAATGAAGGGCTTATTTATCAATCAAGGCAGTTGTTGATATCATTTTCATAATGAAAACAAAATAATCTAAAACGTTTTAGGGTAGCCATCATCAGGACCTGTGACGCCAAATAAAGGGAGAAAGAGATACCTGTGACTCCAAATAAAGGGGCAGCAGTGGAACGGCTGAAGAAACCCTCTGTTTCTTCCGATCGGTGCAGGGAGAGGGACGGAGAGGGTTGCGTACGTCCTTGACAGTGACGAGAGATGGAGAGAGGGAGAGGGATGGAGATCGGACAGGGAGAAAGGGAGGGAGAGGCTGGAGATGGGTTTGGGAAAAAAACCCCTTTTCAGAGAGGGAGAGGCAGAGGGAGTGGCGGGAGACGGGTTTTGGAAAAACACCAAAAAATGGTATTGGCGCGCCTAATGTGGGTGAGGCCCACCATGATGTTTATGAGAAATCTACGCCGTCCAACTATTTTCTAAGCTCATTTTAGGCGTTGAGACAAAAACGAACGGGATCATATGCCATCCATACCGTTCATAATGTCCAGTGAACGTGGATTGGCTAGTGACCCCACACCAGCCAGGTGGCTTGTGTCAAAGGGGCGCGACTTGGGTGAGACCCCAGAACCAGCGACGTGGGTGGGACCCTGAACCTAGGGTCCACCTCGATGTATTCCTTGTATATCCATGCTGTCCATCTGTTTCTTCATATTATTTTAGGCCTAAGTCCCAAAAATGAAGCACATGAAATTTTTAGGTGGACCACACCACAGGACGCAGCGCTCATTGAACTGTTACCATTAAAAACTTCCTGGAGTCCTCTGTAATGTTTATTGACCATCCAATCTATTGATTAGGTCATATAGGCAAGGATGAAAGGAAAAAATAAATATCAGGTTGATAGAAAACTTTTGTTGCCCACAAAAGGTTTCTAATGGTCATTAACCAGTTTTTCTTATGGTGTGCTCCACCCGAAATTTGCATCTGCTTTATTTTTGGTACCATTGCATAAAATAAGCCGAAAAAGAAGATGAACAGCATGGATATACAATTCATATATAGAGGTGGACTCCTACGGTCAGGGTCCCACCCACATAGCTGGTTCCGGGGTCTCACCCAAGTCGCGCCCGTGTCAAAGCTGTGTGGGCTCCACCATGATGTATGTGTTTTATCCACGCTGTCCATCCATTTTTCCACCTCATTTTAGTGCACAGGCCAAAAAATGAGGCAGATCCAAATCTCAGGTGGACCACACCACATGAAAAAGTGGGAATTGAATTCTCACCATTGAAAACTTCCTGGAGGCTAGTAGTTTTGGATCAAGCTGATATTAATTTGTGTTTTCACTTCATCAAGGTCTGTGTAACCTTATCAACAGGTTGGATGGCAAATAAACATCACGGTGGGCCCTGGGAAGTTTTTAATGGTGGACCTTCAATCAACACCTTTCTTCTGTGGTGTGGTCCAATGTGTTAACTCACAGTACTGATCAGATGCTCTAATCTATAGGAATAGCTAGCCATCCATTTCATAAGCCACGGACTGATGGTCAGGATTCTCTTCTTAAAAGAGCTATTGAGAACTAAGAGCGATCCATGGTAGGCCCCAACAAATGAAGGATTTAAATTGTTGATTGAACCTCCTTAATTTTCTGTGAATGATCCTAATTGCCCATTTTAAAGGCAGTTGATCGGTCCGTTGGAATCATTTGGTTGGTGTAATTTTAATTTACATGGTAATAACACAAGAAATGGGCCCTTGATCATTTAATGAACGATCCAGATCAATCAATCTGACTGATCAAGGGCCCGTAAGCTACTAGGAACAGTACAACTTATAGTCATCCGAGAGCATTGGATCTTCTTATGGAAAGACAAAAAAGCCCTTGATGCTTTCGGCATCATGATGTATGTGTTTTATCCATGTTGTCCATTAATTTCTACTGATCATTTTAGGGCTTTATCTAAAAAATTGGGCAAATCTAAATCTCAGGTGGACCACACCATAACAAAATAGTAGTGATTGAATGTCCACCAATGTTTATTGACATCCAACCTCTTGATTAGGTCATACAAACATGGATGCAAGGAAAAAACAAATAACAACTTGATCTAAAACTTTCATGGCCTCCAAAGAAGCTTAACGGTGGGCATTCAATTACATTGTTTCTTGTGCTGGTCCAATTGACATTTAGATCTACCATTACAATTAATATTCCATACCGTTCGCAACATCTCAGTCCTCCTAGGATGAACATGAAAAAATAAATTATATTAATTTATATTAGCCTGATTAAAAACTTTTATGATCCCACAAATATTTAAACCATGGTCATTCAATCCTTATGTTTTCAGCCCACACGACTTTTGGATCCCAGCTCATTAATTTTTTTGTCTCATGCATGTCCTAAAATGGGCTCACAAAATGGATGGACATTGTGGATTTTCACAAACATCACAATAGGCCCCTCGGTTCCCAACAGTTTGGCTATTGACATTGGTGATCAGGTGCTAGTGGTCGGGCTCTATGGACCCCACGATTATTGTGTTTAATTTATCCATGTTGTTCATTCATTTCTCAAGATTAATTATAGCAAGACTTCATCCTATAAATGAGCCATATCTAAATCTCAGGTGGACCACAACACAAGAAAACAATAGTGATTGAATGTCCACTGTCCATTAAAAATGTCCTAGGGCCCTGTAATGTTTAAGGCATGTTTAATGGATAAAGATCACAATTCACGGTGGGCCCCACAAGCACCGATCAGTACCTGCTACAGTAGTGGCAAGGTCGAAGATGATATACAAATTAATCATCGTATAAGATATTCAACAATGTGTTTTAACGGCGTTCAATTAGTAAATGCCATTATAAAGTGGATCTTTAACAATGCTAGATTGTGCACGCCATAAAAATAGGTAATTGATGGTGTTCTTTTACCGCATGCCGTTAACACCTACAATTTTTTGTAGGTGAATTAGAAGATAACAACTTAGAAGGTGTTACCTTTACCGTGTGCGGCCTACCTTGATTTTTTTTCTGTATATCCATTCCATCCATCTATTTTTTCATCTCATTTTAGGAATCGATCCAAAATTATAAGAAGATCCAAATCTCAGGTTAGGGCTCTCAATGGGTCGGATCTGGATCGGATCCAGTTGGATCCGGCTCCAAGTCCGTATATCTGTAGACGGATTCGGATCGGATTCGGATCCAACTCGGATCCAAAAGGTGATATCCATATCCGATCCATTTATAAATTGTTAGATCCATTTCCGATCCAAAATCCATATAACCATCGGATTAGTCGGATCTAGGTCCGAATGCACCCCCATTACAAATCCAAAAAAATATATGATATAAAATATATAATATAATATATTTAATTTAGTAGAAAAATGATGCAAATCCCACTATTTACTATGGCATGGTCCAAATGGCCTAAAGTAATTTGTAAAATGGATGGTCAGCAAGAATATAACATATACAGTAAGGTGACAATGAGTCGGATCTTAATCGGATTCGGATCTAACTCAGATATGTTCTTGTGAATCCATATCCGCTCCATTTAAGTAATCGGACCTATTTTAAGATCCATATCTGGTCCATTTAACTAATCGGACCTATTTTAAGATCCAAATCCGCATTATATGGATTCGGAGCGAATCGGATCTCAGATCTGACCCGCTCCATTGAGAGCCCTATCTCAGGTGGACCATACCACTAGAAAGAGTGATGAATCACCATTAAAAACATTGTTGTGGGCCACAAAAGCTTTGGATCAATATTATCTTTCTAATTTTCCTTCACATACAGATCTTCTTGACATTTATCAATAGGTTGGATTATAAATAAACATCAAGGAAGCGTTATAATAGGCCAGCCTTTGGAAATTTTAATGGTGAGGCACTCGAATCAACATTTCATGTGGTATTGATCCACTTGAGATTAATCTCTCTATAAATTTTGGCCATCACATCTTAAAATGGTCTAAAGAAAACGGATGGACGGTGTGGATAAATAAAAAAAACATCAATGTGGGCCCCATGGTAGGGGTAACATCCACTAATCTCTTACATGCATATATCGGTATAACACCAAGCTAATTCGCACCCCAATTCGAGTGATGATTAGGGTACTAGAAACAGACGATCCAAATAGGAGATCATGGGGTCCATGGTGTTGTATGTGATTCATCCATGCTGTCCAACCCTTTTTACATATCATTTTAGGGCATGGTCCAAAAAATGAGGCAGATTGAAGGTCCAAGTGAGCAACACTAAAATCAACAATTGACGACTTGGATATGGCTCCATATGGTGTGGTCCACTTGAGCTTTCGACCTGCCTCCTTCTTTGGGGTAAAACTCTAAAATGAGTTTTTAAAATTGATGGGCGGCATGGATATACATTAAATCATGTAGGTGGGCCCCAATGTAAGGATAACAGGGTGGGTTCGTTTCATTAAATTATGAAAATAAGCATATTTTCGTTTTCCGACGGTTCCAGACCGTTGGAGATTCCGACGGCTAAAAGCCGTCGGAAAAAAAGGGCGGGACCGTCGGGAAAGGTATTTTTTGGGTAGTTTTTACCGACGGCCGATAGACTTTAGCCGACGGTTTTAGACCGTCGGAAATTTCGACGGCTCAGAGCCGTCGGAAAAAAGGCGGGGCCGTCGGGAAAAGTCATTTTTTTTATAGTGTGTAAAGGGATATCGAATATATGACCCTGTCATAAGGAAGATCACCCTGAGTCGTGATGTCAAATTTGATGAGGAATCTTTATTCCATAAGGATGCTACAAAGGAACCAGAAACATCAGAACAGGTTGATACTCACGAGAATAGAGATGAGACACGGGCCGATACTGAGGTGCAAACAAAGGTACAGGATCAGGTGGAGCAACCACCTCTGCGAAGAAATCCACCCAAGGATCGCAGGTTACCGGCAAGGTATAGGGATGACTCGAACATTGCATTCGCTCTCATTACAGATGAAGGAGATCCGTCTAACTTTGAGGAAGCACTACAGGATGTAAATGCTGAGAAGTGGAAGACAACAATGCAAGACGAGATGGACTCCTTGTACAAGAATGAGACTCGAGAGCTTGTGGAGCTTCCAATGGGTCGAAAGCGATAAGGTGTAAGTGAAATTTTCGGAAGAAACATGATAGATACAAGGAAAGGTTGATAGCGAAAGGTTATGCTCAGCGTGAAGGCGTGGATTTCAGTGAGATTTTTGCACCGGTTCTGAAGCAAGTATCTATCAGGTTCGTATTGGTGCTAGTTACCCAATACAACCTCGAGCTGGAACAAATGGATGTGAAGACTGCTTTCCTGCATGGGAAATTGGAAGAGCAGATATACATGGTGCAACCAGAAGGTTATATAGTGCAAGGGGGCCGAGAACAAGGTTTGCAGGTTGAGGAGATCGTTATACGGTCTCAAACAGTCGCCTAGGCAATGGAACAAGAAATTTGATTCCTTCATGATGATGCGGGGTGTTATAGTCAAAATAGCGGAGATCAACTATTAGCGGCCAATATTTTCATGATGTCCTGATTCTGCGATCGCCTATTCGACTCTCGAGATCATCTGCTCGCGGCTCGCAGGTTGGATAAATATGGAGCGCGATTATCAAGGCTTCGAGCTCTTATGGCCGATAGTCGGATATAACAAGGCAGGAGATTTCCTTCTCGACCCGCGAGCAGTCCTTCTCGCAAATCGTTGAATGGAGTTACATCTCAATATGTGAGCACCTGGTCTCGCGAGTATCTCTCGTCGTGCGAGCAGCTTTTATTAATGACCAATGATGACGTCTCTCATCCTTTAGTACCAGCAGCCCGTATAGGTCGATTTCGAGCTTATTTCCGTTTATGGCTCCGAGTCTCAAGGGATCGTTATCAAGGAACGTGCTCGACTGAGTGACTAATTGGATTAGATTGTTTTAAGGATAAGTAGGATAAACGTCTTATCCCATGAAATCAGTCGATGATCTTGGCATCTAACGTAATAGAGTGGGACATTCAAGTCTATAAATAGATGGTTTTATCATTAAATGGTACACAATACTCAATCTTTAACCCCCGTTGGTTAATTCTCTTTTCTACCTCACCTTATTTGAGTTAAGCATCAGAGGGCCAGCGGCTGGACGCCGGCCACCCTTAGTTGCTCTCTGACTCCTTTTAGGTCCACGGAGAAAATTGCTTAGAGAGAAGGTGAACATTCGGAGGACCCTGTTACAGAATTCGACGTAAACAGTTTGGCGCCGTCTGTGGGAATGATTTGATCATCACAATCAATCGTTCTACCACTGATCAAACCCCTTCCACTATGCCTCCTAAGAAAATAGTTCATCCTTCCACATCAAGGCAAACATTACCTCCGCCTGACGTGACGGAATCAGTTCCTGTTCCTCAAACCATTTCAATAAACATCCCTCAAGGAGCCCCAAACGCGCCATCGGCGAACCCGTTACTTGAGGCTTCCAGAAGTCAAGAAGATGTTATGCGTTTCCTGGGAAACACACTCCTAACTCTCAATGCTGGGTTTCAAGCCCTGTCTAACCGACTGGATCAACATTTCCTGGAACCTCAGAAGCCACCTTCCGGGGGATTGCCGACACAACCCATACCGATGGCCTCCAGACACTCTGTGGACGAGCCACAGGTCCAACCAAATCATCCTCCATCCAACCGAATGCCGGTTGGCAACTAACCCCCTGTGCAACCTCGACATTCCATACATTATAGCGCTTCTCGCCAACAGCAGCCTCAAGGGTCCACCGTCGAAATGTCAGGTTATTCTTTACCATGGGAAGGAGATCTCAAAAGAATCCATGATCGTTTTGATGACATGGAGCAACGCTATCAGGCAAATCGACCGTCTGCCGTTGTGGCAACGATACGTCAATCCGAGTCCCCCTTCACCAGCGAAGTCATGGAGGCACTATTGCCTAGAAAGTATCGTACGCCTGTTATCACCCCGTATACAGGTATTGGCGACCCTCTTGAACACCTGGAAACATATAGGTCTCTTATGGAACTGGAGGGACATGGCTCGGAAATCATGTGTAGGGCCTTTTCCCTAAGCTTGAAAGAAGCAGCCCGTACTTGGTTCCGGGGGTTAAAGCCTCGATCTATCAGTTCCTTTTCACAGCTATCGGAACTGTTCCTCTCCCAATTTATGGGAAGCATCCGTATCAAAAAATCGGCGTCTCACCTAATGGATTTGAAATAGCAGCATGGGAAAACAATAAAGGAGTTTACAGTGCGGTTTACAACCGAAGCAGTCCAAACTGAAGGTTATACTGAAGAAAAAGGCCTCACCGCCCTAATAGCAGGGATCACCAGTGAAAAATTCAGATTCGTGTTGGATAAGAATCCTCCCAAAACTATGACTGAATTCCAAGCTAAAGCTCATAAATATATCAATGCAGAAGAGGGGGCATTAGCATGTCATGGTATACAAGGCAAGAAACGCAAGCCGGATGAGGTCTCTTCTTCAGACAAGAAGTATAGGCGCGATCGGCCAGATCGCTCTCCCAAGAAAGTTTACTCTGGTAAGTATCGCAACTATACTCCCCTTAATCGCCCTCTAGAAAAGGTGCTAATGGAGATTAAGCATAAACCATATGTGAAATGGCCTGCAAAAATAAAACCCGACCTGGAGAAGACGGACAAGAGCAAGTTCTGTTATTTTCATAAAGACCATGGGCATACTACCCAAGATTGTATAACTTTGCATGACCACATTGAGGCTCTGATTCGAAAAGGTCATCTTCAAGATTATGTTGTCCGGCAAGGTCGCTCGCCAAAGAGGGGGGAAGCCTCGCAACAACGGAAGAAATCACCTCATCGACATGCTCCACAAGAAGATGCTGAGCCCACTGGGGAGATACGGACCATTGTCGAGGGACCTGCTTGTGGGGGAGATTCTCGAGCCTCAAGGAAAGCATACGCTCGTAAGGCGTCCAAGAAGCCCCAGCATATTTATTGGCTGGAGCAGACACCCAACGCATCAAAAAATAGTCATCCACCAATTTCCTTCTCCCTCAAAGATGCTGAGGGAATTTACTTCCCTCACGAAGACTCCATTGTGATCGCACTAAAGGTATTTAATTATTTAACTCATCGTATTATGGTGGATACAGGTAGTTCAGCCGACATTCTGTACCTGGAGGCTTTCGACAAAATGACACTTGCCAGAAGCCTACTCAAGCCAGTCTCGACTCCCCTCGTTGGCTTCGGGGGCGAGGTGGTAATGCCTGAAGGAAGCATTGATCTTCCAGTCACTTTTGGGGAGAGTCCAGTGAAGACTACCATCTTCATAAACTTCCTCGTGGTAGATCGAAAATCAGCATATAACGCCATTTTGGGACGACCATCGCTTAATAAGGTTGGGGCAGCTTTACATCCTTTGTATTTGTGCGTCAAGTTTCCTACCCCAAATGGTGTCGGGGTTGTACGAGGAAATAAAAAAGAGGCCCGGTCCTGTTATGAGATAGCCCTACAAGACAGAAAGAAAGCGCAAGCAGCACCCGTTATGATGATAGCACAAGATTCACCTAACTCGTCGTCGGACAATTCGTTAGATCCGAGAGAGAATGCCCTCCAATCGGGAACTCCTGGGGAAGATACAGTGGCGATTCACTTAGCCCAAGACGACTCGTCCAAAGTTGTTTACATGGGATCCTCTTTGAAGAGTGCCTTCCGGGATGAGTTGACCCGTCTCCTCATCGAATACCAAGACGTGCTCGCTTGGTCTCACAAAGATATGCCAGGCATCGACCCCAACATCATCGCACATCGTCTGAATATCGACCTGAAGCATAAGCCCGTACACCAGCGCCGACGTGCCTTCACTGCACAAAGGCAAATGGCAATCAAAGCTGAAGTCGAGAAGCTGCTTACGGTCAATTTCATAAAAGAAGTTGACTACCCAGAATGGGTTACGAACGTAGTTCTCGTCCGAAAAGCTAATGGCAAATGGAGAATGTGCGTCGATTATTCAGATTTGAACAAAGCGTGCCCTAAAGATAGCTTCCCAAAGCCACAGATCGACCAGCTGGTCGATTCAACAGCTAGGCATGCCCTGCTTAGTTTTATGGACGCTTATTCTGGTTACAACCAGATCATGATGCATCCACCCGATAGCCAACATACTGCCTTCATCACGGATCGAGAACTATATTGTTACCAGGTAATGCCGTTTGGTCTTAAAAATGCAGGGGCCACCTATCAGCGTCTCGTCAATAAAATATTTGCCGCTCAAATCGGCAGGAATATGGAGGTCTACGTTGATGACATGCTCGTGAAAAGCATCGTAGAAGACGATCATCTTTCTGATCTCCGAGAAGCCTTCGACCTGATGAGGAAATATCGGATGAAGCTAAATCCAGAAAAATGTGCGTTTGGAGTATCTGCTGGAAAATTTCTCGGATTCATGGTCGGCCAGCGAGGGATTGAGGTAAATCCTGAAAAAATAAAAGCGTTAATAGAGATGAAATCCCTAACCACTCTTAAAGACGTCCAACGTCTGGCTGGTCGCATTGCATCGTTTAATAGGTTCATCTCGCGAGCATCTGACAAGTGCTTACCCTTCTTCAAACTCCTCCGTGCCACGGTCAAATCTGATTGGGAGTAGACACCACAGTGTGAAGAAGCTTTTCAACAACTAAAGCAATACATGAGCACACCCCCTATTTTATCTAAACCTGTAGCACAAGAGCAACTCATTCTTTATCTATCTGTGTCCTCCACGGCCGTTAGCGCCGCTTTAATAAGAGAAGATTCCGGGGTGCAAAGGCCCGTTTATTATATCAGTCGAGCAATGTTTGACGCTGAAACTCGGTATTCTGATATGGAAAAACTGGCCCTGGCATTAGTCACGGCAGCTCGAAAACTGCGACCATACTTTCAAGCTCACGCTATTTTAGTACCAACAAATCATCCGCTACGACAGATCCTTCAGAAACCTGAGGCTTCCGGACGTTTAACCAAGTGGGCGGTCGAGATCAGTGAGCACGACATATCGTTTTGCCCCAAGACTGCAGTTAAGGGCCAGGCTGTAGCTGACTTATCGCCGAGTTCATATACTCCTCTTCCGGTGATAATGCCGCGATCAGCGACCAGCCTGCCTGGTCGCTCTTCGTGGATGGGTCCTCACGGACCACTAGTAGTGGAGCAGGCCTAATTCTAGTCGCTCCAGACGGGTCACATTTCCAATACGCTTTACGTTTCGATACTTGCGTCTCAAATAATGAAGCGGAATATGAGGCCCTGATAGTTGGCCTCGAACTAGCAATTGTCCTTTCAATTCAAAATCTACTCATTCACAGCGACTCTCAGCTCATTGTCAACCAAGTTCTCGGTGAATTCGAGGTTAAAGAAGAAAGGATGGCCTTATACAAATCTCGAGTGCTTATCTTGCTCGCCAAGTTGAAGAATTATGAAATAATCCACATCCCTCGCGAGAAGAATCAACTCGCGGATTCCTTGGCAAAACTCGCCTCTGTACCAGAATCTGAGCTGTCATATTCAATTCTTATCGAGCATCTTCAGAAGTCGAGTATCGACCAAGAAACTCTTGAGCAGGTGATTTCGGTACAACCGTCTCCATGTTGGATGGACCCCATACTCCTTTATCTTAGAGACGGATACCTTCCAAACGATAAGAAAGTCGCACGACAAATTCGTCATCGAGCCGCCAGGTATACCTTACAAGATGGAATACTGTTGCGTAAGAGTTTTTTCTTGCCCTATTTAAGGTGTCTTCATCCAGAAGAAGCACATCGTGTCCTAGATGAAATACACCAGGGGGCATGTGGTAACCACCCCAGGGGGCGATCCATAGCATATAAGGTGATGAGGCAAGGATATTATTGGCCTACTATGAAAGTAGATGCAATTGAATTCTCTAAAAAATGTGACAAGTACCAGTGATTCTCTCCTATACCTCATATACCGTCCAAGCAAATGACTCCAGTTGATAGCCCTTGGCCTTTCGCTCAATGGGGGGTCGATATTATCGGGCCCTTGCCTACCGAAAAAGGACAAAATAGGTTCGCAATAGTAGGGGTCGATTATTTCACTAAATGGACCGAGGCAGAACCATTAGCCAAAATCACTGAGAAACAAACTACTAAGTTCATATGGAGAAATATCATATGCCGTTATGGACTCCCCCACACTATAATTACCAACAACGGAACGCAGTTCGACAATGCAGCTTTCGATGAATTTTGTGAAAAGTGGAAGATACGCAACATCCGCACCTCTCCGTATCATCCTCAGGCAAATGGGCAAGTTGAGGCGGTGAATAAAATTATTAAGCACCACCTAAAGACCAAGATTAGAGAATGTAAAGGTATGTGGCCAGACCTTCTGCCAGAAATATTATGGGCATATAGAACTACAACCCGTACATCAACAAGCGAAACTCCTTTCTCTTTAGCATTTGGTGCCTACGCAGTAGTACCAGTTGAAATTCAGGCACCTTCGTATCGAGTCGAACAGTATGACCTTGCGCGTAACCAAGAAAGTCTTCGACATTATCTCGATCTCTTGGAAGAACAGAGAAATGCCTCCCAGATGCGAGCAGCCGCATATCAACAACGTATTGCTCGCTACCGAAATGCTAAAGTTCGACCTAGATCTTTCCAACTCAGTGATTTAGTCCTCAGACAAAACCTCGGGGTTCCTGCCAGGTCGCTTGATCTAAATTGGGAAGGCCCGTATCGGGTCGTTAAAATTGTGCGACCCGGCACTTATTATCTTGAAGATATGCAGGGAAGACCCGTACATCGCCTTGGCACGTGGAACACTTGCTACAATATTTCCCTTGATTCGATGTATCTCTCAACAACATTCAAATAACAAAGACGGAAGAAATCTTTTGGTCGCTACCCCATTTACTTGGATTCAAATAGCCCCGAAGAGAATACATACATTCTCTTGGCCAATTGCCTACCTTTGGTAGGGTTAAAATCACCCTTGATGGTCGCTTTTCCATTTTATGGATCAAAAATAGCCCTGAAGAAGAACATGTGTGTTCTCTTGACCAATCTTCTACCCTTGGTAGAATTGGAGTTTCAATTGATAGATCAGTCTATCTCTACAAGGGCATGGTCACCACGACCCCCCGGATTGAGCATAACTCATTTCTCAATCGATAGGTCAGTCTATCTCTACGAGGGCATGGTCACCACGACCCCCCGGATTGAGCATAACTCATTTCTCAATCGATAGGTCAGTCTATCTCTACGAGGGCATGGTCACCACGACTCCCGGATTGAGCATAACTCATTTCTCAATCGATAGGTCAGTCTATCTCCACGAGGGCATGGTCACCACAACCCCCCGGATTAAGCATAACTCATAACTACTTGTTAAACGAGAAGGCATTCAGTGCATGAAAGGTGTTAAATGAGAAGGCATTCATTACATAAAAGGAAAATGAGAGAAAGGAAATAAGAACAACATCATCAAAAGTATCTTTTCATTGATAATCATTTGTTTACAAAGTTTGCTCATAAGTACAGAAGAGAAAGGAAAAGTCAATCTCTTGGAGGAGCCTCGCTCTCGACTTCAGGGCCCATCTCTAGAACCCCTCCAGCCTGAGTGGCTTCGGTCACCTCATTCTCGGCCGCAGCTTGCTCCTCTGCAGCAATGATGGTCGCGACTCGACCGAATTCCCCCATATCAAAAGATGGAGACATCCGCTACACTACTCGTAGCGCAAAGTCGCGACCAGCATCATATGACTCATATCTTTCCTCGTCATATAACTGCGAGGTTCGAAACTCGGAGATTGCTCGAGCCCCTTCCTCAGAGAGCATCTTGACCAAGGCGACTCTCTCCTCGTCCCAGTGGATCGAGTCATCCTTGAGCTGCGCAAGAGTGGAGCGCTCTTTCTCCAAGCTTTCGCTAACTTCCTTGAGCTGCGACTTGGCCTCTGCGAGCCGCTCCTCCAGCGAGATCTTATCTTGTCAGAAGATCTCTCTCTCTCTCTCTCTCTCTCTCTCTCTCTCTCTCTGCTTTCTCCTTCAACTCTGCCACTTTGGCTAAGTTGGAGTCTAGGGCCTGATACCTGTCGGTCAGGACTTGAACTTTTTCAATGAGGATCTTCTTCTCCTCATCCCTCTTCGAGATCACCGCCTCACGAGACTTGAGAAGCTGATCCCTTCCTTGGACCGCCTTCTCCAAGGCGATCCTCTTCCCTTCCGCCTCATCAATCATGCGACGGGCGGCGACGATATCACGCCTCGTCCGCAAGATGAGATCCAAGCCCTGAAAAATGGAAAAGGGAACGTGAGATAAAATACTTGGAAGCCCAAAAACAGTAAGTTAAACAAATATCAGCGAGATCTTACCTGGACCATCCTCACTCCCGCCTCGAGGAAGAGGTTTTCAGGGCTTGGTTCTGGAAGGGTGCCAAAAGTTTGGGGGGAGATGTTGTCGAAAAGAAATTTACAGATAGGATGGAGGTGGCGCGGGACAGTGAAGGATCCACTGCCCGACGGCTGGGCTACGACCAGGGCTGCTGTGCTAGCGGCAAGAGCGGCAGCCAACTCGCGAGCAGGAGCTGCCTCGCTAGTAGGAGCCACCTCGCGAGCATGAGCCGACTCCCAATGTCCGATCGGCTCGCGAGTTTCTTCGGCTGGGGGGCAGCTGGATCCTACTCCATCATCCCTTGGAGAGTTGTCAGTGATATTAATTACTGGTGGTCTGGGTGCAACCACCAGCGATGGGATGACAGGTGCAGGAGCTGCTGGCGCCCCCACCGTGCTCGCGGGTCCGGTGGATGGTTGAGACGGTCCGACAGATGTTTTCTTCTGCCTCTTTGAGTTTGTGCCTTTGAGTTGAGGTAGCAGACCCCTCTTCTCTCCAGCTTTCGTCATCTCAACCTCCTCGTTGGGTATTAACCCCGCAGTCGCGAGTCGCAAGGAGGATAGGCAAGCTTCGATATGCCTGTCGCAAGTAGGCAGCTTGTATACTTTCACGATCTTCTTGTGAATTCCTCCTTTTAGATTCGGCTTCACCAAAGCCGGGATACCTGCGAGCACAAATTGGAGTTAGAAAACAAACTCGCAAGCCCTAAGTCTGGTCGTGGTTAAAATGAACAATGTGAAACTGTGCCTACCTTCACAGAAAAAGCGGTTTACTCCTGGGCCTCTAGAGGAAGCAGACTCCCAGTTCTAGGAGACATAGAACCAGCATTTCCTCCAACCGGGATAATTCGAGGAGGGCTTCCCCAACACGAAATTATCCCGGTGCCAGTAGCACAAGTAGTACCAGCCTTCGCTGGAGGGCGCCTTCTTCAAGCGGACCATACGGAGGAACTCCTCAGCTGTGAGCTCCCCGTTGCCAGCCTGAGCCCAGACGGCGAAGGAGCTTAGAACCACTCTCCATCCATTCACGATAAGTTGCCCGGGGGCAATCTTATAGCATCGAAGAACATCGCGGACGAAGGGATGGAGAGGAAGGCGTACCCCCAGAATGAGTTGGTACTCATAGAAAGCCACACACCCTGGGGGAGGGGAATCTGACGTCTCTCCATCTCCGGGTAACCGGAGAACGATTGAGTCGAGGATTAAATATCTCTCTCGTAGCTCAAGCAGCCAGTCCTCCAATAAAATGGAGGGATACCCAGCCGCCGTGTATCTACCTGCCAGAACCCTCACATTACTGGAGGTAGAGGATTCCGGGGTAGCATTCCCCAGGGGAACGGTGGTCTCCTAAGAATCTCCGGCCATGGGAGTATTTAAGAAGAAAAAGAAAAGAAAAAGGGAATACCGAGTACGAGAAAGGGAGGAAGAAAGACACCAAGAAGGACACCAGAAGGACACTAGGAAAGCACGGAGGAAGATGATTGAGGAAAGAAAATTCTTTTCCTGAAATTTCTGTGAAAATCTGAAGATATGGCGGACACCGTATATTTATAGGCAATCATTCCGCCGTATATGGTAACACGTGACTGCCTCTCGTTGGGCACGGTAGTCGAGCAGGCACGCCCATTAATTTCCTAGACACGTGGTGAGCGTCTCTTCATTTTCTGACTGCAGAAAGGCTGCGAAAGGTTGGCGCTCATTAATTGCAGCCCAATCATGTATGGCTTCTCAGTAAAGGCAGCAGGCAGCTACGCGTGACAGCAAGTCCTTCCCTTAGAATTCTTGGCGGTAAGGACTTGGGGGGCATCTGTTATAGTCAAAATAGCGGAGATAAACTATTAGCGGTCGATATTTTCATGATGTCCTGATTCTGCGATCGCCTATTCGACTCTCGAGATCATCTGCTCGCGGCTCGCAGGTTGGATAAATACGGAGCGCCTATTCGACTCTCGAGATCATCTGATCGCGGCTCGCAGGTTGGATAAATACGGAGCACGATTATCAAGGCTTCGAGCTCTTATGGCCGATAGTCAGATATAACAAGGCAGGAGATTTCCTTCTCGACCCGCGAGCAGTCGTTCTCGCAAATCGTTGAATGGAGTTACATCTCAATATGTGAGCACCTGGTCTCGCGAGTATCTCTCGTCGTGCGAGCAGCTTTTATTAATGACCAGTGATGACGTCTCTCATCCTTTAGTACCCGCAGCCCGTATAGGTCGATTTCGGGCTTATTTCCGTTTATGGCTCCGAGTCTCAAGGGATCATTATCAAGGAACGTGCTCAACTGAGTGACTAATTGGATTAGATTGTTTCAAGGATAAATAGGATAAACGTCTTATCCCATGAAATCAGTCGATAATCTCGGCATCTAACGTAACAGAGTGGGACATTCAAGTCTATAAATGGATGGTTTTATCATTAAAAGGTACATAATACTCAATCTTTAACCCCCGTTGGTTAATTCTCTTTTCTACCTCACCTTATCTGACTTAAGCATCGGAGGGCCAACGGCTAGACGCCGGCCACCCTTAGTTGCTCTCTGACTCCTTTCAGGTCCACGAAGAAAATTGCTTGGAGAGAAGGTGAACATTCGAGGGACCCTGTTACAGAATTCGACGTAAACACGGGGCTTTACCAGAAGCGAGTATGATCATTGTGTCTATTTCAAGACATTGAATGATGAGAAGTTTCTGATACTGGTGTTGTACGTCAATGACATACTTATTGCCAGTCATAGCATGTTTGACATCGATGTATTGAAGACTCAACTTTCAGGGACATTCGAAATGAAGGATTTGGGGGCTGCGAAGAGGGTTCTTGGCATAGATATCCATAGAGACAGGAAGAGGAGTAGGTTGTGGTTATCTTAGGAAGAATACCTTGAGAAGGTATTGAAAAAGTGCGAGATGGACAACTCCAAACCGGTTAGCGTTCCCCACATGGCTCACTTCAAGCTTTCTTCTGAACATTGTCTCAAAACAGATGAAGAAAAGTGTGTTATGTCTCATGTGCCCTATTCAAGTGCTATGGGTAGTTTAATGTATGCCATGGTCTTTACAAGACCAGATATTTCACAAGCTATGGGTGTTGTAAGCCGATTCATGTCTAACTCGGGCAAACAACATTGGGAAGCTGTGAAATGGCTACTTCAATACATTCGGGGTACATAGGACTACGTCTTGAGGTTTGAAAAGTCAAAGGACAAGTTGGTTGGTTACGTCGACTCTGACTACACAGGTAGTGTGGACAATAGGAGGTCGATTTCAGGGTACTCGTTTGTATTAGCGGGTGGAGCGATTAGTTGGATGTTCAAGCTTCAGTTTGTGGTGGCTCTTTCCACCATTGAAGCTGAGTACATAGCGGTGACAAAAGCCTTCAAGGAAGCTATTTGGTTGAAATGAATGACAAATCAGTTGGGGCTTCAGCAAGAAGCCGTGCCGGTTAATTGTGACAGTTCTAGTGCTATCAATTTGGCTAAAAATTATGTTTATCACTCTCGTACTAAACACATTGATGTGCATCACCATTTTATTCGACAGGTGCTCGAGGAAGGAGATGCGACTCTGGACAAGATCTGTGTAACTTCTCTGGATTGGCAAGGACTTAATGAAGACGCAGTGGTGCACGAGAAGCGACGACACTATGTTTTTAAGATGAGTTGATCGACGAAGCAAAGGGAAGATGGTTCGATTTTGAAGCCTCGATGGAGTTTGTTGTCAAAGCCTTCAAAAGGCTGGTTTTGGGGAGGTCGACCAGTCCCTGATTTGGACAGTGCCTCAACAGACCTGCTAGACATGTGCTCCAACCGGTCTTGATCGGTCAGACAGTGCAGGCTGACCGGTCTTTGCCGGTTGGACAGAGGTTGAATCTTACCGTTTTGAAGGCAAAACTCTCTGGATCTATTTTGCACAGGTCCGACCGGTCGTGACCGGTCGGGTATACATGCGGTTTTGTGCAAATACGAGTTGCATGTTTCTATTTTGGGTTAGAGGCCTATAAAAGCACCTCCTAATCCGTCTTACAGGAATACTAATCAATACCAAGGAGTACTATTTCGAGATCAGGGCTTAGGGGAGAGATTGTGAGGTTTGAGAGTGCCTTGTTCATCTTTGGGATTTGCTTGAGGGGAAATTAGCTTTGTAATCTTCTGGAATTCATAGTGGAGGCCGCAAGGGTTTTCCACGTAAAATTCATTTGCTTTTGTGTTGATTGCTTGTGTGGCTGTGTGGTGATTGTTTGATATTCTTCGGTGCTTCCGCTAACTGGATTTCCAATAGGCTCAACCATAAGGTGGGCCACAACTAGCACCATCAAGAAACATAATGCTGCACCCTTCATCTTTCTTATATGCAGTATGTGTATGTATTTGTGTATGAGCATTGAATGGGTGGAAACTCAAATGGGTATTTATAGCTGTGAAGGTGAGGCTAACAGTTTTGTCACTGATAGGCGTCCGCATCAGCATTCGGCTAACCGTCTGTCTTGAAAGTGCAATTGGGTTACTCACGATAGCCTGGGCTGTTATTCCGTTTGTCGCTTTCTTTTCTTTCTTCTTCTTCTGTATATTTTTTTTTTTTTCCAAGAAATCTTGCGTTGAACCTATTTTTTTGGGCCCTCCTATTTTCTAAGGGGAGACGCCACTTATATGCGGCTCGGATGGATGGCTGACACCCTCCTTGTGTCATCAGTTTACCTGGACAGTCTATCGAGTCTATCTGAACTGTCCATTTAAGTCCAAAACACATTTCATAAGTATGGTGCAAAAATAATACTGATTGGAAGATCTTTTTTTTATTTTTTATTTTTATTTTTATTGGATGATCTGATCCATCTTTGATTGTCCTTATTTTCGAAGTAATTACGGATGGGATGGTTAAAATTGCCTAACAAAATTGATTACTTAGAATCACAAGCAATCCATGACAGGTCCTAAGAAATAGATGGATCAAGTTTTTGATAGGACCTACCTAGGTTAAATTATCTTGACCGACTATATTAAAGATCTAGAGCATTGATATGGTTTATATTTTTCAGATTGCTGTAATGTTTGCTTGCATGATAGGCCATGAAATCTACCTTGAACCAAATGAACAGTCAAGATAAATAGATTGGAAGTGCAACTAGCTAGAGCGCTACAAGGGATGATGAAAAAAAAAAAAGAAAAAGAAAAAAAGAGGGAGGTCGTTGGAATATCTGTGTACGTGTGTCTGCACACACTAGTTGCACTGGGACGTGTCTGTATATATATACACGTTCCCTAGTGCAATTCGTGTGACACACCAGTTGTACGGGAACACTTTGCATGATCCCCAAACCTTTTAAAAAGCACACAAGATGACTTATTGTTAATCCAAACTGTTCATTAATTCATAAAATTATGTCAATCGAATAATCTTAAGCTTTTGGTCAATAGACAAAAAATCAACTGCCCAAATTAACTGGATAAAAAAGGTCCTTTTTATTTCTTATAATTATAAAGTGAGACTCGATTTGATGATTCTAACCATATCATTTAAAACAACGGGTGGCTGTAACAAATTTGCTCTTGCTCTATTCAAAGATTAGGATTATCTGATTTGCGTGATTTTTGCACCGTTCGGATATATATATATATATATATATATATATATATATATATATATATATATATATATATATATATTCCCACAATAATTAGGATGGTAACGGTTTGAAAAGGGCCCCACATGATGTATGTATGACATCCCTCCCACCTCAGGCTCTCCACTTTTTGGCCATGGTCCGAAAAATGAAAACGGTCCTTCGCTCAGGTGGGCCATAGCGCAGGGAACAATTGTCAGGGTTGCCTGCCTCTGATTCCGTGGGGGGCCAACCATGTTGTGTATACGCAAATGCTATCCATGAGTACGAA
This sequence comes from Liriodendron chinense, assembly GCA_003013855.2. Taxonomy (NCBI): domain Eukaryota; kingdom Viridiplantae; phylum Streptophyta; class Magnoliopsida; order Magnoliales; family Magnoliaceae; genus Liriodendron; species Liriodendron chinense. The sequence continues at coordinate 348,053 of PVNU02003715.1, read as the reverse complement.
ACATCTTCATGGAGGCTAGTTTGACCCTCTGGCGAGGCTAATTGCAAATTTTTAGGGATTTTGACCCTACGGGCCCCTTGTTTGGTGAAATTCTCTGCTTGTTTCTGACTGAAACTATTTCTCTGACTGCCCTCCTGACACTTTTTAAATTTTGTTGTGGATGAAAATACCCTTACTTTGGATCCTGCACTGATACGGAATTTGAGTGAATAAGAAGCCACATAGCTTCCAATCCTGAGACAATGATGTGGATGTGAGTTGTCATTGGGTCTACTTTAAAGTAGATCAAATCCGTTCATTTTCTTTGTAGCCCCTTGTTTATATGAAAATGTGGTAACACGACACTGACTTGATCTGTGTATAGCCCACAATACTTGAAAAACAGTAACGGTGACCGTTTTATACTAAATGTTTTCATGTATTGTGATCCATATGAGTGGCGGATGTTGATCTTTCTTCTATCCATGCCCTAAAATGAAATCTCGAGGATAATCGATGGATTGGATTTCACTCAAAAGTAATGGTGGGCCTCACAAATGGTGTTGATGACTATATATCCTAACCCTTACTACATGACAATCACGACCCTTTGTGGATAGTTATCACGACCCTAAACTGTATTGTGTTTGGACTGTCTATCCCGACTTTTACTATATGACAATCACGATCCTGACCCTTACTACATGATAATCACGACCCTTTGTGGATGGCTATCATGACCCTGAATTGTATTGTGTTTGGACTGTCTATCTCGACCCTTACTACATGACAATCACGACCCTTTATGGATGACTATCACGACCCTGAACTGTATTATGTTTGGACTATCTATCCCAACCCTTACTAAATGAAAATCATGACCCTTTGTGGATGACTATCATGACCTTGAACTGTATTATGTTTGGATTGTCTATCCCAACCCTTACTACATGACAATCACAACTCTTTATGGATGGTTATCATGACCCTAAACTATAAAAGAGATATGGGTGCTATTATGTTTGGACTGTCTATCCCGACCTTTTATGTATGTTAACCATGACTCTTTGTGTATGTCAATCTTGATCCTTAGCGTATGACAACCATGATCCTTAGTGCATGTCAGTCTTAATACCGTACCACACCTTGACATCTTCAAAACCACAATCTCGATCATCCACAGACACACATCAACTCAAATCTAGAAGACCACTACAACCATTTATAGACCTACATCAATATAAATCTAGGGGAAAAACATCTACTGATGTTACACCCAAAAAATCAGGGGTCGGGTAGTCTACGGCTTCCGACTCTTCTACAGTGACTGTATTTTGCGGAAGTGTAGTTTAATGGAGCAATTTCATGGCATCAACACATAAATAGAGAGTTAAGTTAAACGGTGTATAAATAGTCTGAATTTAAAGTGTAAACACATACAATCATCCACATGACTATGAAATTCACTCAATTGGGCCTTAATTATATATATGTTATATGAAAGGTTTAGGACCATCGACCTAGGACATCCAATACAAGGTAGATAAAGAAGCACAAAACATAGGCAATTCAGCATGTCCTACATCTCACTCATCATGTAGCAGCACTCCTGCATTAAAGATAACTGGTTGGTGTTTTAAAACACCCCCCAGGTGGAGTAATTATACTTAGTGTTACCATTCCCTGCATTAAACGTATCATCAACACAATCAAGTATAGGTAATGAAATACAATATTGCAAAAGCATTTTAAGAAGCATCATATTGCAAAAGCATGTTAAGAAGCATCATATTGCAAACATCTTCCTATTCTAATTGAATAGTGCATGCAGTTATAATATGAAAATGTTATGTTCTAGAGTGTTAGTGCGTAGGAAAGGGGTCAAGGCTAACATAACCAGGAAGGCAACCAGACACCCAAACACCTGTGTGATGCCAGGGCGAGCATGACCATAAGGAAACCTGACACCTGAATGCATGTGCAATGCATGAAGGGTCAGGGCTGACATAACCAGGAGGGTAACCAGACACTTGAACACCTATGTGATGCATGCATGATTACCAAGTATTTATTAAGTTCATCGTCAACCAACAATTTGGAGAAGCCAGCATACCTCAATTATATCACGAGTCATATCAGTAGTGAAACACGTGGCTCCTCACCAATATCTAACATGTGGCTCGTCACCAGTGTCCCTAGTCCCTTCGGGGTTCATCATCCGATGTCCATGATTAACAATTTCATAGATACGGGCATAGTCCAAGACATTAAATGAATACGGTATGGGTCGTCACCCAGATCACTGATGGTAGGCTCATCACCTCCATTCCTGCTCAAGACTCTGTATGATGTCCAACGTCAATACAAGTTAAAGATAACAAAGGCACAGTTACCCATTATTCCATGCCTGGTTCATGAGGGTACTTACACTCACCGGTCACTACGGTGAGACTCATCACCCCAGCGTAAGCTGATAGCACGAACATAGCGCGCTAGCCGGACACTAGACAGTGAGGAAAGCTGGACAATGGACATTGCCAGGCCGAGGCGTACCATTCTCGGCTCAAGAGGAAATGTACGAAAGGGTTTTTAACAGTTGTTCATTCAACTGTATAGAATGGAAATCATGGTGTTATGGATTCTATGGAATATTCAGCATCTTCAAACAATTACTAATTAACTCTGAAGTGGGCTGATTCGATGGACTCAAACGAACTACGATGGACCGTCATCGCCCACTATCAGTTGACCGTACTCTATCTTAATTGACCGATCAGTTTGTAACAGCCAAACCAAAGTAGGCAGTCCTGAATTTATAATTTTCAGAGGTTAATCCAAACAACACAGATATATATCATTCTAAGCATGTTGTAGTCAAGTAATATAAAATAAAACATTCATTTCAATACTTGGCATAAAATCAAACAGTTGATATGCATCTATATTGCATTCTATATATGGGCATAAAACCACAATTGGCGTGCTAATGCAGGCCATCGCATCAGGTTCACCATAAGACACTAACCTGAGTGAATGGTAATTTACTCACTCAAGCATATGTGAACTTCAGTTCACTCAGGAATTTCATCAAACACTTGATATGCACAATGCTCCAACCTAATATTTCCAAAACTTAGGCCCATATGAATATCAAATTCATACAAGCCATCAAGCATGATATCAAATCCAAACACATAGTATGTGAATCACGATTATAATAAAAACCTAGCATTCAGATATGAAGAATCTCAAGAAAACACTCAATTTCACTAACTAATACTATCAGGGGTTGATAGAAGCTAACTTAGAAGAATAGTCTTCACTTGATTGATGAATCCCGCAAGGATTTGAAGAAAATTCAGCTAGGACACCTAAATCCGACAAAAACCCTAATTAGAAATAAAATTCTCTAATTTGCAATAGGAGGGGTATCTTACCTCAAGGCATGATCTGCCTATAATCGGTAGAAAAAACAATGACGAAATTTAAGGATTGGAGCAAACCCTAGAAGAAAACCCAAGAAAAATCCCAAATTTCTCTCTCAAATGGGATTCTCAAATGGGGCTTGGTATTTATAGCCATAGATCCTAAAAATGGAGGTGAGTCATACAACTCACCCTCTCTAGTCATGATCTATGTTGTGCGGTTCGGGATAGGGTGTTGGACATCTGATATAGAGGAAATGTCAAGTCCAGAAAGGCAATCAATTTTACGTAGATTCGTGATCAACGGTCCACTAACAAACGGTCTATAGTTGTTACAGCGTTTCAGGATACCAATTGGATGATTTAGATAATAAAGTTTGTTGAATCCATTTACTAGGTCGTAGCGTACACTAGTAGGTATCGGATTATAATAATAATGCGAATTTATTTAGGGTTTAAGGGATTATGAATCAGATTAGGTCATTATTCGTGTCATAAGGGTGTTTTGGTTAAAGTGGGTTCTAAACTTAAGATTATCGAGATCTAATTCATAGATTAGAGTAGTCTAAGGTGGATATGCATGAGGAACCAGTTATACAGGTTAATCAATTATGATTTCAGTAAATCGTAGATCAAGGTTCATAAATCAACGGATCGAATGTAAGATTTGACTATTAAAGAGGAATCTGTGATTATCCATGCTATCTGACAAAGAATGTACAGTTAGATTGATATGTCCAAGTATCTTACGAGGTTTTGATTGAATCGGAGAGTTCAAAATAGGGTTCCCTGTACAAATCTCCTATATTCTTGGTTTTAAGTTGGGCGTAAATATTCTCAATTGAGAATTAAATCAGAAAAATTTCTAGATGCGCTCGATTACTTTCAAGACTCGAGGATCGTAAAATCCAGGACAATACAACTAACTTGAAGGCACCATGTCTTTCGATTTTGGTGGTACAAGAAGAAGACCAGAGTCGGAGAAGATTAAGCCAGAGAAAACCAGGCCAAAGGAGGTTATAGTGCGTTTAGGAGGTGGTTGTGCGTCTTAAAGAAGAAAGAGAAGGAAATGAGGTTTTCGTTAGATCCAACCCTATCTTCAATTTTTTGTTAGATCCAATTCGTTCATTCTCTCCGAAATTCGGAGAAATGTAACTATCCAAATGATGACTGAAAGATTCTGATAAGGTTATCCGCAACACAATAAAGAAGAACATATTATTTAGAAATGTTTACCCTTTTCCATCATTGTGGGGGACCAATAACTTGAAAAATCGTTAATCCAACACTAAAAACTTGGGCCACAGACATTATGAACGGATTGGATCTACCATTAGATGGTCCACTAAATAAAATAGATATAAAAATTGAATTGGGAAAGGTAACACCATAACTTCTTATGAAAATGTTTCTTTTTTGGTCCATCTAGGGACAAACTATAATGATACATGCTACATTCTGTTGGGCCCACAGTGATGTTTATATGTCATCCAACCTGTTCACAATACCAAAGATGCGTGGATAAAAGAAAAAAAAGAAAGAAGCAAATATCATACTTATCCAAATGGTTTGGGGCCACCAATAATGTTTCAATGGTCTCAGATAAATCACTCTGTTTCTTGTGTTGTGATCCACTTCCTTGACTCGATTTTTGCCAATATGTATTAGAATTAGCTCTTGAAATGAAAGGAAGGTGTGGATTGACGTCATGCCTCACAACGGGCCCCACTTTAACTTTCTTACTATCCAGCTCAATTCACCTTCCACACATTAATAATTGTCACGTGCAGGGCTCAATACCTAAGGGTATTTTCGTCCTTAGCAAAGTTAAAAAAGTGTCAGGGGCAGTCCGGGAAAATAGTTTTAGCTAGAAATATGCGAAAAAGTTTGCCGTACAAGGGGGCTCGTACGGTTAAAATCCCATTAATCATGGGGATCTCCTCTGAATTGTTCCTGGTGGTGTGACCTTTGGGAACCTTGGATTGAATTTTTCTTTTGGGCTCATGGCCGAATAAGGCAGGACGTGCATGATAGAGGGTTCATATGTCATGCATACATCCCAGGGTCCTTTCAACCATTACCGCCGTACTTATGGTGGGAGCATTACATTTCTATGTACGTATACACAAATACATGGGAAACATTTTGTGCGGCCCCATCATGATGCATATATATGGCGTCCAGTCCGATTGACCATCGGATACGTACTCTCTTATCTGGCTGTGGATCCAAAAATCAGTGTCATACCCGTGAGCCACATGACAGTGAACCGTTAAGGATGCTTTCCACTGATTACATGGAGGGCAGCGTTGTGTGTATGTAATCCAATCCATTTGCATGAAACATCTGCTCCAGATAAATGGATCCTGCAAAGATTGGGCAGTTTTGACACACCAGTGGGCCATTTTAAATCAATGATTTAACATATGTAATCCAATCCCTTGATTCTTGTAGCGGGCCCGCCATGTTGTGTATATGTCATCTAGTCCATTGATTTGCAAAATATATCCTAGATGATGGCATGCCTAAAAATCGGACCAATTTGAGATCCAGGAGGGGCCCAATGAAAATCAATGGGGGCATCCCCTCTTAATTAAGTTTTGGAGCTCCGATTGGTGAGGTCCGACTGAGTTTTTGGATTTGCTTGATTGCTGGGTCTCAAGCCAAACACAAGGTGACACATCTGATGGATGGGCCGGATGTCATGCACACATTGCGTCTACGTGGCCGATTTCCAACTGTTATAACCATACTCATGAATTGTTTACATTGAAACATTTTCATACAGCCGTTACTCTATGACCTTGTGTTGAAACTCGTGTGAGTCTACCACTGAAGCATGAGTAAGGATCCGAATGTTACTGTTGAATATCCAATGATATTCGTCTCTTTCCCTTTATCCTTTATTTTTGTTTTTTCCCAAGGCTAGTGTATTTCATTGCCACTATCTTCATAGCCATGTCTGGTCCGTTTGAGGTAGACTTCACGGATTCTGTTTTGTTAGGATCGGTGGAGTACGATAAAATATACTGTTCATACAGCCAATACTTTCACAAAGGGTAATTTCATAATTTCATATGAAATCATAGTTTCGTTTGGGGCAATATATGTTCGGAGTGAGAAAGCCGTCAATTTTACCTTTGAGCATAGTAGATTAGTGTAAATCTGTAGATGTATAAAAAGGGAACCACGTAAATCTTTGTGTTGTGGTTTACATCTTTTCTTTAGTTTCTTTCAATTTCAATATTGTTATGTGTGTGGTTGAAAAGAGATCCTTCTTCCAACAATTGGTGTCAGAGCACTTGGTTTGAGTGGGAGCAATGTTGGAAAAAGTAAATGTGAGGATTAATAAGCTCAATAGTTCGAACTTCAGCTCCTGGAAGATGCAGATAAAGGATTACTTCTATAAGAATGATTGTTATCTCCCTCTTAGAGGAAAATAAAAGAAATTAGAGAAAATGTCTAATGGCGACTGAAAGTCTAGGTCCTTACTCATGCCTTGACGGTAGACTCACTAGAGTTTCAACTCAAGAGAATGGGTTCAAGTACCCATTGTGGTGCAATCTCACTAGGGTGTGAGTGCATGAGTGTGTGAGTGTGTAAAAATAAATAAATAAATAAAATAAAAGTGGGTCCGGATCTAATAGTTTTGTAGATTAGGTATTTTCTATAGCCATGGCATTTTCATCAAGAGTGTTTATGAAAACCGGTAGCCATGGCATTTTCATCCAGATTTATTTATGAAAACCGGCCTGGCTTTAGAGCTGTTTTGGAATACATGCCTGGTTTCAAAATTCAAGTTGAGTATTTGTGAAAGTTTATGGGCCTACCTTTACAGATATAAGTGATCATTGACGCCATCCATTTGTTTTTGTAAGCTTATCTTAGCCCTGAGCTCAAATAATGACGCAAATCTGAGTTGCAGGTAAGACCTAGGAAGGTTTTAAAGAGGTCATTCTTTAGACTGGTAAATGAATATGTCTCGTATGGTCCACTTGAACATTGCATCTGCCTCACTTGTTGGGCTATGCCCTAAAATAATTTGAAAAGTTGGATAGACAGTACAGATTTTTTACAAACACCTATGGTGACCCCACCTAAGTTTGGACCAAGTCTGGGTAGCGGAGTAGGTGCGACCTGGCATCACCAAACCAACCTTGATGCATGTATTGTATATCAATGTCGTCCAATCTTTTCATAAGCTCACGGGACCTGGATGAAGGGAAAAACAAATATCATCTTGATTCAAAATATATATATATATATATATATATATATATATATATATATATATATATATATATATATATATATATATGCTCTCAAGAAGTTTTTAACGGTCAAATACCATCGTTTCCTGTGTTTTGCTGCATTTGAGATTTGGATCCATATGATGTTCGTGTCCACACCACAAAATGATTTGGAAAAACGAATGAACTGTGTGGATATACAATTCATATATCGAAATAGGCCCCATAGCAGGGAAACACCTTGTTCAGTGAGATTGGGTGGGACCCAATCCATTCTCCCTCCCTGCGGACGCCAATTGCTGACCACTTTTTTTTTTTTTTTTTTTTTTTTTTTTTTTTTTTTCGGGCTAGATAGAATAATTTACAATTCGGGTGGGCGCCACAAAAAGCTATCAACGACCTTACCTATTGCTTATCACTTCATGGTCAGTAGCAAAGTCACTACTGGGTGAGATTCACTACAAGAAAAATGTACTTTACCGGCAGCCATAAGCGCCGGTAAAAGTCCCAGAAAGCGCCGGTGAAATGTTTCCTGTCGCTTTGACAAGTGCCGATAAAAGTGCCGTCGGGAAATGATTTCCCGGCGGCAACCACACTTTCCTGGCGTATTTGCTAAGCGCCATGAATGAGTAGGCTTTGCTGGCGCCAGTTTGTGCTTGTGCTGGCACTTCTGCTGGCCACCGGGAAAAACTAAAAAGCGCAGGTAAAGTCTACTGAAGCGCCGGTAACAGTCTACAAAAAAGTGCCGGTTAGAGGTCTTAGAAGCACCAGTAAAAATCGTGCAACAACCGGGTTAGAACCTGTACTTTAAAAAAAAAAAAAAAACTAATGGATGTTACAATACAGCTAATAATGAATATTAAAGAAAAATTGTATTGCTTTACAATATAAAATATAATATATATTTTACAATAAAAATTGAATATTGTCCGAATATATAAAAATTCTCGATGTCCACTCCTAGCTTGGCCCCACTTCATGCATGTGCTTGTCTAGGAACACGGATGGCACCGTTCAGCTAATCGTCTTTGCAATCCATATCTCCGCAATCCACTGTTGGGATGCATCCAAACGCTCCCTTAGCATGATAGAAGCACCAGAAAATTTTAGCCCATACAATTCAATGATTATGATATTCATTAGTATCCATGCTAGAAAGAGGCTGCTGTGATAATAGAGATGGACAATTTAATATTAAAATAGGCGGCTGAATAGATCTAATGTAAATATATGGGTAAAGCTAAAGACATTTGAGCACCCAATCATGCAGTAGTGGGAGAACAGAAAAGAGACCTAGGAGCAATTAATGTCAACTAAAACCAACTCAGAAACATGTGTTCGGCTGCTCCAAATTGTGCATGTACCATTGTGGTGCATGTGCATGTAATGTTGCTGCTGCATGTGGTGTGTGGCTCTGCAAGTGGCTTTTGCACTAACGAGCTCTTACTTGGTCAGCTTTCATGCTTTCACTTTGGTGTTATGACCAAATACCCTATCAGCCACCCATTTTGTAAATAGATAAATGAGTAAATGAATTTGTAAATCAAAATCAACATTTCATTAAAGAGTAAAAGTTCTACTTTTACCTTTGAAAGGTGCATAAACTATGATGGCAAAGTAGCTGGATATTGACCACGGTGGTCCCACCTAATATTGATCATGCATAGTGACACCATAGCATGATATGCTCTACATTTCTGAGAGAAGCATGGGTTACCAAAGAGAAATGTTGAGAAAAAAGAAAGAAAAACACCATAAAGTGAAATAGTTTGTGCAAAGTATGCTAGCGTGTTTATATATGTGTGTGCATGCGTGCATGTTCGTGTGTGCGCGCATGTGTCTATAAGACCAACTGGTTAGACCACAAGTTACCATCCACCTGGCAAATAACTTCCACCCTGTTAAGTGTCTGCATCATCCAAATTGTCCAATAGGTTGGCCCAACTGAAAAACCTTGCAATCAAATGGTTTGTTTTGAGAAGAGATCTACATCCAACATCTTTCGATGATCCAATTAAATTCTATTATCATTTTTTTTCAAAGAATGATAATAGAACACCTCTAATACAACAGAAGATGGAAAAAAAACAAAACAAAACAAAACAAAAACATCCAGATTTTAACGGCCAGACAGAATAACTTAGAATCATCTGTCATAAAAAGAAAAACGAAAGAATACTATGATGGCACTTTCATCGTGTGGCCTCACCAGTCCAGTGATGAAAGGACGTAACACGAAGAGAACAGAAAATGTACGGAAAGTTCACATAGAGAAGACTACTAATACAATCAGTAGATGTTCAAGACAGAATCAAGCACAAAAAACAAACAAAGTAATAGGTTAAGAAAATAAAAGATAAAAAACTATGACTATTACATGATTATGAAAAGAGACTGTTTGATCACAAATGCACACAATGAAAACAAAAACTAACCTCACTCAACCCTTGGGCTGCTCCAGAATGTTCAACGTTGTTATTATTGGAATTCAATGTATCTGACAGTCATGGTTCAAATCTTTATTTCATGGTTCTCCTCACAATGGTTCTATCTTAAGATTTCTTTACTGGCAGAATTTGGAGAATGATCACCATGAGAATGAAGAGCTTAACTGGAAAGTTGTAGGTTCAAGTATTTAATTATTCTCTATTATTATCTAATTGTTTATCTATGTCCAGTTTTACCTTTTTATGTTCACAGCCTAAGGAAGAGCAATTTCTATTGGTGCCAATTGAGACTTAGGCTAAAAGATGCTACATAGTAAATGAAATACAAAAAACAAAAGAAAAATGAAAAAGAAAAAGACTAGCACTAAGGTGTGATCAGGTTGCACTGAGGATGTGACTAGGTTGTAGACCTTCATTTCTACGTTGGGAAATCGAGAAGGGGGGGGGGGGGGCTGGCGGTCCGTTTTTACGTTCTTGGCGACCATAGGATAGTGCCCATGATTCATATCTAATCCTGCGGTTTATGTTGGTCGACGGAACAAATGCGCTCGCAATTTGCATATTTCAATTCGAAGCCGGAACACATACTTGTGCAAAAGCCTACCGTGCACTCAATTCGAAGCCGCTCATCTTCACTCTCGGGGCGGTGGACCTTGTGAGTGCATTCGCTTCACCATTCCTACTCAAAACCATTCTACAATCACCCATATTAGCTACATGCAACTCCTAATCCTACAAAAACACAGTGGTTGTGCAAACTCCACTACTCACACCCTGTTAACAAAACCTAATCAATGTAAATAGCATTAATCTTTCAATAACTAGCAAGTAAATCTATCCATCTTAACGATGTCCCTTGAATTATGCTAGGGAGTGTCAGCTTGATCCAAAACTTCCATGGCCCCAAGAAGTTTTTAATGGTGGGCACTCAATCCCCACTGTTTCGTGTGGTCCACAAACAATGCCTTTGCGACATTACTCTATTCATTGGATTTGCAAACTGGTAGAAAGGGTAGGAGCCCAAAAACTAGGCAGATCCAAAGCTTGGGTGGGCAACCCACACACACAACAATGGCCGGTTGTACTTTAAATGGTTTGCATTCAATCCTATGTCTCCTGTGATGTGGCCCACCTAAGTTTTGGATCTGACTAATTTTTTTGCCCTTAACGTCCTTCCATGAGCCTCACTAAAGGATAAATGGAGTGGATGTCACATGAACATTACCATTGGCCCCACCAAACTTGCCTGTACAAATGGTTTTCCTCTCATTCCACCAATGCCTGTGGTCAAATCCACCAAAAAGTGTCATGCACTGCTGCATGTTGCACAAGGTACATGCTATAAAATGGTGATTACTCTAACAATAATAAAAGACTTGATGACTAATGGTCTAATTGAAGTTATAGCCTTTAACAGAGAGTGGAACAACTTAGGAAAAAAAAAAAAAACAGAGAGTGGAACAACAAAACAGGATTTATGTAGCCGAGCCCAATTACTTAGCATAGCTCCTTCCCCCACCCTCCATTCTTCTAATCTACCCAATCTTATTTATAAAACTTGCATGAAACATGAGTAACAAAAGAAAAAATTGTTCAAAGACCTCCACACTCTCTACTCATAAGTCATAACATAAACAAGTCATGAAAATCGTAAAAGAAGTGAATTCAACCCACCATCACTGACTTCATGATGCTGATCCAATCATAACAAATCACAATAGTAATCTGTGTAGATTAGTCAAACAAAAGCAACAAACAGAGTTTAAAGAAAAATCTGGTCATGAAAGGATGAGGAATTGAATAAAAAATCAGTTATGTAAAATAAATAAGGAGGCAAAGGTGATTTTATGAGAAGAAAGGTAATGGATAACAGTTTTAACAAGAAAGACATGAAGATGAAAATCCCTTGAACAACAAGTGAATGTCCTCAAAAATAATAAATGGCTTAAAGAAGAGGTAACTAAGTCACAGATAAGTAATACTTACCACATAAATTACAAATGAAATGCTTTCCTTGATCTATAAATTTCATGTAAAAAAATTTGCTGCCTCTCGGAAGATAAGGAGAACCTTCTAAGCACTTACTTCTTAGCATCCCAATTCATAGCTTCAATGGTCTTCTCAATACCAGCTAGCATTCTTAAAGCTACAGAAAATGTATGAAGACCTTTTTGTGTTCAGCTAGTGAAGACAAGACGGTTAACTATGAAGGGCAATAAGATCACAGGGTTACTAAAATTGAACCTCCTAGATAACTAACAATATTGAAATCTGTCACAACAGCTGGAATATCATGAAAGGATCCATCAAAACATTTCTCTATATGAGGCAACCAATCAAGGAAGTTTTCTAGCTATGTATCTCTATACAATTCAAGCATCTAAACAAACTCAGGTCCAGATCAAAGGTGGGCCCCACAAGATGGATGGTGGACATTAGATTTCATATTTATTCCATTTACATGGATTTCAGTTTGTCAAAACCATCAAAATAATCAAACAGAAATTTCAAAAATAGAGTGCCAACATCAACAGCCACATCTTCAGAGATGGGAATGAATGTGAATACACAGAATTGCAGGAAAGCTTGAACAAACCTGATCAATGCCTCCGGTAGTCTAACTGTAGTTCGATAAGCAACTCTACTTCCAGGAGTTGTATCACCTCTACGAAGAGTTACATATGAATCCACAAGCAGTTTTCTAGCTTCTGAGCTTAGCTACATGAATCAGATATCTGTTAGGAGGTAGATGGAAAAACATAATCAAGCTTGTCTCAAGAAAACAAAGCTTATTTGAAGGGAAACCAAATGAACCTTGGGTTTCAGAGTCTTAGCATATGCAAAGGTTGCAACAAGATGTAGTAGTTCTGTTAACCAGTAGTTGCAGCAAGTTGCAGGGCTGAAGAAATAGGGAAATGAGTGAGGAAGACAAGAAAAGTCAAAACACAAGAACTTGCTCCGATATCAACTAATGTGAATCCAAAGGAGAGCTCTCTCCTCCAGCATTAACGTGAGAGAGAGGGAGATGAACCTCCGATATAAGAGTGGAGTGAGAGAGATGATGGTCATTTGGGAGAGATGAGGAAACGGCGCAGGAAACCTCATTACCGAATAGATAGATTAGTTATATTGCGAAGCCCTTCCCTATTATATGTGCAAGCAACAACCAGGAAACCAAAAGAGTTCCCTAGCAGTCTTCTTTCCCACTCTAGGTAACATCCATTTGCTTCCCCTACAGTTCAAATTGTGCCCATTCAAGTTCACAATAAACACTCCAATGATGAACGACTAAAATCATCTGATCAGGGAGATTTTGGATCTTGGGTCATCCAATCTATGACATGACAAACAGTTTTAACCACCAAAACATTCCTTGTTCAGCCATTTTATCAAACAGTAAGCATGCATGAAATACAGGAGGTATTGCACAATGAGGTTTTTAGTTTTATGACCGTAATGGACTTCATGGCCATAAAGACTTCGGAAAACATCTTAAAAACCTCTTCCAATTCCACCCCAAGAAACCTCTGCTCGTCCTTCTTGAGAATTTCAAAACCCCTTTGAAAAAACCCACCTCGCATGGCAAAACCAGGCCCCCGGACATATGGAATCCGAACACCTCTTCCGCTTTCTTCAGCACGTTTGGAATCCGAACTTCAGAGCCAATCTGATCTAACTCTAAACACCTGTAAAAAAAAATCTGAAAACGAAACTTCCCTCAAAATGTAATTTCTGCAGGAAACCCTCCACCAAATACTTCAACTTCAACTAGATCTGCTCCAAGCGGCATCCAAAACCCTAAAAACCAGAGAAGGGGGAGAGGCTAAAGGAAACTCAAACTAGATCTTTCCAAGTCGTAGATAGAGAGGGAAAGGGAATGGGGGCGGAGGGCGCTGGCCGTAGACAGAGAGGGAAAGGGAATGGGGGTGGAGGGCGCCGGCCGTAGATAGAGAGGGAAAGGGAATGGGGGTGGAGGGCGCCGGCCAGAGATAGAGAGGGAAAGGGAATGGGGGCGGAGGGCGTTGGAAGAGAGAGAGAGAGAGAGAGAGAGAGAGAGAGAGAATGGTTGAATAAAAGGGGGCTAGGGTTTCGATCATTTGAAGCATACGATTCCCCCAAACGGCCGAGACGCTTATGAGGGCGCTCGATCCCTGGCGACCACGTGTAGCGCCATTGATCCCTATATACGCTGGCGCTCCGTATTGGCCGCCGGAAAACATACGCCGGTAATGCGGCTTTTTCTTATAGTGTCACCTTGATGTTTGTGCGAAATCCACCCTGACCATTCATTTGTGAGATAATTTTAGGACATGTGACCACAATTGAGGCCTATTTAAAACTCAAGTGAGTCACACAAGAGGAAACAGTGGAGAAAGAAATGCTTATGTTTAAACCATCCTCCGCATCACCATGTTTGTTTTTATTATTATTATTTATGGGTTCATTGACACACCCCATTGTTAGTACAGCCACCCACCCCTATTAGTCACATCACAATGTTAGCCACCCCCACAATGGGAATGGATACCATGACCTCGGTGTTGAAATGAGACTATCTTCACCTAGGGCCCATTTGATAAATCTGAAGCCTGGAGCTTGAATCTAAAATCTGAATCTGAAGTCTAAAAACACGTTTGTTAACTGTTACTGAAGTCTGAAACTTAAGTATTAAATCTGAAACAACATGTTTGTTAACAAATGTCTAAAATTATCGAAATCTATTACTTTGACACATTTGCCCATATCTCCTATTTGGAGGTGTTTTGCATTACGCATGGTTTTCTTTTTTTATGTTGGGCATTGTGGGGGTCCACCATGATGTATTTGTTTTATATCCACTTCATCCATCCCTTTTGTCATCTCATTTCAAGGCATGGTCCCAAAAATGAAGTAGATCCTGAAATCCAGTGGACCACACCATAAGAAATGGTGAGACAATGGTGCCCATTGTTGAAACCTTCCTAGGGCCCACCATGATGATTAGTTGCCATCCAACCTGTTCATAAGGTTACATAGACCTGGATGAAGGGAAAACATGAATATCAGCTTGATCTAAAATTTGTGGTTCCTAGAGCTTTTGGGCAGATATCTATGGACCCACCGTGATGTAAGTGTTTTATCCACACCCTCAATCCATATTTACAAATCATTTTATGATATGAACCCAAAATTGAGGCAGAACCAAAGCTTAAGTGAACCATAAAGTGAGGATTGAACTGCACCATTAAAAACTTCTTCGGAGCTACGGAAGTTTCGGATCAAGCTTATATTTTCGTTTTCGCTTCATCCAGGTCTACATGACCTTTTGAATAGGTTGGATGGTAATAAAAATCATGTTGGCCCCTAGAAAGGTTTCAACTGTAGGTGTCATTATCACTGTTGCTTCTTTAGTGTGGTCCACTTGAGTTGTGGATCTGCCTCATTTTTGAGATCATGTCGTAAAATGATATGAGAAAAGGGATGAACGGAGTGGTTAAAACCCTTACATCAGGTGGGCGCCACAGAGCCTTGCCTGGATGGATTATCGTCCAAGCGGTGGAAGGTCGCAATCTGATTAGGCCAGATGTGGTTCTAGATGTGCGGGAGCGAATTATGTGTTACCCAGGAACAACTTAGTACGTGTTACCCCTACCATGTGGCCCACATGGATGATATTTTTCATATCCACGCCATCCATCTGCTTCTCCAGCCCATTTGAAAATGGGATTATAAAAATTAAGCAGATCTAAATCTCACGTGGAACATACCACAACAAACAATTTAATTAAGTGCTCCACCATTAGAAATTCCAAAGATTCCATTGTGAGGCTTTGGTAATGTTTATTTGCAATCCAGTCTGTTTATAATGTCAAGAAGATCTGAATGAAGGGAAAATATAAATATCATATTGATCTAAAACTTTTGTGGCCCAAAAAATATTTATAATGGCCATTTATCACTGTTTCTAGTGGTATGGTCCACCTGATATTTGGATCTTCTTAGGGTTTGGGATCACATCCTAAAATGAGATGGAAAAACAGATGGACAGTGTGGATGTAAAAAAAATACATTAGGATGGCCCCAGAAAATTAGGGTAACACCCACTAGATGGCCCCACACAGTTAGGGTAACACCTACTAGATGGGGCCCACCGTGATGTCTATGAGAAATTCACTCCATTCATCTTTTTTTTTTTTAAATATCAAAGTAGGACATGCGATTAAAAATGAGATAGATCCTTAACTCAAGTGGGTCACAAGTAGGGGTGGTTAATGAGCCAAACTATTCATGAACGATTTGAGTTCGGTTCGATTAAAGCTCGTTTGAGTTTGTTTGATTAGTAAACAAACCAAACACAAACCTTGTTTTTAGGTTCGATCAGTAATCCAACCAAACTCAACCAGGCATGAGTTTCAGTTTGGTTAGGTTTGATAGGGTTCGTTTATAGCTAAAAAAAACATTGTTTCCTATGATATGGTCCACCTGAGATTTGGATCTGCTTCATTTTTTAGCTCCTGCCATGAAATGATTTAATAAAATGTATGAACAAAGTGGATATGGAATATATGAATCAAGGTGGGCCCCGCAGTAAGAGCCTCACTGTCTTGACTTTTTTTAGATATGGAATGTATGTTACAAGGTGGGCCCCACAATAAGCCTATCCAAAGCTCAAGTGGACCATACCACGCCGTCCAACCTACAATGAATTCTGAAGGTGCAACATCTCATTTACACAAGCATTTAAAATGTTGCATATAGGGGTGGTTGATGAACCAAACTATTCGCGAACGGTTTGAGTTTGGTTCGATTAAAGCTTGTTTGAGTTCGTTTGATTAGTAAACAAACCAAACTTAAACTCAAACTTGAGTTTTGGTTATCAAACTCAAACCAAACATTGTGGTATTCGGTTCGGTTCATTTACACCCCTAGTCAAAAGAGAGGGAAAACTAGAGCAAGAGCATTCTACTGTTGAAAACTTCTTGGCCCCACCTTAATATTTATAGGCCATCCAAACTGTTTATAAGTTCATTCATACTAGGATGAAGTGAAAACACCAAATACTTAGCATGATAGGAAATTTTTTGTGGTCGTTCAAATGTTTCAACAGTGGTCAGTGATCCCCATTATTTCCTCTTGTGTGGCACACTTGAGTCTTAGATCCACCTAATTTTTGGTTGGATGTCCTAAACTTAATTCAAAAAATGGATGGACGGTGTGGATAAAACACATATTTCATGATGGGGCACACATAGCACTGTCTATTTGCCTGCTGGTTTTTCGCATCAACGTGGGTTGGCAACTCGCATGGTATCCAACAAAGAGAGAGATGGACGGCCCTGACAGGGGCTCTGTGGGCCTACCATGATGTATATGTTTCATCCATACCATCCATCCATTCTTCCATATTATTTAGAGCATAAGATAAAAAAAAAAAAGAGGCAGTTGTAAGGCTCAAGTGGGCCACACTATAGGAAATGGTGGGAATTAAGTGCCTACCATTTAAAACATTTTAGGGCCAAATAAGGCTATGGTCAAGTTGATATTTGTGTTTTCCCTTCATCCAGGTCTATGTGACCTTGTGAAGAGGTTAAATGGGAAATAAACCTCACATTGGACATTAGGAAGGTTTCAGCAATAGTCATTCAATTCGCGTTGATTTCTATGGTGTGGACCACTTGAGCTTTATATGTGCCTCATTTTTTTGCTCAGGCTCTAGAATGATTTGAAAAAGTTGATAGACGGTGTGGATTTAACACATAAATTATGGTCGGGCTAGAGAAGTTACACATGTTAAAAGTTGGGTAGTGTATTAGGCAATATATGCGGAAGAAAGAAAATCTCAGTAAATCTCGGTAGCAATTGTGACAAGGGACAATTTTAGAAGCAATTTTATTTTTTTTATTAACAATTCATGGAGCACATTCCGCATTCACCATTAAGCTAGACCTTCTTCGTCTAAAAAAATCTGAGAAAAATTAGAGAGCGCTTTCCGAATTCGGTGTTAACAAACAACACTTAACACAGAGCATTTTTTCAATTCCGCCTTAAGTAATTTTTTAAGTGTTAACAAATAGGCCCTTAGTCTGCCACTTAAGCTATGACCCAGGTGTACCTTGATGTTTATATGACATCCCAATCGTTTATGAGGTTACTCCCACTAGATGAACTGAAAAAAAAAAAAAAACAAAAAACAAAAAACTAACTTAGTTTGATACAAACTAACAGAGCCATACGAATGTTTCAATGGTTGTTACTTAATCCCCATTATTTTCCTCTTGTGTGGCCCACTTAAGTTTTGGATACACCTCATTTTTAGTCGCATGTCCTAAAATGATTTCAAAAAGTGGATGAATGGAGTGGATTTCTCACAAACATCAATGCGGGCCACCTCCCAGTGTGAGCTGCATGCGAAAGGCTTTGGCACGAAATCCATGTCCACCCATTTCTAGCATGGTTTTGGTGGATCCTAAACTATGAGGTCCACTGTGATGTATTTAACTCACATCCACAATGTCCATCCATTTTGACAACTCATTTTAGGGCATCATCTAAAAATGAAGTAGATCAAAATCTTAGGTGGACCATACCTGTGAAAAACTTTTAATGGTTGATTACTACTGTATCATGTATTATGGTCCACTTGAGATTTGGATCTGCTACATTTTGTTGGAAGTTTCCCTAAAACAAGTTTTCAAAACCGATCAACAGCGTGGATTTAAGGAGAATACATCATGGTGGGCCCCACAGTCAGGAATCCCACCCACTTCAGTATGAACAGGGATTTTGTCCGACTCCAGTCGGACCTTTATGCGTCCAACTGGTGCGTGTTCAAACCGGATTGGTGGAAGATGTTGGGCCCACACTCTCATTAAATGAGGGGATTTCACGGCCACAATTCAGGTGCCGTTAGGCCACGTTACACTCAACCCTAACAAAAACAAAAATAGAAAACTCATTTGTTTCAACTTATTGCAATGTGATGCTTGAATGCACCCCACATATTGTAATGTGATACGTCGGCCTTTATCCATTTGAACTGAAAATCTCTAAATGATCCAAACCGCTCATGTCACTGCAACAGTTAGCACATATAGCGATGGAATTATCCGCCGTTATAAGTCCTATATCTGCCACTATAAGATATAGCGACGGTGCAGTGGTGGATTCTGGATCTGCTGCTAAGTCTGTCGTCGGTGTAGATCCACCGACGGATAAACGAACCGCCGCTATAACTAGCGGTGGATAAACTTTCTCGCCACTATAATAAAATATAGCGGCGGATTTAACGAATAGGAATGTTACGACAGATAATACAATCCGCCGCCATATGTTTCTTTAGAGACGGATACTTCCGCCACTAAATGGTATATTAGTTACGGATATATCCGCCGGTAAATTGACTTTTAGCGGCAGATTAAATTCGTCGTTAAATTTGGTTACATTAACGGATATATTCGCCATTATAATGATGTGTGAAGCTGACAAAAATATGGTCGCTATATTTACAGTGGCGAATATTTCCACCGCTGTAAAATATTATATCGGCAGAAATATCCGCAACTAGTAAATTTTTAGTTTACTATAAGGGTGGAGATATCTGCCGCTCGTAAAGTCTTTCCTTTTATAATATAGTGGATATATCCGCCGCTATATGGTATGCTTTTTATCATGTAATTTTTGTTTGTTGGCTCCCGAAAACCTATTTAAAAATCTGATGATCACAATTAATATATAATTAGAAAACATCTATATTGAGGAAAAAAAACACAAGCACACATAATAAAAACACATCCATCGTTTAAAATCTACAATGAAATAAAATAAAAATACAAATATAGAAATTTTATAGTATACAACATCGATAAAAAATAAAAATATGGCGGAGCAGCTAAAAAATCAAGCTGAGGAGCATCGTGCGGAGGAGCATTAGTATGATCAGGTAGGGGAGTGCCACTACTACTCGTTTGTAGTATCTCCTCCATGTCGATTTAAACGCCGGGCCATGTATTGCAACAACGCCTGAAACACGATCAGAATTCAAGAAGTTCACGCTTTCATTCATCTCATTTCACAATTTGATTTCAAGTTCATTCATTTCATTTCAAGCATAAGTTCATTCATCTCATTTGTAGTGTATGTATTTTACCCGTTTAGGAGGCATCATGTTTGAAATGATGTATTTCATTGTATTTATAGTGTATTTTACATTATGTAACATTTATTATTTACTAAATCTATTTAGGGGCTGTACGAATACGAAAACAATAACTTTTTATACGAAAAATGAGACAATACTTTGTGGGTCGCACCATGATGTATATGTCTTATCCATTCCGTCCATTCATTTGGCCATATCATTTGGAGGATATACCTCCTAAAATGACACAAATCCAAAATTCAAGTGAGCCACATCACTGGAAGAACATTTATATGGTTAGCATTTAATTTTCAGTTGTTTTTGTTGTGTGGTAAACTTGAGCTTTGTATCTACCTCATTTGGTCCATGCCCCTAAAATGATCTCTCTCTCTCTTTTTTTTTTTTTTAAAGAAAAGTATATATATGAACAGAAGGATACTTACAAAACCCAAACCGAAAAAGAAACTCGAATAGAGAAACCCAAAGAGAGAAACTATGGACCGAACATATCGCACGGCAAAGAGAAACCCGAACAATCCCAACCCCATAAAAACAACAGGGCCCAAAAAAAAGAAGCCGAAGGAAAGGAGGAAGGACAAGAAGCGGCTAGAAGAGAGCGGGAAAAAGGGCTTGTTTACGAAAACCAACCCTCGCAAACCTCTCTGAACTACCTTCTGATATACCCCAGGCCCACTTTGTCAAGGAACAGAAGCCCTCGAATCTTTGGCGGCAGGTCTGAAGCTGAATCAATCCGACGGCGACCCTGAGAGCAGCTACCCCAACGAGCAAGGTTGTCAGCCACCGAGTTTGCTTCCCTCGGAGTATAAGATAGCTGAATATCCAAAACGGACATGAGGGCGCGAATTTTGGCGTGCCAGTACCACATCGACCATTCGACAACGGATGGTTTGGTTACCACTGAGGCCACCAAAGCCGAGTCCGTTTGCAGCATCACCTTCTGGATGCCCCTCTCCTCACAGATTGCCAAGCCCTCCGCCATGGCTCTGATTTCTGCCCAATTGTTGGACCCTCTACCGAACCCCAGCGAGAAGGCAAACAGGAAGTCCCCTTCATGATTGTGACAAATCCCACCTCCTCCAACAGGCCCGGGGTTGCCTAATGCCGACCCATCTACATTAAGCGCGACCCAACCAGCATTCGGCCTCTGCCAGCGCACTATAGATCTGTTCAAAGAAAGCGAAGAGGGGCTAGTAATCGACCGGTTGATCCGAAGATGGATGGCAAGCGTACCTGCTTTTGACTGGTCCGAAAGACGTCTGAGGGCCCACTTTAAGCTATGCTGGATTCTGAAAAGGATTGTTGTTAAATTCATAGCTTGCTCTTCGAACTTAGCCTTGTTCCTGGCCTTCCAAATTTCCCAGAAGATGAAGCATGGGGTGATACCGATGAGAGTTTTCCTGAAGTCTTTGTTGCTGGCCTCGGCCCATCAGGAGTTAGCACGGCACACTGCGCTGTGCTGAGGGGAGGGGGAGATGGCGACCAAACCTTCAAAATGACGCCATACCTGAATAGCAATCTGGCCTGAGCGAACAAGTGGTTGATGGTTTCTGCCCGGTGGCCCAACATCTACTAACGCTCACAGCAGGCACACTTGGAGGCCATGCTGATTCCTCTTGAGCGAACTCTGTCATCCACTAGAACTGCACGATGGAGGATATTTCATGCTAGCAGGGAAATCTTAGGCGGAATTAATGGATTCCAAATCCATTTGGCCCACGAACAAGAGGGCTCGACTCGTCTGGTGAGATTCCAGGCAGAGCGCACCTCAAACTCGGCAGTGGAAGTGCCAATCCACACACTTTTGTCTACAGACGGGGATGTACAGAATCCCTGATTAGAGATGTGGGCTAACACCTGCTCCGGCATCACCCTGAAGAAATCTTGATCAGCGATGATGCCTTCCTTGTCGAGAATAATGTTGACTGAGGCTTCCTTTAGCCGTGGAGGAGGGGGATGCAGACGCCAATCTTTCAGAGGGCTGAGGCCAGTCCAGTTATCCTCCCAGAGGCGACATTCTCCTCTACCCACTAACGAGCGGGCTTTCCCAACAACTGCTAAAAATTGACGGCAAATTTTCTTCCAGACCAGAGAGGCACAGGCCGCATCAGGGTTCAGAGAATGATGAGTGATGCTACTAATGAATGAATGGCATGGATACAGCACATGTTTTACCTTAAATTCATTAATTTCATTTCAAGCAGAAGTTCATTCATTTCATTCCATTCCACAAGTTCATTCATTTACTCATTCCATACTTTCATTCATTTATTCATTCACCCATTTATGCATTTCACTAATATATTCATTTTAGTATCATTCAACAACTTTATTCATTCTCTCATTTCACAAGTTCATTCATTTGACAAGTTCATTCATTCAATCAATCATCCATTCGTTCCAAAAGTTCATTCATTCATTTCAAGTTTAAGTTTGGCCTAAAAAAAACTGCACGCATTAAGTTTATGTATTCAAACAAATTAAACTCAAAATCAAATAGCTGCGTTCAAGTTCGGCCGAACTTGAACTGCATTCGACAAGTTGATGCATTCAACCAAACCAAACTCAAAATTAGATAGCTAGCTACGTTCGAGTTTGGCCCAACCCGAACCCCATTCAACAAGTTCATGCACTCAACCAAAATAAAATTGAAATCGGCTAGCTAGGTATATTTAGGTTCGGCCTAACCTAAACCACATTCAACAAGTTCATGCATTCAATCCAACCAAAATCGATATCGAAATGCTAGCTAGATACATTTGAGTTTGGCCCAACCTGAACCGCACGTAACAAGTTCAAGCATTTAACCAAACTACACTCAAAATTAGATAATTAGCTGCGTTCGAGTTCGGCCGAACCCAAACTGCATTCGATAAGTTGACGTATTCAACCAAACCAAACTCAAAATCAAATAGCTAGCTACGTTCGATTTCCACCCAACCCGAACCCCATTCAATAAGTTCATGTACTCAACCAAACCAAAATCGAAATCGGCTAGCTAAGTACGTTCAGGTTTGGCCCAACTCGAGCAGCATTCAACAAGTTTATGCATTCAACCCAACCAAAATCAATATCGAATCGCTAGTTAGATACATTCAAGTTTTGCCCAACCCCAACCGCATGCAACAAGTTCATGCATTTAACCAAAATACACTCAAAATTAGATAGCTAGCTGCGTTTGAGTTCGACCGAACTCGAACCGCATTCAACAAGTTGACGCATTCAACCAAACCAAACTCGAAATAAGATAACTAGCTACATTCGAGTTTGGCCCAACTTGAACCCGATTTAATAAGTTTATGCACTCAACCAAACCAAAATCGAAATCAGCTAGCTAGGTACGTTCAAGTTCGGCCCAACCCGAGCCTCATCAATCCAACCAAAATCGATATCGAATCACTAGCTAGATACGTTCGAGTTTTGCCCAACCCGAACTGCACTCAACAAGTTCATACATTCAACCAAACTACACTCAAAATCGGATAGCTAGCTACGTTCGAGTTAGGTCGAACTCGAACCGCATTCAACCAAACCAAACTCAAAATCAGATAGTTAGCTACATTCGAGTTCAGCCCATCCTGTAACCCATTCAACAAGTTCATGCACTCAACCAAACCAAAATCAAAATCAGCTAGCTAGGTACGTTCAGGTTCAGCCCAACCCGAGCTACATTCAACAAGTTCATGCATTCAACTAAACCAAAATCGATATCGAATCACTAGCTAGATACGTTCGAGTTTGTCCCAACCCGAACCGCACGCAACAAGTTCATACATTCAACCAAACGGCACTTAAAATCAGATAGCTAAGTGCGTTCGAGTTCGACCGAACCCGAACCGCATTCGACAAGTTGACGCATTCAACCAAACAAACTCGAAATCATATAGTTATCTATGTTTGAGTTTGGCCCAACCCGAACCCTATTCAACAAGTTCATGTACTCAACCAAACCAAAATCAAAATCGGCTAGCTAGGTACGTTCAGGTTTGGCCTAGCCCAAGCCACATTCAAAAGGTTCATGCTTTCAACCCAACCAAAATCAAAATCAAATCGCTAGCTAGATACGTTCGAGTTCGGGCCAACCCGAACCAAACAACAAGTTGATGCATTCAACCAAACCATACTCAAAATCGGATAGTTAGCTGTGTTCGAGTTTGGCCCAACCCGAACCGCATTTGACAAGTTGACGCATTCAACCAAACCAAACTTAAAATCAGATAATTGGCTACGTTCGAGTTCAACCCAACCTGAACCCCATTCAACAATTTCATGCACTCAACCAAACCAAAATCGAAATCAATTAGCTAGGTACATTTAGGTTCGGCCCAATTAAGCCGCATTTAAGCTAATAAAAATCAAAATTGAATTGCTAGCAAGATACGTTCGATGCTCATAAACAACCAGAGCCGCATTTAACATGTTCATGCATTCAGCTAAACCAGACTCGAAATTGGATAGCTAGCTACATTCAATTTCAGCCCAACCCGAACCACATTTAACAAGTTCATGCAATCAACCAAACAAACTCTTGTCGTGGGTGTACCACTTTCAACCAGTTAAGAAAATGTGATGTCAAACCCCTCTAATGGGTTGACCCATCCATGAGGATTGCCTAGTTCAAGCATTAGGCCCATCTGCTCATTGAGCGAACCGCAACATAAGAAACAATTTCTAGCTAAATACAAATTTGACATCACTTGAAAAGTGGATGTGGCTGAATTTTGTTAAAGGAAATCCTCATGCTAGGGGAAACCTTGCCCACTACAATGTGTGTCAGACATATACACTGTCAGTCGGCTCTACCATTCCATGGTGGGCCACAGGCTTAACTCCCTGAAGTCAATCTATGACTTAGGTGGGCCGCACCAATGTAATTTAACCCACCATGATGTATTTGTTTCATCCACATCATCCATCCATTTTTATAGCTCATTTTAAAGCATGAGAAAAAATGAGGCAGATACACAATGGATGAAATTGTACCTAAAAGAATGAAATACCATCTAAAATCCTCCACAACATAGCATGTTCATTCATTCATTCTATCATTCATTCATTACAGAAGGTCATTCTTTCCATTTCAAGTCCATTTCACATGTTCATTCATTTACAAGTTCATTACATCAACAATGATATAAAAAGTCTAATACTTCAAATGCATTTGTGGGTGTTACTCTAACAATGTAGGGACTACCTTGATGTATTTGTTGTATATCCATGCCGTCCATTTGTTTTTCCATCTCATTTTAGGAGGAGATCATAAATCATAAAAAGATCCAAAACTCAACTGTTTAGTGTACATTCAATCACACTATTTTTCAGTGTTGTGGTCCACCTGATAATTGGATTTGCCTTCTTTTTAAGCTCATGCCTCAAAACATATGATACTGATCTGGATGGACAGAGTGGATAGAACGCATACATTATTTTGTGGCCCACGGAGCCCTTTGAAAAATTTAGGGTTAATTCAATTTCAATTTCATCCAAATCGAATTGATCGAATCGATGTGTAGCCCTATAGGAAACATACATATAGGTGGGCCTATGGTAACCTTGAAATCACTGTTGAAAACGATGCCAAACAGTTTAAATCATAGTTTATGACTATTTTATTTATTATCAACATGTACAAATAACCTAATAATATCTACCACATACTAGTAACACACAACCAATAATATATACTACATATACATCCACATATATGAAAATAGATCAACCACAGATAGCTCTGACGGACATCCGGATATCCTCCATCAATTTCGGGCTTTTACACACAAACATGGGCTTGTTCAAATGGCCATACCACTCATATTGTTGTCCATAGCAAATGTACAACTTTATCATTGTCTCAACAGTGGTTCCCAACTTCCAGAGACCCTCGCTCAACTTCCATTTGAATGTAAGTGTTATATCCACACCATCCAACTATTTTACGAGGTCATTGTATGAAACGACCTCAAGAATGAGGAATACAAAAAGTTTAAGTGGGCCCCACCCCTTGACGGCGTGGATAGACAGATGCAGCACAATGGACCCAACTATTAACAGCGGTTCCCACCTTCTAGGGACCGCCGCTCAACATTCTCTTCCATAACGTGTGTATATATGATTACTTTTTAA
Source organism: Liriodendron chinense (assembly GCA_003013855.2). Taxonomy (NCBI): domain Eukaryota; kingdom Viridiplantae; phylum Streptophyta; class Magnoliopsida; order Magnoliales; family Magnoliaceae; genus Liriodendron; species Liriodendron chinense. The sequence goes on along the minus strand of PVNU02003715.1, from coordinate 321,694 downwards.
TTTATATGCTCAATCGCAAGTATCATTCATCATCCAACACATACATCCACATATCTGAAAACAAATCTAACCACGGATAGCTCCGACTCATATCCGGTACCCGTACTCAATTCTGAGCTTTTATTGTTGTTCATAGCAAATGTACAGCATTATCATCATCTCAACAACGGTTCCCACCTTCCAGAGACCCCCGCTCAATATCCACTGCTTAAATCCGTCATGATGTATTTGTTATTTCCACACCATCTATCTATTTTGCCATATCATAGCAGGGGATGATCGCAAAAATTTCGGCCCAGACTCAAAGTCCAAGTGGGCCCCACCCCTAATGGCATGGATATAACATAGGCAGCAGAATGGACTCAAAAAATGGATATAATGAGAGACATATCCAACCCAAACCACAATTCCCACTAACCAGGGACCACTACTTAAAATGACACTCTATTACATACATACATATATGTATATATAAATAGTTATTTATTTCATATTTTCAACCACAAGTAACATCATCCAACACATACATTCATATATCTAAAAACAATTCAACCACGGATAGCTTCGATGCACATCCAGGTACCCGTACTCAATTTCGGGCTTTTATTGTTGTCCATAGCAAATGACAGCCTTATCATCATCTCAATAGCTGTTCCTACCTTCCAAAGACCCCTGCTCAATATGCACTACTCAAATCCACCATGATGTTTTTGTTATTTCGATACCATCAATCTATTTTACCATATCATAGTAGGGGATGACCGCAAAAACTCCGGCCCAGACCTAAAGTCTAAGTGGGCCCCACCCCATAGGAGTGAATCCCACCTCTGATGGCGTGGATATAACATATGCAGCACAATAGACCAAAAAAAAGATACAATGGGAGACGTATCCAACCCAAACATGCATACAATGAAACATATCTAACCAACTAGTAACAACAGCTTCCACCTATGTGTTAAGCTACTCAGCTATTTAAGCTACTTGGCTAATTAATCTATTTGGTTAATCAAGCTACTTAGCTAGTTTAGTTACTTGGCTAATTAACCTACTTAGTTAATCAACCATTTTAAAAAATTATTTTAGGGCATGTGTCTAACATTGAACCATATGTAAATCTCAAGTGTATCCCTAATATTGGGACCCAAAAAATGAAGAAGATGAAGATCCCAAGTGGAATACAACATAGGAAACAACAGTGATTAAATATCATGTTGGTGTTTACATAGCCCAAGCTCAAGATTAAGTTCGATACTTCTTACCCAAGCCCTACCCAATGTCGGGTCGGTTACGGGTAGGGGTGGTTAACGAACCAAACTATCCAACAAAAGTTTTAGATTAAGCTGATATTTGTGTTTTCCTATCATCCATGTCTTTGTGATCTTATGAACAGTTTAGATGAAAAATAAATATATATCACTTTAGGCCCTAGGAAGGTTTCAACGGTGGAAACCATTATTCCCATTGTTTCCTGTGGTATGGTCCACTTGAGCTTTGGATATGCTTCAATTTTAGGATCAATCCCTAAAATATGCAGGTAAAATGGATGGACAATGTGGATAAAGCACATACATATACATTCACAGTGGGCCCAATTGAGTTTACTTAGTACGATAAGAGCATCCTGAGTAACTTAGTACGTAATCTAATTTCTTAAAACACATACATCACAGTGGGCCCCGTTGGAAATAAATGAAGGGCATGGATTTAAAACCCATACATCATAGTGAGACTCACTGAAAAATGGATAGAGGGCATTGATTTAAAACACATACATTAGAGTGGGCCCCACTAGAAAATAGATGAAGGGCATGGATTTAAAACACATGCATCATAGTGGGCCACACTAGAAATAGAGGTAGGGCATGGATTTAAAACACATACATCATAGTGGGACCCATTGGAAAATAGGTGGAGGGCATCAATTTAAACACATACATCACAGTGGGCCACACTGGAAAATAGATGGAGGGCATTGATTTGAAACACATTATAGTGGGACCCACTAACATACATCATAGTGGGCCCCATTAGAAAACAAATGATGGCAGTGGATGCACCACACATACATCAAGGTGAGGCCCATTGAATCAATAGATGGATAGTGTGGATATACAACACATACATCACGGTGGGCCCCACTAGAATAATAGATGGGTGGCGTGGATGCACCACACATACATTAAGGTGGGGCCCACTAGATCAATAGATGGATAGTGTGGATCTACAGCACATACATCATGGTGGGCCCCACTGGAATAACAGATGGGTGGCATGGATCTACAACTGGAAGCAGATGGAGAGAGAGAGAGAGAGAGAGAGAGAGAGAGAGAGAGAGAGAGAGAGAGAGAAATGTACTTAAGGTGCAGCCGGAGTCGGGCAGAGTGGCGGGTGGCATCGGCTGGCTACGATGGCAACCAGAGAGAGAGAGAGAGAGTGGCGGGCGACGTGGGCGTGGGTGCGGGTGGCAGCGAGAGAGAGACTAGTGGATGGAGAGAGAGAGAGAGAGAGAGAGAGAGAGAGGGAGGTGGAAGGGTGGCAACGAGCGAGCGAGAGAGAGAGAGAGAGAGAGAGAGAGAGAGAGAGAGGTGTGTTTTGCGGGGGTAGGGTTGTTAATTGGGGATTTTAGGGACATATAGCTGCAGATTTTAAAATCCCCCGCTATAAGTATATTATATTATATATAATATATATTAAATATTGTGTGTGTGTGTCTATATATATATATATATATATATATATATATATATATATATATATAATTGTTGACACACCACTTCACTATTCCTTGCTGAATGGTCCACCTAAGATCTACATAGATGATCTTTTAGGACAGATGGACGCTATAGATGTAAAAAGCATATTAATGTTGTGCACATTCAGTCTGTTTGGGTTAAAGGGGTAATACCTAACCAAACTGACTCAGTCGATTTTGAATATTTAACAACCGAGCCGAAGAAGAAAAAATTTGGTCGGTTTATTTTTGTCGGTTTCATGACAATGTTCAAAAAATTAAGAAGATTCAAATCTCTAGTGGACCACACTAATGTAAAAATCGATAAATAACTATCGAAACTTTTTTTTAACTATAAACTACAAAAGTTTTGGATAAGCTACAAGTGAAATTTGACTTTTCCCTTCATCTCGGTCTACTTGACCTTATCAACAGGTTGGATGGTAAGCACACATTACAGATGTTCTTTAAGTGGGCCCAAGGACATATTTAATGGCGAGCGCTTAATCAACATTGTTTCCTATGGTGTGATGCACTTGAGATTTGAATTTGATTAATTATTTGGAACACATCCGAAAATGGGCTGAGGAAACAAATGGACGGTGTGGATATATAACATATTATCAAGATGGGCCATATAGTAGGGTTAACAAATACAAAATAAATATAATTCAAATATATATATATATATATATATATATATATATATATATATATATATATATATATATATATATATATATAGTCGGTTCGGTTCGGTTGAAAACAGTTTATAATTTTCACAAACAGACAACCGAAATGACATTCTCAGTTTTTAATATAAAAAAAATCAAATCGACCCAAAATATAATGGAAAATTGATTGAAACTGATCAGTTAGGTCCGGTTCGGTTAGTTTTATCAGTTTGGTTGATTTTTTTTTACAACCTTAATGCATACACATCATAATGGGCCCTATGAGTGGGCCCTAGGACCACTTTTCTCAATAGGATTTGATTAAAGGCTTAAACCATGCAATAGTGGATCCGATTACCTCGTAAATTCTGTTTCACTTAGAATACATAAATTTTAATTGTTAGATTTCAATATCAGTTAACATCAATATACATATAGGGGTGTAAATGACCCGAACCGAGCTGAATAACACAGTGTTCGGTTTGAGTTTGATAACAAAAAATCAAGTTTGAGTTTGGATTAAGTTTCATTCGAACCTAAACCTTAGTGTTTAAGTTTGATTCGTTTAAAGTTTGGCAAGTTTGGATTTCGTTCATTTAATTTTAATTAGTTATACAAACCAGACTCAAACTCTATTTTGGGTTTGATTACACATTTGATTAAAAGTTACATTATGCATGTATTCCATTCCACTCCGTTCATGCATTTCACCAAATCATTTCATGGCGGGAGCTAAAAAATGAAGTGGATCCAAATCTCAGGTGGACCATGTCATAGGAAATAATGATTTTTAGTAATAAACGTACCCTATCGAGCCTAACCGAACCGAACTCATACCTGTTTGAGTTCAGTTTGATTACTAATTGAACTAAAAAATAAGGTTAGAGTTTGATTTGTTTACTAATCAAACGAACTCAAACGAGCTTTAATCGAGCCGGACTCGAACCAGTCACGAATAGTTTGGTTCATTAACCACCCCTATATGCATGCTCAATCAAATTTCATTGAATTTCAATATTGGCTTAATATAACTGTTAGATTTCAAAATGAGTTTAATCTAACCTAATTGTTAGATTTCAATAAATGCCTCAGTATCAGGCTAGTTAATTAATTAAATTGTTGGATTTTACTATTAGGATTATCCAATGGTTGGATTTCAATATATATCAGTTAATTCATTGGTTGGATTTTCATTAATTTAACCGTTAGATTACAATGTCAGCTTCATCCAACTGTTAGATTCTAATATCAGGTTAACGGTTAGATCTACAACAGTTAGAGGTTTAAAATGATTGGGTTGAAAAAAGAGAGTATGATTTAACACATTAGTCCAATATAAGATTATTCTGTTTAATTTTATTATCAGCTTAATCCGATAGCTAAGTTCAATATGATGATTAATCCTACTATTAGATTTCAATATCATCTTAATATAGCCGATGGTTTCAATATAGGCTTGCTTTAATCCAACCATCAGATATTAATATTATCTTAATCTAATTTCATTGAATTTTAATATTGGTTTAATTCAACTGTTATATTTCAAAATGAGTTTAATCTAACTGTTGGATTTCAATATATGCCTTAATATCAAGTTAACCGGCCATTAAATTTGTATATTATTTTATTCCAGCCGTTAGATTTCAATATAAGTTTAATGTAACCGTTAAATAACAATACATACATATAATCTAATCATTAAATTTCAATATCTGCTTAATCAAACCGTTATATTTCAATACGGTCTTAATTCAACTATCAAATTTTAATGTCAGCTTCATCCAATACTTTGAAATTAATATGGATTTAACTTTTTGCGGCAAATTTTAAAATCACCTACTAAAATAATATATAATGGCGAAAACTTCCGTCACAATAAAATCATTCATATGTGCGAGGTTCAAAATTGGGGGTGGAATATTCAAAATTATAGCAGTAGAAAAAAATATGCCGCTATATGGTAGTCACAATATAGCGGCGGACTTATTTTGTTTATAGTGACGGATATAAATCATCACTGCTATTTTTCGTCGTTATTTGTCCTAAAAGATGGCGAGAAGGATGGCGGGGGCGAGAAACTGGTTTATAACGGCGGATATCAAGATTCGCCATTATATATTGTGTTACAGCGACAGTTAATATTAACCACCGCAAATTTATTGGTTATAGCGGCGGATTTTTTTTTCCACCGCTATATTACATATTTCTTGTAGTGTGTGATACGGATATGTTGGATGGAGATGTTAAGATAATTATCTAATTGAAATATGTGAATCCTCTTATTACATAAAATTTACTGTGACCATCCATTTTCATAACAAAAGACTCAAAATCCGAATGGTTTAAATTTTCCATTTTAAAGATATTTATTTGTTACCTATCTACTATGGAAGTTGAGGATCATCATATAAACGGTTTGGATCATTGGAAGAAGATGCAAATTCAAATGTTAAAGTACTGACGTATCACATTGCAATACGTTAGGAATGTATACGAGAAAATTATCTCCTCCAAATAACGGGCGGGGATTTTCTTCTAATGGACTCTGATTTCCTACGAAAGCCTTTCGTTGCTAGGTGGGGTCCGCCATAATGTTTGTGAGAAATTCATCCCATCCAATCATTTTGTGACCTCATTTTTAGACATGTGACAAACAATGAGGTGGATACACTGCTCAAGTGGGCCATACAAGAGGAAAGAGTGGTGATTCAGTGACAACCGTTAAAACATCTATATGGCCACCTAAATTACATATCATGTTAGTTTTTTGTGTTTTCATTTCATCCTTGTGGTAATGAAGTTATAAACGGTTTGGATGGTATATGAACATGAAGGTGGAGCCTATGGACATTTCAATGGTATAGGGAACTCTTTCCCTAGTTTTCCCTCTGGTGTGGCCCACCTAGCATCCCAGCCTAGGAACTTCCTGGGAAAGGCTTTCACACTTTCACAGAAAATCTACCTCCTGATTAATCGATGGCTAGAAATGATTCCCAATCGCACAAGATCAGTCGTTTATTACGGTAGGTCTCATTGTATATATTTGGACTTATTCAAGCAAACCTCTTCTTTTATGTTATCTAATATAGAGCTTTCATGCTAATTATCTAAAAAAATACCTTTTTTTTTAAACCATCTCGTCCTATTATATTGCATTATTTAATGGTCTTAAATAACCGACTGTAGCAACTTTTTGTCCTACTAATATTTAGCTATATGGATGTGCAACTTCTCAGAACCATTTCTAGTACACAAAAGAAAATAGTAAGTGCCATGTAGGAACTTGGCTGCACCAAGATCAGGATTATTCAGGCATGGCTTGTGAGCGATAAAGATTTTGCCCTATTTGTTGCTCAATCCACTATTAGGAGGAGCATGTGTACTCAGCCAGGCCTAGCCAAGCCTTTACCAAGCTTAGGCCTAGCCACGTTACCAATGTTTCCAGCACCATGAAACTAAACTCATAAATGAATTTTTAAGGCCTATTTGGTTGCTAATAAAAAATGAGCAACTATAAGAATATTCTGTTGAATGAATGATTGGCATATTAAATTGGCCATTGACATTCAAATGATTTAGTGGAAAATTTAATTATCAAAATTAAGAGAAACATATCAAATTATCCAGTCACATAACACAACAAACATAGCTAATCCAAACAAGATGTATTTTTAAACATTGTTGATTTGAATTCCCAATGGGCAAGCATTTGGGTGGGCTCCAACAAAAAAAGCCTTTACAAATCTTTTCTCTATAACCAAATATTCAAGCGGGATCCACAAAAAGAATAAGAGCCCCACCTATCATATAGCACCAAAAAAAAAAAAAAAAAAAAAAATCTCCTCTACAACTAAATAGATTGGCCCTCAGCAAAAAGAGGAGGGCCACATCTAATCAAGAATTATCCTTATTATCTAAATATGCAACCTACCAGGCAGTTGCAACTCACAAAATAACTCCAAAACATTCACCTCAGCCAAGAAACCATAGAAAACTTAACGTCGACGGTTCAAAACATACACTTGATATAAAGTAAAAATTTCAGCCACTTGAATTTGTTTGCATTTAATATATGTAATTGAAATTAAATCAAGATGCCCATACATTCCATTAATGAATAAGAATGACTAAAATGCATTTAACCTTTTGAAAAAAAAAATATTGCTCCATTAACTTGTCAATCATTACACTGATTGCTTTAAGTTTTGGCTCCAATATACCTCTGCTCATACCTAACTTGGTTTCGTTTTCTGAAAAGTAAGATGAAACAAACTATTAACTACAAGAGAATGAAAGATCATATGTCGAAAATATAAAGTTATAGTACGTAATTTATTTATCACATTTTCAGTTAGGTTGGGATGCTCAAGTGAGAGATGAATATTCGAACCTAGGTGATTCTCTTCACAGTCACCTAGGTGATTCTCTTCATTCAGTTCATTTCAAAGGAAAACTAAGTTGGAACACACTCACCTTTGATAAAATATTTGAACCTATGTGATTCTCTTCACATCTCACCCATCAATTCTTATTAGATTCCTGTGATGACGGCTGCATATAAATTTCACATGTGAATGAAGAAAATATTTCAAAATATGTAATTTCAAAAAGTATATTCAATATTTTGCTTTAGAATAATCAATTTTACCTAGTTACACACAATACTTTCTTGAGATAATAATTGTGGGTTGCTCAAGAGAAGTTGCTGATACAAGTTGATGGGTGGGTAGCCATTAGTGGCTAAAGGGCCACTCGTGAATTCATTAGGACCACTACTCAGATTGAAAAGGGTTTGTTGAAGCATGCAAACAGTGGCTACTTGGTACCCACATTGAGGCAATGGTGCATTCATGGATCTACTGACTAATCCAAGAAAATTAACTCGCCTCCATACTTTGTGAAATCTAATAAAAGATAAAGGAATTAAAAACTATAACAATGTAAACATATGCTATGACAATCTTTACAAAACAAATTTTGATTGATACCCGAGAGAAATGACTCAATGGGTGAATGCAAATTGACAAAGTGAAGGTTGAAGTACTTAGCTTGTTTCTTGTCTCTCTTTATTTGATTGTGACTAAACGGTAGGATTACGGGATCTTTTCTTCTGTAATTCATCGAGTGGATTTTTAAATGTACGACGACTACCTCTAACTTTAGGCTTCACTTTAATCGCACGTACTGTATGTGAACTCAAACTATCTACAAAAGTAAATTTCTTTTCAGTCGGTTCACGGCATGCGCTTTTGATATTTACACCTGCAATTGGCTTAGGATGTGTGCTTTTCGTATCTACATTTTTAGTTGGCTCAGATCGTGCACTAATTTCAGTGTCTACACTTTCGGTTGGGTCCAAGCATGCACATTCAGTATTAACACTTTCCTCAACAGATTGATAAGACTTTAGTGGAAGTTCTTTAATTCTTTTCATGCATTCCATCACTTCATCATGAAATTTATCAGAATATCTATCAGCAAATTTCAAGACCTCATCATGTTCCCCAACCATTGCCGCAATTTTAAAAAGTTCGCGAGACATATTTATACAGCTTAATTACCCAATGTAATATTACGATCACCTTACATTGTTAACTCAGTCGCTTCTTTAGCAAAACCTACCTTTGCATCTCTATGCCATCTTTTTAGACTATAACGGGTTATATTATAATAATCTAGAACTTATAACGCATGACTACAAACGATACCCAAAAACTCAAACTTGTGGCAGCTATACGTCATTGTATTGTCTAATGAGTCAAACTTAATAGTGCGTCCTTCAATTTTGTCGTTATCAGTAGCTTGATACTCTGCAAGTGTACCATCTTCACCACATTTGAAAAGAGAATGTCTAATAATTTTTTTGTACTCATTTTGAGAAATTTCAAACACTTTTGGAGTGTATGCATTTATCCCTTCCTTTAGCATTTTCATATCAAGAACCAATACTAGGGTGTTTTGCCTCATTCTGAAATTAGCTATAGCTTCTTAGTATCATCTATGAGGAAATACCCGTTCATAATGATTGAAGAAACACAAGAGGTTGTATTTAGAGTTCAAGTATATTTTCAAAATATTATTCATGCTCTTCCTCCGTTGTGTACTCTTTATGTCAGCACAAAATGTATTTCTTCCACAAAACAAAGCTCATTTCTCTTTTTCTTTAAACAGATTCTGTAGCCATTTGTTTTGCATTAAATCATACTTTTTGAGCATTTTCTTCCATGCTACTAGAAACTCTTCCTCTTCCTCATAATCATATACACATACTAAAATCTTGTTGAAAACTTTTTTAACCTTCAAATACATTGTTAAGGTGTTTCCCAGCATTTTGATATATATGCCAAATGCATAGACGATGATATGTTTCTAGCATTACTGTAGCTAATTTATTGACCATTGCATCATCTTGGTCTGTTAGGATTGTGGTTGGTTGTTGAGCTCTGAATTGTGCATATTCTAACCCCAATTCATCACTCATATTACATGTTTTCATGATTTAAAGTTTAATATGATACATGATTTGTGTCTGTAGGAATGCGAGAGAGATTTCAATTATATGATGCTTAGAGGCACTTCTTACATACCTTGAAGATTAAAGGAACGAAGAACAAAAAGCGGAGCAAGGATGCAATAGAGTTGGAGGAAGAAAAGAGTAAAAAATTACAATTTACATGACCTCTGGACGGCCGGCCAAACCTTCCAAAAACAGCATTTTCGTTGGACACTTTTTATGAAGGCTAACCTATGGTCCAACCTGTCGGTTGGTAGGTTGGCCTATGCAATGTAATGTCCAGAGAGTTGTGTCCCTTTTTGCTCAACCTCCGGCCGGCTAGCCGACCAACGTCTTGATTGGACTAGGAGACTTTCAATTCTAGATTTTGGTGCGCAAGTGCGGTACTTCTCCGCAATTTCTTGAATCTAAGCTATAAAAGGACTCCTCTTCATCCTCAGGGTATGCTAGGACATGTGGAAGATCAAGGAAACTTTGGAGAATGATTTCTTATTGCTTTTCTTCTAGTTCTTAGTTATTTTTTTATGTTTTTGAAGCTTTTAGTTCAAGGATGTTAGAGATGAACTAAAACTTCTTAGCTAGCTGAGGCTAAGAGGTGAACCTTTTGATTCATTTTCTATGGATTAATACAACCTAGGTTTCCTTTCTATGCTTTGATTGAAGAATTTAGTTTGATATGAATTGGAATAAAGTACTAGTTCAGTTTTTGCTTTAATCTCTCGATGACTCCGGGCTCATGTGCTTCTTAGTGAATCTAAACCTAGTAGCTTACCTTTTTGGCATTATTTATGCTTGTGTAGTTCATTGATCTATTATCGACTCCAGGCATGATTGACACTTTGATTGCGTTGTGTACAATGGCACGATCTTCATGTGGGAACTCATTCAAACTAAAGTTCTAATCTTTTGTGATAATTTGAGATAGATGTTTTCTGATTAATTTTGATTTAATTAGAGTTTAAATCATTGGTTGTAGTCAAGTTTAATGACAGGATTTGATGAAAGCTATGGTTGTGAATCTCAACTAGATTGGAAAGAGGCTTGGCCTATACAATTGAGTGTGCCCAAGGCCTGAGCATTGTTGTGGTAATCGAATCAATGAACAAGCAACTGTTTTAGATAAGTGTTGATTGAACAACTCCATATTTCGATCAGATAGAGATATAAATTTGATTCTGATTGTGTTGTGAGAGACCTAGTTGGGTTGATGCATTGAAAACTATCAAAAGTGGATCCTTGACGCTCTATTTTTTAGATTATTATTACCTCTCATAATCACTGTTTTGCTTCAAATCACTATTTTTCAGATTTAGTTCTTAAGAAGATCTTGATTATAGGTTATTTTAGATAAATTCTGAGAATATCCACATATAAATCTTTATGGGACGATACTCAGTCTTTCCGAATTATTACTACATCGCAACCCTACACTTAGGGAGTGAACAAGTTTTTAGCGCCGTTGCCAGGAATTTGATACGGTGTTTTTAGAATTTTCTGAGATAGCTTTTAGTTGAGATTGTGTTAAGTTAGGTTTAGGATTTGTTTTGCTTTCTAGGATAGGTTTTCTTCTAGATTTAAAATACTAACTTAGTTTTATTTTGATTTTGTAGGATTCTAACATAGATCTTCAATTCAGGTTCTATCCTTCTACCCATCTTGCTATAGATAGTTTCAGATTTTATTTTTAGAATTAGGATTAAATTTTAGATTTGTGCTGAGTGGTTCATGCCCAAGTGGGTTTGTGATCACACTCGGAGATTGTTAAGTGACTGAGTATTAATTGTTGAAGGGATTGATAGAGAGCCTCGTGCTAGAAAACGTCAAAATCTTCCTGAAATTGCTAGAGAGATGGTTGAAAATCAACCCAATCAAGGGGCTAATCAAAATCAAGCCCAAAATTTTGCTGAATTTGATGAGAATGAATTGGGGGATGCACCTCAACCTAGGACTTTACGTGACTATTTATAACCTGCTAGGACGAGTACTCCCACTTGCATAATTTTTCCTCACAATGTAGGAAATATTGATTTTAAATCGCTGTTGATCCAACTTCTTCTCAAATTCCATGGACTCGACTTTGAAAGCGCTTATCTACATATTAAGGAGTTCGAAGAGGTTATTGCCACAATAAACTATGATAATGTAACCAAGGATACCATAAAACTCAAATTGTTCCCCTTTTCCTTGAAAGAGAAGGGCAGATCATGGCTACATTCATTAAGGCCAAGGTCTATTGGGACATGGGCTGAGATGACTCGGGAGTTTCTTAAAAAATTCTTTCCGGCTCATCGAACCAATGCGCTAAGAAAGGCCATAATGAACTTTGCCAAAAAAGAAGATGAAACCTTTTTCCAATCTTGTGAAAGGTATAATGAGCTATTAAACGCATGCCCACATCATGGCTATGAACGGTGGAGGCTGATTAGTTCTTATATGATGAACTAAACTCAACCATGTGCCAATTTGTGAAGATGATGTGCAATGAGGACTTCATGAACAAGGAAACAGAGGAATCTTAGGACTATTTTGACATGTTGGCTAAAAACACACAATCATAGGATACATCTAAGCGGACAAGTTCAAAATAGTCCCAAGACAAGGAAAATGGAGGAATTTATGTTTTGAATGAGGAGGTTGATCTAAGTTCTAGAGTGGCTAATTTTACACGAAAGTTCAAGGCTATGGAATTAAGGAAAGTTGATACAACTCAACAAAGGGGGACTGTTGAAACTATTTGTGGTATTTGTGCTTCCAATGTGCATCAAACGCAGGATTGTCCTAAATTACTATGTTTCAAGAACTTTTATATGAACAATCAAATGCCTTAAATAGTTATCAATATCCTTTTAGTACTCTAAACCCAAACACGTATAATTCTAATTGGAGAAACAATCTTAACTTCAATTAAGCAAATGGACCCATGGCTAACCAAAGTAATCCTCAAAGGGGGTTCCCAATGCAATTTCCTATAGCCCCGCCTCAAACGTCGATAGAGGATACATTGAAAGCATTCATAGAAGGCCAAACTCAAATAAACCAATCAAACAATACGATAATGCTTGAGCTTAAAAGTTCGGTGGAGGAAATCAAGGCTCGCTTAAACATAAGGGAAGTGACTCTTCCGGCCCAACCCCTACCTAATCCGAAATCACAATACGAAATAATCATGCCTAGTTCTTTTAACTAACATATGGAACATGTTAAGTCCATCATCACTCTTGGAAGTGGTAAAATTATTGAAAAATCTGACTCGGTGAAGGCCCCAACACCTAATGATTCGGTATCTTCCAAAGTGGATGATGGACCTAGCACCGCCATACATGAAAAAGAGCCATTAAAAGATAAATATTAGGAATTTTTAGAGGTTTTTAAGCAAGTCAAGATCAACATCCCATTGTTGGATGCCATTAAACAAATATCGTCATGTGTCAAATTTCTAAAAGACCTTTGTACGGTAAAAAAGAAAATACATGTGCAAAAGAAGACATTCTTGAAAGAAAATGTGAGTGCCATTATAAATCACGGGATGCCCAAAAAATACAAGGATCCCAGTAGTCCGACAATATCATGTATAATCGGAGACTACTAGGTGAAGCACTCTTTACTCGATCTAAGGGCAAGTGTGAGCTTAATCCCTTTCTCGGCTTACGAACAATTGGGTTTAGGTGAATTAAAACCCACCAAAACCACGCTACAACTTGCTGACCGATCGATTAGTATACCGAGAGGAGTGATTGAGGATGTCCTTGTCCAAGTTGACAAGGTCTACTACCCGGTAGATTTTATTGTCATGGACACACGACCCATGGTTAATATTGGCACTCAAATCCCTGTCATACTTGGCTGCACATTCCTAGCCACGTCAAATGCAATCATCAATTGTAGGAGTGGGGTTGTCCAAATGTCTTTTGGCAATATGACGATTGAGTTAAATACTTTCAATATTGACAATAAACAAGAGAATGAAGATGAGGAGGTCCATTAAATAAACATGATCAATTCATTTGTGGAAGATAGGTCCCTCTCATCTTTTTACTCCGGTCACTTAAAAGAAGACGTGACCTACTCTCCTATTAAGAATGTTGATTTGATAAGGGATGTAGTTGCACTTTTAGAGTCGATATCGGCATATGATATTAGCCAAGAGGAGGATGTGTAAACAACACATCATTGTGCTGAAAAATCAATTCATGTTCCCACACCTTTATGGATCATGCATACCGAACTCTACCAATCCTGGGACGACTCATACTTGCAATTTCATTGCTCAAGAAAATTTGAATGAAGACATATTTTTCTGACAAATATGATTATGTCTTTTCTTATACATGTGGTGTAAACATTAAAGAACCCGTTGAAATTATTTTTTGGGATTTTCAGTGGCTTATCATGATCATTCACACACATGTATATTGTAAAGCAGGATCTTGGATGACTTTACTACAAAACCTTTTGATCTATCTAATGATTCTGCTCGACTTTATGCTTTTAGATGAGTTGTTGGGATTAACCTTCTAGTTTAATAGAGGACAGTTTAGATTTTTAATCCCTTTCCTATAATTAAATTGCATTAGGATTTTCTTTGATTAGTAGATTTAGTTTGTGAAGTAATCCATCTCTGCAAGCCAATTTTGACATGTAATGTTATTTCTCAGGTGATATCTCTCTTTCTGACTTCCCTTTATTTTGTCATTATTCTCATGTTGTTGCATTCATTACATATTTTCTTACATTGAGGACAATGTAAAGTTTTGGTTGGGGGGTGTGATTCCTAGATGAATCTAGCAATTTGTGACATTTCGAGCAATGTTTGTATAAATTTTTTGATTTTTCTGAAAATTCAGAACTCCTTTGAAAAATCGTGTTTTTATGCACTTGGGATGTCATAAGTATAAAAGGAAGAGAGATGTAGTGAGATGATTTTGAAACTCTTAAAGGACCTATAACATGGTAGCTTTCTATTTGAATTCCCCTATTGATTTGATTGATAGAAAATTTAAACATTTTTTAACCTAGTTCATATTACACGATTCTCTTGATTTGAAGAGATTATGAAAATTTGTGGATCAGTTAGACTAAGGTTTAAGGTGTTGAGGAACCAAGCTGGGGAACTTCGTCCATCCTTGTTCATGTGAAATAAGAGAAAAGAACGAAAGATATGGATTTCTAAAAATCCTATCTACTATGGAAAAGAAAAGGAAAGTAAGATTATTCATTGAATATTTGTTGAATTTTTTTGAAAAGGGCTACCTATTACCAACTAGGGGACGGTCTACCCATAACTAAAGTTAGAATTGGGAAGTAGTGTTATGCTGATATTTGTCCTTTTTTTTTTTTTTTTTTTTTTTTTTTAACTTCATATGACCTTATGACAAGGTTAGATGGCAAATAAGCCTCACGGTGGACACCAGGAAGGTTCTAACGGTAGCCATTTAATTCTCTCTACTTTCTGTGGTGTGGTCCACTTGAGCTTTGGATTTGCATCAATTTTGAGCTCATACTCTAGAATGATCTAGAAAATTTGATGAAGGGTGTGGATCTAACATATAAATCATGGTGGAGCCAAAGAAGTTTCGCACATTAAAAATTGTGTTGTGTACAATCTATCCCGGAGAGAAGTGTTTGTGAGCTCTAGCCATCACCATAACATGGAGTAATGAGAATCGATGGCCCGGAATTTCCCTATGCCCTCAACACAGGTCATCCACACCATCCATTTATTTTGCCTGCTCATTTTTGGACATGATGCTGAAAATGAGGTGTATAAGCTGAAGTAGATCAAATTGAACAACTACAGTTGAAAACTTCTCAAGGCTATAAAAGTTTTGGATCATGTTAATATTTATGTGTTCCCATCATTCAAACTTTATGAACTGATTAGATGGAAAGCAAACATTGTGGTAGGCCTAAAAAGCCTAAAAAAGTTTCAAACTATGGGTTCAATTCCCACCTTTCTTGTAGTGTGGTACACTATGAGATTTGAATCTACCTCATTTATGGGCTCATGCCCTAAACACAATGGATAGACGGTGTGAAGTGACCAGCAAGCTAGCTGATGTTAAAGCTCTATAGCCCCACTATGATGTATGTGTTTTATCTATGCCGTTCATCCATTTTGCTATCTTATTTTAGGGCATTATGCCAAAAACTGAGGCAGATTCAAATCAGAGTGGACCACACCACAGAAAAACAGTATTCATTGAACTTTCACGGTTAAAATCTTCCTAAAGTTCAGTATATTGTTTATTTGTCATCCATCCGGTTCACAAATTGGTAAACAAAGGAAAAATACAAATATCATCTTGATCCAAAACCTCTGTGGTCTCCTAAAAAGTTTTCAGTGATAAGCATTCAATCTCGCTGTTTCCTGCAGTGTGGTCCACCTGAGATTTGAATGTACCTCATTTTTTTAGCTCTAAAAAATGGATGGACAGCATGGAGAAAACACATGCATCATGGTGAGGCCCAAGTAGCTTTGACAGTGTTAGGCCACCAGCAAAACCGCGTCCAAAAAACACACACATCAGGGTGGCACCCAGCTTTTCCACAACTGACTTGGGCAGTGGAGGATCACTGTCTAATCCGAGTCCGTTGTACACGCGTCACGGTGGTGGGCCCAAGAAACTTACGTATTGCACGCAGGTTTTGGAGTGGATTCCGTTCCTTCGCAAAACCGTGGTTTCTATACATAGCCGCCGGTATGATGAATAGGAGAGAGCGGTTTCCCCAAAACGAGGAAAAAATAACAAAAAAACCCGCCTCCGGTTTCTATAACCTCCCATTTCTCATGAGCTGTGTATATATAATCTCTCTCACTGCCACTCTTTCCTCATCCAAAAACCCAACAATCCATCCCTCAAAAATTCCCTTCTTTTAAAACCCAATTCAAGCAGCAGCAGCAGCAATAGGCAGAGATGAGTTCGACGAGCAGAGCATGGGTGGTCGCTGCAAGCGTCGGAGCAGTTGAAGCACTGAAAGATCAAGGCTTTTGTAGATGGAATTACGCTTTCAGATCTCTACATCAGCAAGCAAAGAAGAGCATCGGATCGTATGCACAAGACAAGAGACTCTCTCCTTCTCTCGACTCCTCTCTTGCAACAAAGCGAAAAGATGGAGTGGAGAAAACGAAACAGTCAGAAGAGTCGTTAAGGAAAGTTATGTATTTGAGCTGTTGGGGACCCAACTGAAACTAAAAGAAGAAAAGGAAAACAGAGAAAATTCATGGGCGGGAATCTTAAAACTGAATTTTGTATAATAGTTGTAATTTTGGTTGGTGATTTATACTAATTTCATTGCCTTGTTCCATGTTGCCAAACGAATCCTTAAGTGCTATATGGATCTTTGCATTCATCAATACCTGATCTATCATTGCCTTAACGGGTCAAACCATCTTAGCATTCGATTGATATATGCACAGGCCATCAAACCAAGCCCAATATTTTAATTGGTTGGATTATTGAACTATTGGTCCATTAGGGCTGTTAATGTTTATTTGGACACTCACTGAGTTTTTACTAGCTCAAGTCCAATTCTTAGGAACTGTTTAGTAACCGGGTTAGATATACTAGGTCTACCATTTTTGACCCGGTTTAAAATTGGATCTTAATTGAGTTCGAGTTGGATCCACTGTCTTGAGCAAGGTTGAAATCAGGTTGCATCAAGTCCAGTTGAGTCTCATTAATTTTCTTAGAAAAATTATGTTATGTGAAATACATACTAGTTAATATAAGAATATAATGAGAGAGACTGCATAGTCTAAATTCATTTGGATTTGAAAAATGCTTTGATGAGTTGACGCAGAAAGGGAGAGGTGTAATCAAATTCAAAGGTTCTCCATTGATACTCATACCTGGCACACCATAAACCCAACTGTGAGACAAAGCCATATCTTAGACATGGAACTGAGATACTTGTTCTTACGTTAGAATTGAACATAATCGAACACATTAGTGCACACTCCACGTTGGGAATCGATACCAAGACCTTGGTGTCGAAATGAGGTTATCTTCACTCAGTGTACCACTTGAACTATGGATCTATGTGTCACTCACAATTTACTCATAATCATCTATTTCATAGTTATTAATTACATAGTTATCATTAATCAGATCATTATTTCATAGCGAGGAGGCTGAAGTCCAAAGTGAACCAAATACCCTGCAACACCTAAGGTAGGAAGCAGGTGAAACGCCTTCTCCTCTCGGGCCGTTGTGATGCTTAAAATCCACTCCAGCAATCAAGCATTATTTCTGCCATTTGTTTAAAAAAGTGATCTTGATCCTAAACTCCGTGGGAGTGGATTAGGTGAGACCCCGGCCTCAGTGGAAACGGTGCTGCCCTTACCGTCCAGCTTGCCTTGATGTGTGTATTCTGTATCCACCCCATCCATCCGGTTTTCCAGATCATTTTAGGATATGATTCAAAAAATGAAGAGGATCAATTATCAGGTAGACCATATTCTTGGAAACAGTGGCGATTGACCATTAATGACCCAGGAAAGTTTGGATCAACCTGATTGGATGGAAAATAAACACTAAGGTGTGCCTACGAAGTTTTTAATGGTAAGCTGTTCAATCACCACTGTCTCAATCCTAAAGTATAGTCCACCTGATAATTGTATCTTCTTCAATTTTTGGGATAGTGCCATAAAATGATCTGAAGCTGGAGAATTGAATGGACAGGGTGGATACAGAATATACATCAAGGTGGGCCCAATGGTAAGGGCCGCACCATCTTGGGTGAGGCCGTGGTCTCACCTAATCTGCTCCCAACCTCTATAGGCCTCACTAGGGAAGCAAACGTGGGACACACCTAAAGCCTCTAAACTCATTTTCTGAGGCCTGTGAGTTTGCCGTCAGATTGATGTTTGGCTTACCTTTCTACCCGAAGTAGGGCCCACTTGATAAATAGGTTAGATGTCATATAAACGAGGCTATGGTCGTAGAAAGGCTTCTATTATGGTTATACCCATTTTCACTGTTTCCTATAGTGTGTCCCACCTGAGTTTTGGATATGCATAGGTTTTTTGATAAAGGTGAGTGCATAAATATCAGATTGATCCAATACTTGTGGCCCACAAGGTCCTTTTAATGGTCAATTACCACTGTTTCCTATGGTGTAGTCCACCTAAGATTTGGATATGCTTCATCTTTAAGATCATATAAAAAAAATGAGCTGTCAAAACGAATGGATGAGGTAGATGTAAGGCAAATACACCACGGTGGGGTCCATAGTCGGGGATCCAACCAGTCAACATGTGCGAGAGTTTTGGGAGGAGAAAAAATGTTATGGCCCGTTTGGCACCATGGATTTGAGGAGAAGCGAGGAAAAGTGGATTCCATGATATGAATTCTCATCAATTGCAATTCTTATCAATTCCAGCGTTTCTGTTTGGCAACCAATATCGAGAGAGAAATCAAACATGAAAGAATGGACGGTGTAAATTTTAATCTCACCGTATGCCCACTGTATTAGCCTCGATTTTTAAATCCATGCCATTCATCCATTTTTACATATCATTTTATGCCAAGTTCCAAAAAATAAAGCAAATCCACATCTAAAGTGGACCATAAAATAAGAAAGAATGAAGAGTGAGACCTTTATGATGCACAAAAGTTTTGGATTAAACTGAAATTTGTGTGGTCCCTTCATCCAGGTCTTTGTGACCTTATCAACAAGTTGGATGGAAAACATACATCATGTTGGGTCCCATAGTTAGGGACACATTACGGTGGGTCCTACGTTGCGAAGGATTTCTCCTCAAATCCCACCTTTTTTTGGAGGATTTGAAAAAGAGCTAAAAGTGCCTTTTTGAGTTCTCCTGGATTCCTCTCAAATACACTTCTCATCAAATGCATGATGCCAAACAGAATAAAGCAACCAGTTTCTCCTCCTTTCTCCTCAAATCCATTGTGCCAAACGGGCTACTAGAGTTTTTCTTTGGGTTGATTTGTAAGTTCTTCTCCATTTGTTATAACTTTTTTTTTTATATAATAATTCGCTTAATGGTTATTTTAGAGAGTTTTTCTATAAAATTATTTTTGTCTTTTGTGGTTGGATTTACTTGTGCTTTTATGGATGCTTTGTTTAGTTTTCTTCTTAGTTATTTATGCCGTCACAACACATATAAGCTAAAAAAAAAAAGGTTGAATGGAGCAGATAAAACACATACATCATTGTGGAGCCCACAGATGTTGACACCTGCTAGAGGGTGGGTGTTAAGGGGTATTATGGCCTCTTCGTACGGGAGGGGTAAGCGGATTCCGTTCCTTTGCAAAAACCGTGGTTTCTACTGAAAAACACACTAGCCGCTGGTATGTTGGAGCGAGACAGTGGTTTTCCAAAATGAGCACCTTGTGGATAAAAATCTGCCTCTGGTTTCGGACGAATCCCATCTCTTTTTGTCTGCTTATATAATGTCTCTCTCATTCCTCTTTTCTCATCCAAAAACCCAACAATCCACCCCTCAAGAATTCCCTTCTTTTCAAACTACGAAGCAGCAGCAGCAAAGGAAAAAGATGAGTTCGACGAGCAGAGCATGGATGGTCGCTGCCAGCGTGGGAGCAGTTGAAGCGCTGAAAGATCAAGGCATTTGTAGATGGAATTACGCTTTCAGATCTCTACATCAGCAAGCAAAGAAGAGCATCGGATCGTATGCACAAGCCAAGAGACTCTCTCCTTCTTTAGATTCCTCTGTTGTGACAAAGAGAAGAGATGGAGTCGATAAAACGAAGCAGTCCGAAGAGTCGCTGAGGAAAGTAATGTATCTAAAGAAGAAAAGCAAAACAGAGAAAAATCATGGGCGGGGATCCCACAACGGGGATCCTAAAATGGAATTTTGTATAGCAATTGTAATTTTGGTTGGTGATTTATACTAATGTCTATTCGGCAAAGATTGGTTCCAAGAGTGTGATTTCTCCCTTTTTGTTCTTCTTTTCCACTTTTAATGACTCTTGGATAATCCTAGCCATTAATCTTGTCAAATCATTTCATTTAACAGGTATGATTAAGGTACATACGGATTGCATATGCATTAATTTCAAGTCAAATGCGTTCGAATTACTTTCAAATTCAAAATATTAGTCATCCACCTTGTGTTGGTTTGGCAAAGAGGATTTCTGTTTTCTTCTTTTTCTCCTCCCTCTCCTTTTAATTCTCTCTTGAGGTTAGTTGCAAGGATGGTAGAGAAATCAAATTCCCCCAAAAGGTTTTTTTTTTCAATGCTGATTTGCTAAATGCACTCAATTCCACAAAATTGCAAAATCCACTACGTTACAATTATCAATTCTCAAACTATCATTGCCTTCATGGGCCGACCCATCTTAGGTTTCGATTAATAAGTGCATAGGATGTATGACCAAGCCCAATATTCTAATTGGTTGGGTTATTGAACCAGGGCCCCCATTGACACAAATTACTAACTTTCACCTAACCATTGAATAAATAGGGCTGCCAATTTTTACTCGGACCTTTTTGTTACCTGACTGACCTTTTCCGGAACTATTTAGTAATTGGGTTAGATATGTCTACCATTTTGGACCTGATTTAAAATTGGGTCTTAATTGAGTTCGTGTTGGGTCCCCTGTCTTGAACTAGGTTGAAATCAGGTTGGGTCAAGTCAAGTTTGAGTTTAATTAATTTTGTTATGAATATTAAGTAAATGAAACATATACTAATTAATATAGGAATATAATGAGTATTGGTAAGGATACACCTAAGATAGCCAGCTAAATCTAAATTTATGAAGCTTTCCATTTGGATGTGAAAAATGAATTGAATTGTGATACCTCAGTTTTTAAATGATCACATTCTAGGCTATTTCTAAGAAGCAACCCTGAAATGGCAGTTACTTTCCTTTCCGGACCAACTTCAAAGCAATGGTATTGCCACTTGAAGACCAAACCCTCCCCACACGAATAATAATGAAGGTGATGATGATTTGATCATTTCTTGCTTATTAGCCAATTATTGCAATTCAATTCGATGGTGCATCTAATATAGCTGAATTGACATCAATGATGCTCATGGTACATAAAAAGAAAAGAAAACATCCAAACACGAGAATGGCAAACATTCATTGGGAAATCGTATCAACAAAATCCCAATTGGGCTTTCTTTCTTCATGTATTAGTTGGGACCCTAACAACTCAAATGCATCACCTTTTTTTTTTTTTTTATTGCTTTAGCTTCTCCTCTCCATCTTCCTCTTAGGTAGAGAAAAATTGAGGGTAGGGGAGAGTCTCCTTGCTTATGTTATGATTCTTAAATGTTCTTCTTCAGCTGTTGATGTAAACCCAAAGGAGTAATTCCATCTGCATAAGCCTCTATCTTTTAGCACTTCCATGGCTTCAATGCTCGCAGCAACGATCGACGTTCTGTACGTAGCTCTATGACCCCTCCACTTGAAAAATTAAACTCATCCTTGAGTTTGGAATGGTAGCAGCCTATCGTGATGACCTGCTCTTGTTGCAGGTCTTATTCGTCTTCAGGAACAATTGATTGTGATATGTTGGACCAGCATTTTATTCATGAAGTAAAATGTCATAAAATGGCATGTTATCTTCCATTTCTTTGCAAGCTTATGCATTTGATGCGTTGGACTATTGGCCCTTGATTTGTGTACTTCTATTATTGTTGGGAAGGCATAAGGGTGTGATTTTTGTAGGGCATGACAGGATGATCATGAAAGTGCGCATCTTATTGGCCATCAAGTTATCCATATTTTTTTTCTTTAAAGGAAAATTTATTAAAATTTTGTGGGAGCTATTCAAACCGAGAGAACGTTTTGGCCATCAAGTCATCCATATTTGTCAATCCACCAATCCCTGTTGTCGATTCGTCCGTAAATTAAGGTTATGACTAAATTAGTACTCTTTTAGACCAACTATCAATCCACCCATGGCTCCATCCAGTAATCCAACGGTTGATTCCTCTTGGTGTTATGGCACATGTTGATATGAGCATTCAATCCATCCTTGGATCCATCAAGCAATCTGATGGTGGATTCATTAAAGGCAACTCCTTCATCCACCGGCCATCTCTTACATTGATAAACTTTGGATGAAAGGACCCAAATTTCACTTCAAGTAATGCTTGATTCCCAAAGGATCACCTTGGGTGCTTGACCTGAGAAAGGACCTCATTTGATATCAAATAACATAGCGGGTGCATAGATAAAAAAAAGGTCACCGTCTTTTTGTCAAAATAACCTTTAGATTCACTAGGAAAGAAGAATCTCTTGAAAAAGGAAAAACCTTTTGATAATATCATTAATGATCAAGTTTGTTTACAAAAACAATTGATGTGGATTATATAAGCTCTAAACCTTAAATTTATAACTTTTTTTTGAAATAATTTCATAAAATAGCAAATTCACAAAAAAATAATAAATGACTTCTAAACTAACTTAAAGTCTCTCTCATGACTCAAACGAAAACTTTAACCTATTATAGGACTCTTACAACCCTGATATTGAAAACTTTAACCTATTATAGGACTCTTACAACCCTAAAATATCTTAAAATAGAAAGAACCTTAACAACTAAAAATAATAGATTTTAACTTAAAACCAAAATTAATCCCTAATAATAATAAAATTGGATGCCTACCATTGAACACTTTTTAGGGCCACAAAAGGCTCTAATCATGCTGATATGTGTTTTATCTATGCCGTTCATCCATTTTTCTATCTTATTTTAGGGCATTATGCCAAAAAATGAGGCAGATTCAAATCACAGTGGACCACACCACAGAAAAACAGTGTTGATTGAACTTTCACTGTTAAAATCTTCCTAAAAGTTCAGTATAATGTTTATTTGTTATCCATCCTGTTCACAAGGTCACACATTCGTAAACAAAGGAAAAACACAAATATCATCTTGATCCAAAACCTTTATGGTCCCCCAAAAAGTTGTCGATGATAAGCATTCAATCCCACTGTTTCCTGCAGTGTGGTCCACCTGAGATTTGGATGTACCTCTTTTTTTAGCTCTAAAAAATGGATGGACAGCGTAGATAAAACACACGCATCATGGTGAGGCCCAAGTAGCTTTGACAGTGTTGGGCCACCAGCAAAACCGCGTCCAAAAGACACATACATCATGGTGGGCACTCAGCTTTTCCACAACTGACTTGGGCAGTGGAGGATCACTGTCTAATCCGAGTCCGTTGTACACGCATCACGGTGGTGGGCCCAAGAAACTCACGTACTGCACGCAGGTTTTGGAGCGAATTCCGTTCCTTTGCAAAACCGTCGTTTCTATACGAGAGAGAGAGAGAGAGAGAGAGTGAAAGGGAGAGAGGGAGAAATGAGGGCCGATCGCGCTGAAGTAAAATTAAAAGACTTTTACCGACGAAATTTTTCGTCAGTAAAAGTTAGTTCGAAAACTTTTACCGACGAAACTTTTCGTCGGTAAAAGTCTTCTCACTCTTTGGCGGGAACTTGGCTTATTATTACCGACGACAAGAAACCATCGGCAATAATGTCTTTTACCGACGAACAATTTCGTCGGTAAAAGTCATAGTTTTTGTTTTTATTTTTAGCGGCGGCTTACTTCGTCGGCAATAAACTTTTTACCGACGAAATTCTTATTTCGTCGGTAAAAGTGTATGGCGGGAACCATTTGGGCGGTGGCGGGAGATTTTTACCGACGAGATTTTGATTTCGTCGGGAAAAGTGGTTTTTCCCAACGAAAATCATTTCGTCGGTAAAAATCCCTTTTCTTGTAGTGAGGATCCCTTCTCAACCAGCCACATAATAGTATTAAAATCAAAAGAAAATAAAGAAAAAGATGCAAAACACAACATAAAAATTTACATGGTTTTGTTTCGGTCCAGCTACTGATTCACACCAATCCACTATGCTCAAAGGTAAAAAAATAAAATGAAGAAGCTACTCTTAATATAATGACGGCTATCTCCCTCTCTCTCTCTCTCTCTCTCTCGATAGAATATATTACCTCAAACAAATCAGGGTTTATATAAATTTTTATATGAAATTATGAAATTACCCTCTACTAAAGTATTGGTCAGATGAACTATTGAATAGAGTCTTTAATCTGGACAATTTTGGGCGCCATTGATCGACCGACCTCTGTGGGTGATGTCGATTGACTGATCGATCGATCGTCGATTTGGGCAATTTTATGCAAGTGCACGGTTTTGTTTCTAATTCCGATTAGTTTTTATATAAACGGGTGTAATATTACGGGATTAATGTAATCCTGAAATGGGCTTAAATGTTTTCAAGGGTTTCTGAGGAGGAGAAGCAAGGATTTTCTTTATAAGTTTGGATTTTTCATCTCTTGTACTTTCATTTTCACGGTGATATTGTTACTTTGTGCCGTAGTTTTTTCCCGCAAAGGTTTTTTCACGTAAATTACGTATGTTCTCTAGTTTGCTTTGCTTTTGCAATTATTATTACCTTATTTAATTCTTCTATGAGTTGCTTCTATGGTCCCAACAAGTAGTATCAGAGCTATCATTGGGAATTAGTTAGAATCTGAGACAAGACATCAATGGCTTAAAGCATAAATTTTGATATTGAGAAGTTCACAGAAAAAATAACTTTGAACTATGGAAGTGAAAATGAAGGGCCTTGTAGTTCATCAAGGCTTGCATGATGAACTCTTTGGGAAGGACAAACGACCGAAATTTATGAAGGAATAAGAGTGGAACAAACAGGATCAGAAGGCAAACCCTATATCTAATTATGTCTAT
The DNA here is from genome assembly GCA_003013855.2 of Liriodendron chinense. NCBI lineage: Eukaryota > Viridiplantae > Streptophyta > Magnoliopsida > Magnoliales > Magnoliaceae > Liriodendron > Liriodendron chinense. The sequence goes on along the minus strand of PVNU02003715.1, from coordinate 296,055 downwards.
CGGATAAAGTCCTCTATAATGTTCTTAGAGAGAAGATTGCCACTGGAACATGGGCGAACTTAGATAGCCTTTATGCTATGAAATCTCTTTAAAATCATTTGTACCTTATGCTATGAAATCTTTTTAAAATCATTTGTACCTGAAGCGATAGATCTATAATTTAAGATGGGCAGAGTGGGTTGATGTTAATGAGCACATTAGTCACTTCAATAAGCTAATTTGCCAATTGTAGAATGTGGAGGAGATGATCAAAGAAGAAGACCAAGCTCTTATTTTGATGAATTTCCTACTGGATTCATATGAGAATCTCGTAGAAACTTTGTGTCATGGTAGGGATACTATTAATTTTGATATCGTTATCTCAGGCCTTTAGTAGAGGTAGTTGAGAAAGAAAAACGGCAGCGAGCTAAGGTACCTCTACATATGGATGCTTTAGTTTTAAGGGGCAGAAATTCTGAATGAGAGAAGGGGACTTCATGATCTAGGTCCAAATCCAAGGGCAGTGGCAAGATGAAGTGTTAGAAGATGGGACACATAAAGAAGGATTGCAAGTCTCAAAAGGAGGAGAAATCAGACAACACAACGAAGGAAGCTAGTAAAGTGGAATCTATTGAGAAGACAGATGGCTATGATGTATTAACCATATCCAAATATGGATATCTCATTTGTGAGTATATTTTGGATCCAGGGGCATCGTTTCACTTGTACTCTCATCGGAGTTGGTTCACCACATGTAGCAAATGTGATGGTGGCCGAATGTTTATGGGCAATAATCATGTTTGTAAGGTGGTTGGTGTCGGATTGGTGCGCATCAAGATGTTTGATTGCTTGGAGTTAGCGTATCCTAAAGGATGTACGACACATTCCAGAACTACATAAAACTTTGATATCTCTGGTAGCTTTTGAGGCATTTGGGTGCAAGTTCACCGATTTTGATCGCGTCCTACAAGTTTCTAAGGGGCATTCATTGTGATGAAAGCACAGCGTAGCAGTAACCTTTACGTGTTTATTGGAAGTACCATATCTGGTGGAGCTGCAACATCTATAACGAAGTCACGACAACACATTTATGGCAGGCGTGCCTAGGCCCACATAAATGAGTGGGGAATTAAGGTACTTTTTTACCGATGTTTAATTCTCATTTTTAAAAGTGTGGATTTTAATATATGCAAGCATTGTATATTTGGTAAACAATCTAGATTATCTTTTAAATCGGGTAAACATGTTAATGAAGGTGTACTCAATTATGTGCATTCTGATGTATGAAGGTCGTCACTCGTGGTTTTTGGAGGAGGGTCATCATATTTTAATACTTTTAATGATGAATTGTCTAGAAACGTATGAGTTTATTTCTTAAAGAATAAATCCGATATTTTTGCCACCTTCAAGATATGGAAGGCGTTGGTTGAAAACCAATCAGTGTAGAAAGTGAAGGTTTTGAGGATGGATAATGAAGGTGAGTTTAACTCCAAGAAATTTAATCGGTGTTGCAAAGATAAAGGAATAATGAAGCACAACACAGTCAGGCATACGCAAGAACAGAATAGTGTTGCCGAAATGAGGAATCAAACTCTCTTGGAGAGGGCTCGAAGCATGTTGAGCAATGCTGCGTTGGGCAAGGAGCTAAGGCCGTCAATACAGCTTGTTATTTAGTGAATGGGTACGACCATAAATTGTAAAATTTAAGAGGTCTGAAGTGGTCATGAATCGACTACTTAAGACTATGGGTATTTAGTTACAATGCCTACTCTCATATACTATCAGTTGAGAGAGATAAGTTGGACCAAAGGGTGAAGAAATGTACTTTCATTGGCAATGTGGATGATGTGAAGGTATATAAGTTGTATGATTGGGTCACACGGAAGATCACGATTAGTCGAGATGTCGGATTTGATGAGGATTCCTTATTTCGAAAGGATTAAAACAAGGAAGTAAAAAAATCAATTATGGACGTTGAAATTGAGAAAGATAAAACACAGAATGAAACTGAAATGCAGACAGAGGTACAAGAGTAGGTGGAGTAGCACCTGTGAGAATGAATCCACTAACAAATCGCAGATTACCGACCAGATTGTTGAACCTCCAATTTATACATAATTTAGCCCACTACATCACATTATATGCATGGTTTGCATGTTTAAAAGACCCATCTAACGCATGTTTTGTGATTGTAGGGATGAGAGCAACTTCGCCCAATTGGTGACCAAAAGGATCCATTTAGAGCCATTGGATGAAGATTAAAGGAGGACCAAAGAAAGAAGAAAGCAAGTAGAAGAGAGAAGAGGAAAGAAAAGAAGAAAAAGGAAGAGAAAGAACAAGGACCGACCGGTCCTGACCGGTCGGCCAACCTGCCGGCAACCTTGGAAGCTGCTAGAAGAGCGAACAGGTCGGGCCGTCTATTTTACTCCCTGGACCAAGGACAGCATAGTCCGACCGGTCAAGATCGGTCGGCTAACAGGTCGGGTCTTCCTTTGTGCATGCTGGATGAATTTCAAACCTTGTCTGACCGGTCAAAATCGGTCGGCCAGCCCAGTTCGGCCGGCCGTGACCGGTCGGCCATGCATTAAACAACAAGTTTACAAATTGGGATCCGATTTTCTTTGCGCAAGTGAGTAACCTTACGTAAATTCTGAAAGCTTCCGACGCAACAGAGCTTCCCCACTATAAAAGGACACTTAGGGTCTCTTCCTAGGACATGATAGAGCTGAGGAACTTTGTGGAGAGTGAAGAAAGATGTCGTGGTGCGTTTGCAACCCTCCTAATTTTAGGTTTTTATGTTTTCTAGTTTTCTTTTATGAGTTCTAGTTGTAATATGATAATGCTCGGCTAGAATCTCTCAGCTAAGGCTGAGAGGTGAAGCTTGTAGCTAATTTCATGTTTAATTCAGTTTAATTCAAGTAGTTTCACTTCAAGTTCGAATTTTGATTGTTCTAGCCTTATAAAGTTGATATTTTTAGAAGTTTTATGAGAGTTCATGTGCTTAGGACATGGATTCCTTGCAATTCTATGAGATTATCATGTTTTGCTTGATTAGATTTGAATTATAGTAACCCTTGAGCATGCCATAGTCCATAGCTAGCATGGCTTTTACTCCGAAGGCTATAATTTCGAATTCTATATGTGGTTAAATGGGACTAGAACTTGGAAGTTCAACTTAAGTGGAATTGAATGTGATTAATGCTTTATCTTCCAACTAAATGAGAGATAGAACTTCAAATCTAGTTATGTTTTATGCTTGGATTAACATGGGATTGTTACAAGTGGATCCTTGAAAGCCTTAGTTCCTTAATTACTGAATTTTCTTAAGTTACTGTTTTAGCATAATTCTCTCAATTGAATCTCTTATTTGTTGCAATCTTAGTTGCTGGAATAATTTTGATATTGTTCTATAATTCCCTGTGGATCGACCTCGATCTTACCGAGATTTATTACTACATCGTAGCCTTGCACTTGAGGCGAGCGAACAAGTTTTTGGCGCCCTTACCGGGGAATTCAGATAACAGTTCTAGATTATTTTAGTGGCCGTAGAAGTAGAAGTAGATAGTTTTTTCTGATTTCTTAGAACTAACACATTGTTTTGTTTCGTTGGATTTCTTCTCTAGTTCAAGCGAATCAGGTAATATCCTTCTCACTTAGTACTGATTGCAGATTTTCAATTTCTAGATTAATTTCAAATTTTTAGGACTTAGGATTAGTTTAGTTGTTAGTTGAGTGGCTTATATCCCATTGGGAACGTGACCACTTCAATCGTCTCCAATCCAAAGGTGGTCTAGTTGGACCATTGTCAGTCTATAGACAAGTCTGAAAATACTAAGAGCATTGTGATAGCTTGGGGAGTATGGATCAAACACCTATAAGGAATCCTCCCCCCTACTCCAACTACAAACGCAAATGAGATCATAACGTTCCTCCAATCAGATCATTGCAGGACTACCTACAACCGGCCCGTGCAACTACACCCTCATGCGTGGTTTTACCACCAACAGGGGGAAACATTGATATAAAGCCGGGTGTGATTCAACTCATACCAAAGTTCCATGGGCTAGATTCTGAAAGTCCATACTTACACCTAAAGGAATTTGAAGAAGTGGTGGCTACTTTGCAATACACCAATGCCTCTGAAGATGCCATAAAACTCAAACTCTTTTTCTTTTGATTAAAAGAAAGAGCCAAGACTTGGCTCCACTCTCTTAGACCACATTTAATAGGGTCATGAAAAGAGTTGACCCGGGAATTCTTGAAAAAGTTCTTCCTAGCTCATAAAACAAACACCCTTCAAAGAGCCATAATGAACTTTTTGGTTAAAGAGAATAAGTCTTTCTTCCAATGTTGGGAAAGATTTAAGGACCTCTTACTTGCTTGCCCACATCACGGCTATGAAAGTTGGCGAATCATAAACTTCTTCAATGATGTATTAAGTTCCAATATGGGCCAATTCGTAGAGATGATGTGCAACGGCGAGTTTATGAGTAAAAATCCAGATGAAGCTTGGAGTTATTTAGACATGTTGGCCGAGAATGCCCAATCTTGGGATACCTCAGAAAAATCTAATAACCCCAAGCCTTCTCAAGAAAAAGAGAAAGGAGGGATCTATATCCTCAAGGAGGAAGACGATGTGAATGCAAGGTTAGCCAGCCTCATAAGGAAAATCGAGGCCATGGAACTTAGTAAGAGTGGAGTTTCAAAGTCCAATGAAGCTATTGAGACCACGTGTGGGATTTGTTTCACCAATTTACACGCTACGCAAGATTGTCCTACAATTCCTGCATTTCAAGAGGTGTTACATGAACACACAAATGCCACATATGGTTATCAACGGTATTTCAATGGACCGATGGGTAACACTTACAATTCTACTTGGAAGAACCACCTAAATTTCAGTTAGAAGAATGCTCCCCCAGGAAATCCTACTAACTTTCAAGGAGGGCCACCCATGCAAAATATGGCCCCACCTCAATTCTCAATGGAGGATACTTTAAAAGCGTTTATACAGGGGCAAAGGCAAATTAATCAAATGAATCAGCAAATGTTTCAAGAGCTTAAAGTCTTGGTTGATGAGATTAAGGGACGCTTGAATGCTAGGGAAGGAACCTTTCCGGCCCAACCTCAGCCCAATTCAAAACAAGTACATGAAGTGAGCATTCCTAATCTCTCCAACCAACATATGGAGCAAGCCAAATTCGTCACCACTCTTAGAAGTGGTAAATAATTTGATAAAACTATTCCGGTGAAGGCTGACAAGCCTAATGATCCAGTAAATTCTGAGGATGAGGACAGATCTAACTTAGCACTACAAGAAACAGAACGCGTTTACAAGCCCGAAGCACCATTCCCTTCGAGATTGGTCGCTCCAAAATCTCTTCCAAACTCTCATGATATCTTAGAGATTTTTAGACAAGTCACGATAAACATTCCCTTGCTTGATGCCATCAAACAAATCCCCTCTTATGCCAAGTTTCTAAAGGATCTATGCACAACTAAACGAAAATATAATGTACAGCAAAAGGCCTTCTTAAATGAGCAAGTGAGTGCCATTCTCACTTAAAAGACCCCCCAAAATTCAAAGATCTCGATAGTCCCACAATTTCATGTATCATTGGAGACTACCGGATTGAGCATGCATTGCTAGACTTAGGGGCAAGCATAAACTTAATTCCATACTCGGTATATGAGCAATTTGGTCTTGGTGAATTAAAAACCACCAAAACCACATTGCAACTCGCTGCTAGATCCATCCGTGCACCGAGAGGGATAGTTGAGGATGTTCTAGTCCAAGTTGACAAATTCTACTACCTGGTAGATTTTATCGTCTTGGACACACAACCGGTTATAGATGCTCGTACTCAAATACCGGTGATTTTAGGCCGCCTGTTCCTTGCTACATCAAACGCAATCATCAATTGCTGGAACGGGGTGATGTAATTATCCTTTGGGAACATGACATTAGAGGTGAATGTGTTCCACTTGGGCAAAAGGCACAGGAATGTTGATGATGACGAGCTCTTCGAGGTAAACATGCTCGAATCTTTTGAAGAAGAAGAGCTCATCCAACTTGAACCACTAGAAAGCTTGGAGACATGCTTGGCACATTTCGAGGATTCTAAAGACCCCATCATTAGTGAAATTGTGCAAGCATAATATTGAGAGACCGGTAGTTGATACTAGCCGGTGGAGGCCCCATTTTGAAAGATTGCCACCAACCACATCAAGGCCTCTACCATCTAACATCAAACCATCGAAGCTTGACCTTAAACCATTGCCATCCGAGCTTAAATATGTATACTTGGGTCAAGAAGAAACATTCCCGGTTGTCATTGCCTCTCACCTAGGGAAAGACCAAGAGGTCAAGTTGATTGAGCTACTTAAAGAGCACAGGGGAGCCATAGGTTGGACAATAGCGGATCTCAAAGGGATAGATTCTTCGGTCTGTACTCACCATATACACCTCGAAGAAAATACAAAAACGACTAGACAACCTCAAAGAAGGCTAAATCCAAACATGATGGAGGTTGTCAAATCCGATGTGTTAAAGCTACTAGAGGTGTGGAACATCTACCACATCTCGGATAGCCAATGGGTGAGTCCTACCCAAGTTGTCCCTAAGAAATTCGGTATTACCATCGTAGAAAACGCCAACAACGAGCTTATACCGACTAGAGTAACCACCAGTTGGCGTATGTGCATTGATTATCGGAAGTTAAACACGCTCACTAGGAAGGACCACTTCCCTCTCCTATTCATGGATCAAATTTTGGAGAGGTTAGCAGGTCATTCCTATTATTGCTTCCTAGATGGCTATTCTGGTTACAACCAAATTGAGATTACCCCAAAAGACCAAGAGAAGACCACTTTTACATGCCCGTTTGGCACCTTCGCATACTGAAGAATGCCATTCGAGCTATGTAATGCACCCGCCATATTCCAATGATGCATGTTGAGCATTTTCTCAGACATGGTGGGTGAATTTCTCGAGGTATTCATGGACGATTTTCAGTTTTTGGTTGTACTTTTGATGAGAGCCTCAATCACTTGAAGTTGGTTTTGACAAGGTGTGAGGAGAAGAACCTCGTTTTAAACTAGAAAAAAGTGTCATTTTATGGTACAAAGAAGAATAGTCCTTGGACATATCATCTCGTCTAATGGAATAGAGGTAGACTGGGCAAAAATTAATATAATTTCCAATCTACCACCACCCAAAAGCATACGCGATATGCAGTCCTTCCTTGGACACACCGATTTTTATAGAAGGTTCATAAAGGATTTTAGTCATATCTCAAGGCGCTTATGTAACCTTCTCCAAAAGAAGAACTAATTTGAGTGTAGTGCCGAATGTCAATTAACTTTGTCAAAGCTAAAAGACATGTTAACAACCGCTCCTATCATGCAACCACCGGATTGGTCCATACCTTTTGAGTTGATGTGCGATGCGAGCGATTATGCTATTAGGGCGGTGTTAGGCCAAAAGAAGGATAAGAAGCCCCATGTTATCTACTATGCTAATAGAACCTTGAATCTTGCCCAAGTCAATTACTCGACTATGGAGAAGGAGCTCCTAGCCGTTATCTTTGCCTTGGACAAATTCAGGCCTTACTTAATAGGATCCAAGGTCATCATTTACACAGATCATGTGGCCCTGAAACACCTTCTTTATAAGAAGGATGCCAAGCCCCGTTTGCTTAGATGGATCCTACTCCTTCAAGAATTCGATTTGGAGATCAAGGATAAGAAGGGAGTAGAAAATGTGGTGGCGGATCATCGATCCCGCCTCGTTCTACCTAATTCCATTGACGAGTTACCTATTGAGGACTCATTCCCTGATGAGCAACTCTTTGTTGTTATGCATCCACCATTGTACGCTGACATTGCCAATTATCTTTCCACAGGTGCGATGCCGATTCACTGACTGCGCAGGACAAACGAAAATTTGTAAGGGAAGTGCGCAGATTTTTTTAGGATGAACCTTTACTGTTTAAATATTACCCAGACCAAATTATTAGGAGATGTGTCCCTGATGATGAACATAATTTCGTCATCTCCTTTTTTCATGATCAAGCATGTGGGGGTCATTTTTCCGCTAAGAAAACCACTGCAAAAATTTTACGGTGTGGTTTTCATTGGCCCACTCTATTTAAGGACACCCACGAGTTTTGCAAAGCATGCGAGCGTTGCCAAAAGTTAGGAGGATTATCCCATCGAAATATGATGCCTCTTACCCCAATTTAACATCTTGAAGTCTTTGACTGTTGGGGCATCGATTTCATGGGACCGTTCCCCTCATTTTTTGGACATGTCTATATATTGCTTGTCGTAGACTATGTGTCTAAATGGATAGAGGCTATTCCATATAGAACCAACGATCATCGTACGGTTCTAAATTTCTTAAAAGGAAACATACTTTCCAGATTTTGAACGCCTCGAGTGATCATTAGTGATGGTGGTTCTCACTTTTGCAATAGGTCTTTTGAAGCCTTAATGAAGAAATATGGCATTAGGCATAAAGTGAGTACCCCATACCACCCACAAACGAGTGGGTAAGCTGAAATTTCAAATCGAAAAATCAAACAGATTTTGAAAAAAACGGTGAGGCCGGATCGCAAAGATTGGTTACTGAGATTAGATGATGCACTTTGGGCTCACTGTACCGCTTACAAGACCCCCATTGGAATGTCCCCTTATAGACTTGTCTATGGGAAAGCTTGCCACTTGCTTGTGGAGATTGGATACAAAGCCTATTGGGCAATTCGGGCATTGAACTTAATGTTGATAAGGCTATCTCGTTTTGCAGACTCCAAATGAATGAGCTTGACGAGATCTGGAACGATGCCCACGAGAACTCAAGAATTTACAAGAGTAGGATGAAGGCATTTCATAAAAAACACATCTTCAGGAAATCTTTCAATGAAGGTCAGAAAGTGCTCTTGTACAATTCCCGACTTTATCTTTTTTAGAAAAAATTGCGATTTCGATGGACCGGCCCATACATTGTTAAAGAAGTTTTTCCTCATGGGGCTGTCGAGATAGAGAATGCCGCAAATGGTAATTGTTTTAAAGTTAATGGACAACGCCTTAAACCATTTGTTGAGAAATTTGATTCAGAAGATATGTCCATCACTCTGAATGATCCTGTGTATCAGGATGATTGATCTCCTAGTCTGATGGAGGTATAGCGTCGGTTTAGTTGTTTTTTCTATTTTAGCTTTGTGTGCTTAGTAGATTTAGTTGTTGGAGTTGTAGACTTCCATGATCGACTCTCTCAGGTACTATTGTTCTCACTCTCTTTTATTTTAACATTGCTCTCATGTTCATGCTCATTGCAAATCTTTTTACATTGAGGACAATGCAAGATTTGGTTGGGGGTGAGATGAGCTTCCTCATCTAGTAGTTTGCAACATTTCGAGCATCATATTGTGCAAATTTTTTTAAATTTTCTAAAAATTTCAAAACTCTTTTAGAAAACTTTATTTCTATGCATTCGAGATGATACGAGTATAAGAAACGGAGATACAAAGTGAGTGATGTTGCAAGTCTTGAACTTCTCTTAATATAATGGTTTTATATGTGAATTTCCTTTTTTATGTGATTGATAGAAATATTTGAAAACTTTTACACCTAGTTCACATTACACGATTTTCATGATTTGAAGGGATTATGTAATTTGTGGATTGGTTAAACTTAGATTTGAGGTGTTGAGGAACCAAACCGGGGTACTTTGTCCATCTTGTCCATGGGAAAATAACGAAAGATATGGATTTCTAAAAATCCCATCTAATGTAAAAGAAACAGGAAAAGGAAGGATGAAAATTGGGAATGATGGAAAAAATGGTGGAAAATTCTGAAAAGGGATACCTATTTACCAACCGGGGGATGGTCTAACCGTAACCAAAGCCGGAAATGAGACGCAGTGTGAAAGCCGTCGGAAGGACGGTAAGGCAAATTCCTGTCATAGGCTTGTTGTTACTCTATGTACCTTGAGGTCCATGGTTTACTTGATCTATGAAGAAGATAATCCCAGAAACTCATGAGATGAACTTTCACTATGCATACTAGGTTGAATTTGTTGGAGTTCTTCTATTTATTAATCAATCAGCGAAAATTTCATATGGACACTTATTATGTTTTGAGAGTTGGTTTCAAATTCTATCACCTCATTTTTCTAAATTTTACACTTGTATGTCTTGGAATGGATAGAAACATAGTTTCTAAAGGAGAGTTAGTTTTTGGAGGTTTGAACTTATTCCACGCATGTTTTGCTTGGGACTAGCAAAAAGCTGGTTGAGGGGTGTGTTGAACCTCCAATTTATACATAATTTAGCCCACTACATCACATTATATGCATGGTTTGCATGTTTAAAAGACACATCTAACGCATGTTTTGTAATTGTAGGGATGCGAGCGACTTCGCCCAATTGGTGACCAAAAGGATCCATTTAGAGCCATTGGATGAAGATTGAAGGAGGACCAAAGAAAGAAGAAAGTAAGTAGAAGAGAGAAGAGGAAAGAAAGGAAGAAAAAAGAAGAGAAAGAACAAGGACTGACCGGTCTTGATCGGTCGGCCGACCTACCGGCAACCTTGGAAGCTGCTAGACAAGGGACCAGTTTGGTCCAACCGGTCCTAACCGGTTGGCTAACAGGTCAGGCCGTCTATTTTCCTCCCTGGACCAAGGATAACATAGTCCGACTGGTCAAGACTGGTCGACCAACAGGTCGGGTCTTCCCCTGTGCACGCTGGACGAATTGCAAACCTTGTCCAACTGGTCGGCCATGCATTAAACAACAAGTTTCCAAATTGGGATCCGATTTTCTCTGCGCAAGTGCACCACCTTATACAAATTCTGGAAGATTTTGACGCAACAGAGCTTTCCCACTATAAAAGGACACTTAGGGTCTCTTCCTAGGGCATGATAAAAGCTGATAAACTTCGTGAGGAGTGAAGGAGGCCGTCGTGGACCGTTTGCAACCCTTCCAACTCCGGGTTTTTATGTTTTCTAGTTTTCTTTTATGAGTTCTAGTTGTAGTATGACAATGCTCGGCTAGAATCTCGTAGCTAAGGCTGAGAGGTGAAGCTTGTAGCTAATTTCATGTTTAATTCAGTTAAATCAAGTGGTTTCACTTCAAGTTCGAATTTTGATTGTTCTAGTCTTATAACATTGATATTTTTAAAAGTTTTATGAGAGTTCATGTGCTTAGGACATGAATTCCTTGCAATTCTCTGAGATTATCATGTTTTGCTTGATTAGATTCAAATTATGGTAACCCTTGAGCATGACATAGTCCATTGGCATGGCTGTTACTCCGAAGGCTATAATTCCGAATTCTATATGTGGTTGAATGGGACTGGAACTTCGAAGTTCAACTTAAGTGGAATTGAATGTGATTAATGCTTTATCTTCCAACTAGATGAGAGATAGAACTTCAAATCTAGTTGTGTTTTATGCTTGGATTAACATGGGATTGTTATAAGTGGATCCTTGAAAGCCTTAGTTCCTTAATTACTGAATTTTCTTAAGTTACTGTTTTAGCATAATTCTCTCACTTGAATCTCTTAGTTGTTGCAATCTTAGTTGTTAGAATAATTTAGAAATTATTCTCTAATTCCCTATGGATCGACCTCGGTCTTACCGAGATTTATTACTACATTGCAGCCCTGCACTTGAGGCAAGCGAACACAGATACATAGATGACTTAAACATTGCATTCTCCCTCATTTTGGATGAACGGGTGTAAAACGGGATTAAGGTAATCCGAAAACGTGCTTAAGGATTTTCTAGTGTTTCTAAGGAGGAGAAGCAAGGGTTTACTTTGTAAGTTTGGATTTTTCATCTCTTGTACTTTCGTTTTCACAGTGATATTGCCTTAGCTTTTTCCCGCAAAGGTTTTTTCATGTAAATTGTGTATGTTCTCTAGTTTGATTTGCTTGTGCGATTATTATTGCCTTAATTTAATTCTTCTCTAAGTTGCTTCCATGGTCCCAACAAGTAGTATTAGAGCCATCACTGGGAATTACTTAGAATCTGAGACGAGACATCAATGACTTCAAGCATAAAGTTTGATATTGAGAAGTTCACAGAAAAAAAATAACGTCGAACTATGAAAGGTGAAAATGGAGGGCCTTCTAGTTCAACAAGGTTTGGATGATGAACTCCTCGGGAAGGACAAGCGACCAAAATTTATGAAGGAAGAAGAGTGGAATAAACTGGATCAGACGGCATACCATATTTCTAATTGTGTCTATCGGATAAAGTCCTTTATAATGTTCTCAGAGAGATGATTACCACTGGAACATGGGCGAACTTAGAGAGCCTTTATGCTATGAAATCTCTTTCAAATCATTTGTACCTGAAGCGATAAATCTATAATATGAGATTGGTAGAGTGGGCTAATGTTAACGAGCACATTAGTCACTTCAATAAGCTAATTTGCCAATTGTTAGATGTGTAAGAGATGATCAAAGAACAAGACCAAGCTCTTATTTTGTTGAATTCCCTACTAGATTCATATGAGAATCTTGTAGAAACTTTGTGTCATGGTAGGGATACCATTAATTTCGATATCATTATCTCAGCCCTTTAGCAAACACAGTTGAGAAAGAAAAAAGACATCAAGGGTACCTCTATAGATGCTTTAGTTTTAAGGGGCAAAAATTTTAAACGAGAGAAGCGGACATCGTGATCTAGGTCCAAATCCAAGAGAAATGGCAAGATGAAGTACTAGAAGTGTGGGAAGATGGGACTTATAAAGTTGGATTGCAAGTCTCAAAAGGAAGAGAAATCAGACACACACTAAATGAGGCCAATAAAGTGGAATCCCTTGAGAAGACGGATGGATGTGATGTATTAACCGTATCCAAATCTAGATATCTCATTTGTGAGTGGATTTTAGATTCAGGGGCATCATTTCACATTTACCCACATTGGAGTTGGTTCACCACATGTAGCAAGTGTGATGGTGGCCAAATGTTTATGGGCAATAATCATGCTTGTAAGGTGGTTGGTGTCAGATCGGTACACATAAAGATGACTGATGGGTTGGAGTTAGCGTATCCTAAGGGATGTATGATACATTCCAGAATTACATAAAAGTTTGATATCTCTAGTAACTCTTGAGGCACTTTGGTGCAAGTTCACCGGTTTTGATCGCGTCCTACAAGTTTCTAAGGGGGCATTCATTATGATGAAAGCACAGCGTAACAGTAACCTTTACATGCTAGGTGGAAGTAGCGTATTTAGTGGAGCTGGAACATCTATAGCGGAGTCACGTTAGCACATTTATGGCACGCGTGCCTAGGCCACATGAACGAGCGGGGGATGAAGGTACTTTTTCACCAACATTTAATTCTCATTTCTAAACGTGTAGATTTTAATATATGAGAGTATTGTATATTTGGTAAACAATCTAGATTGTCTCTTAAATCGGGTAAACATGTTAGTAAAGGTGTACTCAATTATGTGCATTCTGATGTATGGAGGTTGTCACTCGTGGTTTTTGGAGGAGGGTCGTCATATTTTAATACTTTTATCGATGAATTTTCTGAAAAAGTATGGGTTTATTTCTTAAAGAATAAATCTGATGTTTTCGTCACCTTCAAGATATGGAAGGCGTTGGTTGAAAATCAGTCAGTGTAGAAAGTGAAGGTTTTAAGGATGGACAATGGAGGTGAGTTTAACTCCAAGGAATTTAATCAGTACTGTAAGGATAAAGGAATAATGAGGCACAACACAGTCAGGCGTACACCTAAACAGAATAATGTGGCCGAAATGATGAATCAAACTCTCTTGGAGAGGGCCCAAAGCAATGCTGCGTTGGGCAATGAGTTATGGATTGAGGCCGTCAATACGGCTTGTTATTTAGTGAATGGGTACAACCATAGATTGTAAAATTTAAGAGGTGTGGAGTGGTCATGAATCGACTACTCAAGACTATGAGTATTTGCTTACGATGCCTACTCTCATATACCGTCAGTTGAGAGAGATAAGTTGGACCAAAGGGTGAAGAAATATATTTTCATTGGCTATGTGGATGATGTGAAGGTATATAAGTTATATGATTGGGTCACACAGAAGATCACAATTATTCGGGACGTCAGATTTTATGAGGATTCCTTGTTCCGAAAGGATGAACACAAGGAAGGAAAAAAATCAACTATGGACATTGAAATTGGGAAAGGTGAAATACAGACTTAAACTGAAATGTAAACAGAGGTACAAGAGTGGTGGAGTAGCCACCTGTGAGAAGGAATCCACGAACAGATCATAGATTACCGGCCAAATACATAGATGACTTTAACATTGCTTTCTCCCTCATTATGGATGAGGGGGATCTGTCTATTTTTCAGGAGGCACTTGATGATATAGATGTTGAAAAGTATAAGGTGACAATGCAAGATGAGATAAATTCTCTATATAAGAATAAGACATGGGAGCTGGTGGAGCTTCCCTTCCTCACTCTTGCAGAGAAGCCATTTGTTTAGATAAAGTGGGACTTGGCTCCTTGCGGGAGAATAAAAGATAGCCGATCTCCTCGCTTTCTTCATGGAGGGGCTAAGGCTTCAGGGGGAAGTTTCGAGCCCCCCCCCATTCCTCTTTTTCCTTTCATTTTTTCACTTTACGGTCGCCTGTATAGTTTTCCTTTTCCTTCTTAGCTGGGTTCATACAATAGGTGGTGCCTCAATGTCTTTTTGATCGAGCGTCCCTGAAGGGAAGATTGTCCCATTTGGCCGTTGGACAGGTTTGGAAAATTCATAGTGAAGTCGGCATGGAAGTTGAGCAGGCTTTCGGGGTCCCCCAAAGCGTGGGCTAAATGGATTTGGCATGTTAACATTCCCCCCAAATGCAGTCTATTCATGTGGAAGACCCTGATGGGAGGCGTCCCTGCGGATGATAAGATAAGGAGCAGAGGTATTGCTCTTCCTTTGAAATGTAACTGCTACTCTGATTCCAGTTCGGAAGAATCTATCATCCATCTCTTCTTCGCAGGGGAGCTGGCTCAAGAGGTATGGAAGAAGATCAGTAGCTGGTTTGGTTTCGCTTTTCGGACAGAATTGTCAGTGGAGAGGGTGTTTGGTCAGTGGTGGGGAGAAGCTTCATCCAAAAACTTGATTTCGCTGTTAAGAGGGCTAGTGCCACGGTGTTTGCCCTGTGGAAAATTTGGAGGGAAAGAAACAAGGTAAGGTTTGAGGGGGTTAGGAAAAAGGCGTCAAAAGTGCTTATCAAGGTTATCCGTTAGATGGCTTGGGCTAGCAGGCACGCGAGGTCCGGGAACCACACCAACAGGAAGGTGCAGCAGTTTTGTCAGGAGTTGGGCATCCCTGATCCCAGGCCCCACTCTGCCTATCTCTCGATTTAGGTTTGAAATAAACCCCCGCATGGATGGGTTAAAATTAATGTAGATGGATCAGCCCGTGGGTGTCCTGGGCCGGCAGGTGGAAGCGGAGTTTGCAGGGACGACAAAGGCCATTTTCTTTTTGCTTTCTCCAAAGGGTTTGGATCAGCATCGAGTGTAAGAGCAGACGTTCGAGCGCTGGTAGAAGTCTAACTTTTTTTTGTCGAGAGGGGTTTACCCAGGATTGTGGTGGAAAGTGACTCCAAATCAATGGTGGAGGCACTAACTAGTGGGTCTTCCTGTAAATGGAGCATGTGGTTCTGGTAGGTGAACTTCGATGACTTGATGGGTAGGGCTCAAGTTAAGGTGAGGTTTGCGCCAAGAGAATCCAATCAGGTGGCGGATGGTCTTGCACGATTGGGTAGCGATTGCCAATCTCATCGTATCTTTGTGGAAGTGAATGAACTACTGATGGTAATCAAGGGTAAGTTGTTCTTGGACAGGGTGGGGCTGAGTACAGTTAGGGAGAGATTAGTGGGTTAGTTGTATATGCTTAGTGGGGTTCTTGGTGGGTAGCTTGGCAGCTTTTTGTCCAAGGGCCGACCTGACTTGTTCGTGTATCTTTAGAGATATATATGAAATCAAATTCTATAAAAAAAAAAGGTATAAGGTGAGATTGGTTGCGAAGGGGTATGCTCAGAGAGAAGGTGTAAACTTCAATGAGATTTATGAACTTGTTGTCAAGCAGATATCTATCAGATTTATATTGGCACTGGTTGCTTAATACAATTTAGAACTTGAACAAATTGATGTGAAGACTACTTTTCTTGCATGGGGAATTGAAAGAGCATATCTGCATAAAGCAACCAGAAGGATTCAAGATACAGGGATCTAAGAATAAAGTTCATATGTTGAGGAGGTCGTTGTACAGCCTGAAACAGTAGCTTAGGCAGTAGTACCAGAAATTTAATTCTTTCATGGTGAGTTACTGGTTTACCAGAAGTGAATATGATCATTGTATCTACTTCAAGACATTAAGTGATAGGAAATTTATTATTGTTATATTATATGTTGATAACACGCTTATTGCCAATCATAGCATGTTTGAGATCAACGTATTAAAGACTCGATTATTAGGAACATTTGAGATGAAAGATATCTATAGGCTACAAAGAGGGTTCTCGACATTGATATACATAGAAATAGAGAAAGGAGCAAGCTATGGTTATCTTAGGCAGAATACCTTGAGAAAGTGTTGGTGAAGTTTGATATAGACATGGAAAAGTCGATCAGCGTTCCCCATATAGCTCACTTTCGTCTTTCTTCATAGCAATGTCCTACTACAGATGAAGAAAATTAAGTCATGTCCCGTGTGCCCTATTTAAGCGTTGCTGGCAGTTTGATGTATTCCATGGTTTATATGAGATCGGATATTTCACATGCAGTGGGTGTTGTAAACAGATACATGTCTAATCCCGACAAGCAACACTGAGAGGCAGTGAAATGGCTACTTCATTATATATGAGGTACACAGGACTATGTCTTGACATTTGAGAAATCAGGGGATAAATTGGTAGGTTATGTAGATTCTGATTATGCAAGAAATATGGACAATAAAAGGTCGACTTTTGATTACTCTTTTGTGCTAACGGGTGGAGCGATCGGTTAGATGTTGAAGCTTCAGTTTGTAGTAGCTCTTTTCATAACTGAAGATGAGTATATGGTAATGACGGAAGCATTCAACGAAGCATTTTGGTTTTAGGGAATGATAAATCAATCGGGGCTTCAGCAGGAGGTCATGCTGGTAATTGTGACAGTGAAAGCGCGATCAATTTGGCAAAAAATGCAGTTTACCATTCTAGAACTAAGTATATTGATATATGTCATCATTTTATCTGACGGGTGCTTAAAGAAGGTGGTGTGACTCTTGAGAAGATCCATATGAGCATGAACTTAGCTGATATGCTTACGAAGTTTATCCCTGCAGAGAAGTCCAAGTTCTGTTTAGCTTCTCTAGGCTTGTGTTCGCTCGCCTCAAGTGCAAGGCTACGATGTAGTAATAATCTTGGTAAGACCGAGGTCGATCTAAAAGGAAGGAAGTAAACAATTCGAACTATCTTAATAACTAGAATCTTAAGAGTCGTGTATGAAATCAGTTTTAAACATCGAACAGGAAAAATCTAATAATAAGGGATAACTAGAGCATCAAGGATCCACTTATAGCTCTCCTTGATGTAAAATTCATTTAGGTTTCTCAATTACTCAACTAAAATCGAAATCAAATCCTATCTAGCCCGATTATAGAGCGGTTATATTATCAAAACAATCCAACACATGTGTTGTTCATCAACCTGATTCCCTCAATTCAAGTTAGGACTTGAGCACACTCAATTGCATAGGTCAATCTTAGTTCCAATAGATTAAGATCATTACCATAATAATCATCAAACCTTGTCACAAAGCTTAACTAATACCATGGTTTGAACTTAATTCAAATCACATAAACAAACAATACATATTTCAGATTTCTGAAAAAAGATAGAACTTTAGTTTAAAGTTCTCACATGGAGATCCAAGCTCTAGAGCGTCTTGAATCCAATTCCTCGGAGCATACAGGTCTAGATCTTTGGAAAACAAGTAAAAAACTAATGTAATTCTTCCAAACATCTATGAGTCATCATAAGATTAAGAAAAACTACTTAGAACTTTATTCAAACTTAAGAAAAATCATTATTCAACATTAAATTCAAACCGAAACCTCAAAAACGAATTAAACAATCTAAGAAAACTATAAGATTCACCTCTTAGCTCTAGCTAAGAGATTAGCTAATGAAAAACATATTAAAAACTAGAACTAGAACTAAGAAAAGGAAGAAAAACTAGCTTTAGGAGGCTAGGAAGCCTTCTATGACTTGAACTCCTTGCTCCCCACGTCCTTGCTTGATTTGAAATAGAAGAGAGCACCTCCTTTTATAATACAGCAATAGTATAACAACATAGCAAATTTTATTTCGCTTGGTGCGGGTTAACCAATGATCGGATTGCCGTCAAATTTAATTTATAGCTTCCTTGTAATATGATCTTCCTCATAGATGGTTTAGATTTCCAAGATTATCTTTTGAATGGGCCCACCAATCAGATCAGTGACTGCCTCTCAAAATCGCACAATTCGGGTACCTTCAGAACCAGTCATCTTGCTTTTAACGCTACGGAGTGTATAGAGGTCCGATTGATCTTAAATTTTGAACATTGATAGAAACTTCCTCTTCTACATGATTGATGGATTAGATTGCCCAAAATAATTTCAGAATGTGGTCTGAAAATTTGAACACTTAGGGCTTTTTATAAAATCTGCGCAGTTGGAATCTCTCTAGATGGTTCATCTTTCTTCGACCGGTACGATCAAACCACACTTCCTTTTGATATGAAACTTTGTGGTTATTCATATATCTATGTGCTTTAGAAGATGGTTAAATTAGATTCTTCATATCATCAATGATGGGCCACCTGAACCGGCTCAGAGTTGAGTAGGCGGAATCTGAAAACTTTCTGGACAATTCGTATTGTTTTGGCCACCACGATTAATCCGTAGCTTCAATCGACACAAAATCACTTGGTTATTTCGGGGTCGAGCTCCTCTTCAACATGGACTGGTTGGATTTCCAAATATCATCAAGATGGGCCCCGTGAACTGGGACAGAATACCAAAAATGAGACTGCCTGTTTGGAAATCTGACTTCTGAAAGTGCATGGCTGACTTGTCAGCCGGCCGGCCAGTCCATCCGGCCGGCCAGACCACAGGTCGGCCTTCATAAAATTAGTCCAGAGAATTTGTTGTTTCTGGAGGGTTTGGCCGGCCGGCTGGCCGGTCAGGCTGTAAATTGAGATTTTTTAGTTTTTCTTCCTCCATTGCATTGCATCTTTCCTCCATCTCTTATCATTTATTTTTTTGATCTTCAAGGCATTTAAGAAAGTCCTCTAAGCATCATAATGACAAAGTCTCTCTCTCATTCCTACAACCATAAAACTATGCATTAGATTAGTCTTTAAACTATGAAAATCATGCATAATGTGTGATGAATTGGGGTTAGAATATGCACAATTCAGAGCTCAACAACTTGGAGAAGATTTGATGAAGACGGAGTATGGACGAGAAGCAACGATGATGGAGCAATGATACAGGCGATGAAAGATTGAGGAGATCATCTTAGAGTAAGAGAAGTGAGAAGATTGAGATTGAAGCCTCGGTGAAGATTGTTGAATGGAGTCTTCAATTTGGACAGCTTTTTGGGTCATCGATCAACCGACCGCTGTGGTCGGTTGATCGAAATCACCCCAAATAAGATAGAGTAGTCTCTGGACAATTTTGGATAAGTTTGATCGACCAACCTTGGAGGCTCGATCGACAGTAGAAATTTACAAATATAATGCAAACTCTCTCGATATTTTTGGCATGTTATTGAGCTCCTAAATTATACATATTCTAACCCCATTGCATCACATCTTATGTGTAATTTCCATGTTTAAAACACCATCTAATGCATGTTTTGTGGTTATAAGAATGAGAGAGAGACTTCACTCAATTGATGTTCAAAAGATCACATTTAAATGCTCTTTGATGATGACCAAAGGTGGGCCAAAGAAGGAAGAAGAAAGAAGGAGAGAAGAGAGAGAAAGAAAGGAAAGAAAAGAGGTCCGATCGGTCAAGACCAGTCGGCCAGGAAGGCCAGACCGATCGGCCAGCAGTGCTACCCCCTTAAATTCACACTGGACAAAGGGCTAGCCCAGTCCAACCGATCGGTCAAAGGCCTCCCCCCTCTCCTGCACTCTCTGGAAGTGGACCAAATAGGTCCGACCGGTTAAGACCGGTCGGCCAGTGTATTTTGCAGACATTCCAGCAACTTCTCATTGAAGCTCCAAAATTCATGCGCTGTGCATAAGTGGCTACACAATTCTGGAACTTTCTAAGTCGGTGGGGCCTCTCCATTATAAAAGAACACATAGGGTTCGTTCCTAAGGCATCATAAAAGGCTTAGGACTTTATGGGAGGTGAAGAGGATCATCGTGGAGCGTCTACAACTCTTCCAAACTCGATTTTTCTTATTTTCTAGTTGCTTTTCATTATTTTTAGTTGAATCAAGATGATGCTCGGCTAGAACCTCTTAGCTAAGGCTAAGAGGTGAAGCTTGTAGTTAGTTGTCATGTAGAATTCGTTTGATTCAAGTACTTTACTTAAAGTTTGGATTTTTAAGTTCTAGTTTGAATAAAGTTGGTATTTTTGGATGTTTTATGAGAGTTCGTGTGCTTTGGACATGGGTTCCTTGTAATTCTCTGAGATTATCATATTTGGATTGATTAGATTCGAATTGTAGTAACCCTAGAGCATGTCATAGTCTCTTGGTATGGCTATTACTTCAAAGGCTACATATTTGAATTCTATGTGCTTCATTAGAACTAGAATCTTATTTTCCAACTTAAGTGGGATTGTTTGTGTTTGAATACTTAATCTTCCAACTAGATGAGAGATAGAACTTCAAATCTAATTGTTTTTATGCTTGGATGAATGAATTCATATGGACCTACTACAAGTAGATCATTGAGGCCTTACTTTCATTACTTAATAGATTTTTACAAAAGTTACTGTTTTTACTTAGTTTATGAATTTGAAATCTGAAATTATTGAAGTTTAAGTTGCTAGAATAGTTTGAATTGGTTTACCCTAATTCCATGTGGATCAACCTCGGTCTTACGAAGATTATTACTACATCGCAGCCTTGCACTTGAGGCGAGCAAACAAGTTTTTGGCGCCATTGCCGGGGAATCTAGGTTAAACGGTTCTAAATTGTTTTAGTAGCTATAGAAGTAGTAGTTAGATAGGATTTTCTGTTTTCCTATAATTAGTTTTTTATTTTCTAGAACTAACAAGTTGCTTTGTTTTGTAGGAAATTCTCCTAGTACAAGCTAATTGGGTACTATCGTTTTAACTTAGAACTTTTTACAACTTTTTAGTTTTTGAAAATTTAGTTTAATTATAGATTTTTGTTTTAGGATTTAGGGTTAAGTTTAGTTTAGATTTTTTTTATTATGTGATTTATGTCCCATTGGGAACGTGACCACACAAATCGTTTCCAAACTGAAGGTCGTTTAGTTGGACCACTCTCCGTTCATAGACGAGTTAGAAAATACATAGAACATTGTGAAAGTTCGGGGAGTATGGATCAAACACCGTTAAGGAATCATCCCCCTCTTACTCTAACTACAAACACGAATCAAGAGGGAGTAAAAGAGAATGAGGTACACAATGCTTCTTCAATGAGAGCTTTACGTGACTACTTACAACCGGCTCATATGACTACACCCTCTTGTATGGTTTTACCAACCACTGGGGGGAACATTGATATCATTAAAGCTGGGGGTAATTCAACTTTTACCTAAGTTCCATGGCCTAGATTCTAAGAGCCTATATCTACACTTGAAAGGGTTTGATGAGGTTGTTACTACCTTACAATGCAACAATGTGTCAGAGGATGTCATCAAACTTAGATTGTTTCCTTCTCATTGAAAGAAAGAGCCAAAGGTTGGCTCCATTCTCTTAAACCACATTCGATAGGGACATGGACTAAGATGACTTGGAAATTCTTGAAAAAGTTCTTCCCGGCTCATAAAACTAACACCCTTCGAAGATCTATAATGAACTTTATGGAAAAGAGGACTTTTTTTTAAAGTTGGAAAAGGTTTAAGGAACTCTTACTCACTTGCCCACATCATGGATATGAAAGTTGGCGAATTATAAACTTATTTTATGATTGATTAAATTCCAACATGCGCCAATTTATAGAGATGATGTACAATGGCGAGTTCAAGAGCAAAAATCCAGATGAGGCATGGAGTTACTTAGGCATGTTGGCCGAGAATGCCCAATCATGGGATACCTCGGACAAGTCTAGTAACCTGAATCCTCCTCAACAAAAAGAGAAAAGAAGGATTTACATCCTTAAGAAGGAAGATGATGTAAACGAAATGATAGTCATCCTCACAAGAAAAGTCAAGGCTATATAACTAAGTAAAAATGGAGTTTCTAAGTCCACGGAAGCCATTGATAACATGTGTGGAATTTGTGCCACTCATGTACACTCTACGCAAGATTGTCCTACAATTTCTGCGTTTCAAGAGGTATTACAAGAGCAAGCAATTGCCCCATATGGGTATTAAAGGCCTTTCAATGGACTCGTAGGTAACATGTACAACTCTACTTGGAAGAACCATCTAAATTTCAGTTGGAGAAATGGTCCCACGGGCAATCCTACCAACTCTCAAGGAGGGCCACCCATGCAAAACATAGCCCCACCTCAATTCTCAATGAAGGACACTTTAAAGGCATTTATGCAAGGGAAAACGCAAATCAATTAATCAAATTAGCAAATGTTTCAAGAGCTAAAAACGTCGGTTGATGAGATTAAGGGACGCTTGAACACTAGGAAATGGACCTTTCCGGCCCAACCTCGGCCCAATCCTAAACAAGCACATGAAGTAAGCGCCCCTAACCTCCCTAACCAACATGTGGAGCAAGCAAAATCCATCACCACTCTTAGAAGTGGTAAGCAAATTGACAAATCTATTCCGGTGAAGGCCGACAAGCCTAATGATCCAGTAAATTCTGAAAATGAGGATGGATCTAACTTAGCCCCACAAGAAACGGAACACGTTTACAAGCCTAAAGCACCATTCCCTTCGAGATTGGTTGCTCCAAAACCTCTCCCAAACCCTCATGACATTCTAGAGGCCTTCAAACAAGTTAAGATCAACATTCCTCTACTTGATGCCATTAAACAAATCCCCTCTTATGCTAAGTTTTTAAAGGACCTATGCACAACCAAATGCAAATACAATGTGCAACAAAAGGCCTTCCTCAATGAGCAAGTGAGTGTCATTCTCACTCAAAAGAACCCCCCCCCCCCCCCCAAAAAAAAATAAAAAAATAAAAAAAAAATACAAGGATCCTGGTAGTCCCATAATCTCATGTATCATTGGTGACTATCGAATTGAGCATGCATTACTAGACTTGGGGGCAAGCATAAACTTCATCCCATACTCGGTATATGAGTAATTGGGTCTTGGTGAATTAAAACCCACAAAACTACATCGCAACTCGCTGATGGATTTATCCGTGTACCGAGAGGAATGGTTAAGGATGTATTGGTCAAAGTCGACAAATTTTACTACCCGATGGATTTTATCGTCTTAAACACGCAACCAGTTATGGATACAAGTACTCAAATACCAGTGATTTTAGGCCGCCCATTCTTGGCTACATCAAATGTAATTATAAATTGCCAGAATGGGGTGATGCAATTATCCTTTGGGAACATGACATTGGAGGTGAACCTGTTCCATATGTGCAAAAAGTAAAAGAATGAGGACGAAGATGAGCTGTTCGAGGTAAACATGCTCGAATCCTTTGAAGAAGAGAAGCTCCTCCAACTTGAACCACTAGAAAATTTCGAGACATTCTTAATACACTTTGAGAATTCTAAAGATCCAATTTTGTGCGATATTGTGCAAGCATTGAGTAATGAGAAACCGATAGTTGATACTAACCGGTGGATGCCTCATTTTGAAAGATTGCCACCAACTACATCAAAGCCTCTACCATATAATATCAAACCATTGAGGCTTGGCGTTAAACATTTGCCATCCGAGCTGAAATACGTATATTTGGGTCAAGAGGAAACATTCTCAGTTGTCATAGCCTCTCACCTAGGAAAAGACCCAATGCTCAAGTTGATTGAGCTACTAAAAGAATATAGGGGAGCCATAGTATGGCCAATAAAAGACCTCAAGGGGATAGATTCTTCGGTTTGCACTCACCGTATATACCTCGAAGAGAATGAAAAAATAACTAGACAACCTCAATGGAGATTAAATCCAAACATGATGGAGGTTGTCAAGGCCGAGGTGTTAAAGCTACTAGATGTGGTTATGCATCTACCGCATCTCGGATAGCCAATGGGTGAGTCCTACCTAAGTTGTCCCTAAGAAGTCCGGTATTATCATTGTAGAGAACACCAACAATAAGCTTATACCGACTAGAGTGACCACCGGTTGGCATATGTGCATAGATTATCGGAAGCTAAACACGGTTACTAGGAAGGATCACTTCCCTCTCCCATTCATGGATCAAATTTTGGAGAGGTTAGCAGGTCACTAATATTATTGCTTCCACGATGGCTATTCCGGCTACAATCAAATTGAGATAACCCCGGAAGACCAAGAGAAGACTACCTTTACATGCCCGTTTGGCACCTTCGCATACCAAAGGATGTCATACCACTACAAGAAAATGTACATTTACCGACGGTTAAAAACGACGCCATATAGCTAAAAAACCGTCGGTATAATGTTTCCCGGTGGATACGTACCCGCCGATGAAAAGCGGCGTCGCTAAAGGTTTCTCCAGCTGTCGTACCACATTTCCCGGCGCTTTTAATGTCTGCCGCAAAATATGTCTTTTTCCCAGCAGACAAAGATATTTCCCGGCGGTAAATCTATTCGCCAGGAAATCCTATATTATCGTCGGTAGATGCTTAAAATCCACCAGGAAATGTTTGTCAAAGCCCCCGGTAAATGCCTCATATGTTATTAAATGTTTCGGTAAAAGGCTCTTGAAAACCCTTCTTGACTGCCAGCATAGGAGGTGCTGACCGCCGGTAAAACATAGATATATTTTTATTCAATTGGAAACCTAAATAATGTTATTGGAACCTGTATACTATTAGAAACTTGATGAATGTTGCACAACATAACTAAAAATGTAACATGTAATATTTACAACAATAAGTAAAATAAATAAAATTTATATTACTTAACAATAAAAATCATATAATATTTACAACAATAAGTTGAATGGTTTTAAATACTTTAAAAAAAAAGATCCCTCCATCCGTCTCTGCAGACAACATGTTAGCCCCCATCCGTCTCTGCCTACAACCTGCAAAACTAGAGGCATGATATAAACAATACTTCCATCCTGTCAAAACACAAGAAACTAAGATGAAAGCTCCAAACATTAATCTAACATTTCTTAATACCTTCCACTTTTCCAATTCACTCTCGAAAATTGATTGACGAGAGGTAAACTTTGACTTCGTTGGTCATAGCAATACTGCATTATTTAGGTACGATAACCTTCATTTGCGCCATTTGAAATTAAGGATAGAAAATGCGAAAAAAAGAAAAGAAAAGAAAACATGAATTGGTGAATCTCAGATTCTCATCTATACCAATAATACGCGGCCTTTCCCATCCATAAATAGTGGGTTTTAGTTCCTTCAATGCTCAACCTATTCTCAAGGTGATACAATAGGGCGAGCCATGACAACTTCAACTCATGCTCAACTCTAGCCATGTCCTGCATAACAACAAGTAAATTGGTAAAAAATGCACCAGCAAAATATAACTAATAATTAAAAAGACATTAGACACAAGTTGGAAAAAAAACTTGACAATGAGGCACTGAACGATGTAGAAAACAAGGACAATAATTATGAATGCATTTATAAAATTCGAACCATGCATTAACCATAGGAAGAATGTGTAAATCATCCATGTAGGACATCATAGACAAAGGCCATGTATGAACTACCACAAAATTTACCAATGCCCCTATTTGGGTCCACACAATTCTAGAATGAGATGCTCTAAAATCATATCCTTCATAAAGGCAAAAATGAAAAGAAACCACTTGAATCATGTTTTCCTCCCTAGTGAAACACGACCACCACCTCAGTTCATGAATGACATCATTTGAGAATAAACCAATGCATAAATTTGTGTCCAAACAAGCCCCCCTGGGAGCTTATTAAAATATGGTTTCTTCTCTGTTATGGATATAAACAACAGTCTGGATTGCAACTCGCCAAGGGACTATACCGACTCACCCTACATAGGCCAGAATCAGTCAGTTTGGTTGGTTTCAGTCCCATTTTTTTGGCCAGTTGACTTGTTCAATTTCATACTAAAACTTATACAATTCCAACTAAACATTAACACATACCTAGAATGCATCCTCCCATTGGTGAACATCTACCTCGACACCTAGAAGTAAACCCTGTTAGCTAGATCATATCTTGCTTTAGAACAATGAATAAACGAATGCTAAGACAAGGAGGAAAGTGAAAGAAAATTGAAACAAAAAGCAACATGAATTTCCATTATTGCAAGTCATCAAATCATCATGGTCACTGAAGCACTATCCTAATAACATGTTTCATTTGGCGGCATGGATTTTGGGTAGTTAGAAATTGAGATTCATGATGTTCAGCTTGCATTAGTAACAGATGTAGACCAAAGAAGCAAAGAACGTCATCTTGTAATAATTGCAAGCAAATCGGATTGACAGTTAAATCAATTCAAATAAAATTCAGGGGGCGCGGAGGGGAAGAGGGGAGTTTTGGGGTTTTGGACATTCATCGAGCACGCGCGGGGGTATAGAGCGGGATTTGCAGAATTTTTTTTTTTTTTTTTAATCTTTTGGGATTTATTGCCGACAGACAGGGTTAGGGTCTGCTGGCACAAGTTAACCATAAACTCATGTCTAAATCTGTTGGGGCGCTCTGTTCTTTAGATTGCCGGCAGACACGCAATCCGCTGGAGATTCTTACATTTGCTGGCGGAAAATACCGTCCGCTGGGAAAAAAGTGCCGGAAATGCTATACTTTCTTGTAGTGTACGGACTATGTAATGCACCCACAACATTCCAACGATGCATGTTGAGTATTTTTTCGGACATGGTGGGTGAGTTTCTCGAAGTATTCATGGATGACTTTTCTGTTTTTGGTTGCACATTCGATGAGTGTCTCAATCACTTGAAGTTAGTTTTGACAAGGTGCGGGGAGAAGAATCTTGTATTAAACTAGGAGAAGTGTTATTTTATGGTACGAAGATGAATAGTCCTTGGACATATCATCTCTTCCAATGGAATAGAGGTAGACAGGGCTAAAATTGATATTATTGTCAATCTACCATCACCCAAATGCATACGCAATGTGCGATCCTTCCTTGGACATGCTAGCTTTTATCGAAGATTCATAAACAAAATCTCATGGCCTTTATGCAATCTTCTTTAAAAGGATATCCATTTCAAGTGGGATGCTGAATATCAATTAGCTTTTTCAAAGTTAAAAGACATGTTGACAACCACACCTATCATGTAACCACCGGATTGGTCCATTCCGTTCGAATTGATGTGTGAAGCGAGGGATTATGCTATTGGGGTGGTGATAGGACAAAAGAATGATAAGAAGCCCCGCGTTATTTACTATGCGAGTTGGACCTTGAATCCCGCCAAAATCAATTACTTGCTATGAAGAAAGAACTCATAGCCGTTGTTTTTGCTTTAGATAAACTCTGGCCTTACTTGATAGGATCTAAGGTCATCATTTACATAGATCATGCGGCGCTGAAACACCTTCTTTCTAAGAAGGATGCTAAGCCCTGTTTTCTTAGATGGATCATACTCTAAGAATTCAACTTAGAGATAAAAAATAAGAAGGGAGTAGAGAATGTGGTGGCGAATCATCTATCCCGCCTAGTTTTACCTGATTCCATTGACAAGTCACCTATTGAGGACTCATTCCCTGATGAGCAACTCTTTGTTGCTATGTATCCACCATGGTACGCTGACATAGCCAACTATCTTTCCACAGGTGCGATGCCGACTCATTGGACTGCGCAGGATAAACGAAAATTTCTAAGGGAAGTGCGCAGATTTTTCTAGGATGAACATTTACTTTTTAAATATTGCCCAGATCAAATAATTATGCGATGTGTCCCTGATGACGAACAAATTTCTATCATCTCCTTTTGTTATAGTCAAGCATGTAGGGGTTATTTTTCTGTGAAGAAAACCACTGCAAAAATTCTACAGTGTGATTTTTATTGGCCCACTTTATTTAGAGACACCCATGAGTCTTGCAAAGGATGCGAGCGCTATAAAAAAAACTAGAAGGATTGTCCCATCAGAATATGATGCCCCTTACCCCAATTCAACATCTTGAAGTCTTTAATTGTTGGGGCATCGATTTCATGGGATTATTCCCCTCATCTTTTGGACATGTCTACATATTGCTTGCCGTAGACTATGTGTCCAAGTGGATATAGGTGATTTCATGTAGAACCAATGATCATCGCATGGTTTTAAGGTTCAGTAAAGAAAATATACTATCTAGATTTGGAATGCCTCGCGCCATCATACGTGATGGTGGTTCTCGCTTTTGCAATAGGCCTTTTGAAGCCTTAATGAAGAAATATGGAATTAAGCATAAAGTGAGTACCCCATACCACCCACAGACAAGTGGGCAAGCTGAAATTTCAAACAAATTTTGAAAAAGATGGTAAAGCCGGATCCTAAAGATTGGTCGCTAAGATTAGTCGATGCTCTTTGGGCTCACCATACCGCTTATAAGACCCCTATTGGAGTGTCTCCCTATAGACATGTCTATGGGAAAGCTTGTCACTTACTCGTAGAACTTGAACACAAAGCCTATTGGGCAATTCAGGCATTGAACTTCAACATTGACAAGGCTAGCCCGCTTCGCAAACTCTAATTGAATGAGATTGATAAGATTCAGAATGATGCTTACGAGAACTCAAGGATTTACAAGAGTAGGATGAAGGCCTTTCGTGACAAACACATCTTCAGAAAAATTTTCTATAAAGGTCAGAAAGTGCTCTTGTACAATTTTCGACTTCATTTTTTTCTGAGATAATTGAGATCTTGATGGACCGGCCCATATATTATTAAAGAATTTTTTCCTCATGGGGTTGTCGAGATAGAGAATGCTGTGAATAATAATTGTTTTAAAATGAACGGACAACGCCTTAAACCATTTGTTGAGAAATTTGATTCAGAGGATATGTCATTTCCTCTGAAAGATTCTATTTATTGGGATGATTGATCTCCTAGTCTGACGGAGGTATAGAGTAGATTATGTTTAGTTTGTTTTTTTCTGTTTTAGTTTTACTGTTTTAGTAGATTTAGATGCCGAAGGTAGATTCCCATGATCGATTCACTCAAGTACTCTCATACTCATCCTCTCTTTTTTTTTTCTTTTTTTTTTTTATCATTGCTCTTATGTTCATGTTGACAGTATATCTTTTACATTGAGGACAATGCAAGATTTGGTTGGGGGTGAGATTCTTGGAATCTAGCAAATTGTGACATTTCGAGCAACGTTTTGTATAAATTTTTTAATTTTTCTGAAACATCAAAACTCTTTTAGAAAACCTTATTTCTATACACTTGGGATGTTATAAGTATGAAAGGATGAGAGAATTAATTGATAAGATTTAAGATTTCTGAATTTTCTCAAATGTAATGGTTTGCTATATGAATACCCCCAATGAGTTGCTTGATAGAAATTTTAACATTTTTTAGTCTAGTCCACATTACACAAGTCTCATGATTTGAAGGGATTAGTAGATTTGTAGTGAAGTGCTTAAGAACCAATCCGGGAAACTTTGTCCATCATTGTTTATGTGCAAAAAGAGAAAAGCATGAGAGATGGATTTCTAAAAATCCTATCTAATGTTTATAAAAAAAAAACAGAGACTGAGGATGTGGTACTCATTGAATATTTGTGAAAAAATGGCTACCTATTACCAACCAGGGGATGGTCTACCCGTAACCAAAGCTAGAAATGGGAAGTAGTATGAAAGCCGTCGAAGGAATGGTAAGGCAAATTATTGTCATAGGCATTTGGTTGATTCTATACACTTTTAGATTTTTTGTTTAGCTGATTTATGAAGAAGGTAATCTTGAAAAGTCAGGAGATGAATATGCACAATGCACACTAGACCATATATGTTTGGATTCGTCATATATCGATGGGGATTTGTTGAGCTTCCAATTTATACATTTTCTAACCCATTACATCACATCTTATGCATGGTTTGTATGCTTAAAAGACCAATCTAATGCATGTTTGTGATTGCAGGAATGAGAGAGAGAATTCACCTATTTGATGGCTAAAAGAATGCTTTTAAACCCACTTGAGGATGAAGGAAGATGAGCCAAAGGAATGGAAGAAAGAAGCAAGGAGAAGAGAGAGATGACATGGATTTAATACCAATTTGAAGGATTTGGAATGACTAGAAAAGCAAGCTTTGATGAGCCAAAGAAGTGGAGAAAAAGCCTTGAAGGAATCAAATTGAAGACTTGGAATAACCAGAAAAGTATATTGCAGAGCTGCAGGGCCAGAAAAGTCAAATGCAGAAAATTCAGCAGATAGCCCTGTAAACCAGAAAAATTGTAAAAATTGGCCTTCAGGTTGCTGGAACTTTTCTGGACTTGGCCGGGCGCCTGACCAAAACGTGACCGGGCCCCCGACCAGCATCCGATTATTTATACAAGTGCGTAAATCTTTACACAATCTAAAGCGGTGGGTGGTTTTTCTTATAAAAGGATACCTTGACATCCTTGCTAAGGTATCCTAGAAGAGTTCTAAGTTCGTGGGGAGCAAGGGAGATCATCGTGGAGCGATCGCAACTCCTCCAACTAGGGTTTTCTCTAGCTTTTCATGTTTTTCTTAGTTTTTCTTTGAATTCTAGTTGAAGCATGATAATGCTCGGCTAGAACCTCTTAGCTAAGGCTAAGAGGTGAAGCTTGTGAGTAGTTATCATGTTGGATTCGTTATAATTCAAGTACTTTGCTTTGAAGTTGGATTTTTAAGTTATAGTTTGAATAAAAGAGATATTTTTTGATGTTTTATGAGAGTTCATGTGCTTCAGACATGAGTTCCTTGCAATTCTCTGAGATTATCATGTTTGGATTGATTAGATTCGAATTGTAGTAACCCTAGAGCATACCATAGTCCATTAGCATGGTCGTTACTTCGAAGGCTACATATTCGACTTTTATGGGCTTTATTAGAACTAGAACCTTGTTCTTCAACTTGAGTAGAGATTGTTTGTGTTTGAATGCCATATCTTCCAACTAGAAGAGAGATAGAACTTCAATTCTAGTTGTGTTATGCTTAGATGAATGAATTCACATGAGGGCTATCACAAGTGGATCCTCAAGAGCCTTAGTTCCCTTTAATTACAGATTTTTACAATTACTGTTTTAAGTTAGTTTATAAACCTGAAATCCTTAATTTATTGAATTTGAAGTTGCTGGAACAACTTGAATTGGTTTACCTTATTCCATATGGATCGACCTAGGTCTTACCAAGATTTATTACTACATCGCAGCCTTGCACTTGAGGCAAGCGAATAGGATTCTATATGAACACTTATTATGTTTGGAAATCTTAGGACTTCAATTTCTCATCATTTAGTCTTTCTGAATTTTGCATGTCTTAAAGTCTACAAAAGCATAGTTTCTAAGAGAGAGTTGAGTTTTCAAAGAGGAGGATTGTTTCACACATGTTTTGCTCCGGACTAGCAAAATACTGATTGGGGAGTATGTTGAGCTTTTAAATTATATATATTCTAACCCCATTGCATCACATCTTATGCATAATTTCTATATTTAAATGACCATCTAATGCATGTTTTGTGGTTATAGGAATGAGAGGAAGACTTCAGTCAATTGATGTTCAAAATATCACATTTAGAAGCTCTTTGATGATAACCAAAGGTGGGCCAAAGAAGGAAGAAGAAAGGAGAGAAGAGAGAAAGAAAGGAAAGAAAAGAGGTCCGACCGGTCAAGACCGGTTGGCCAGGAAGGAAAGACCAGTCAGGACCGTTCGGCCAGCAATGCTACCCCCTTAAATTCATGCTGGACAAAGGGTCAGCACAGTCCGACCTGTCAAGACCGGTCGGCCAGTGTATTTTGCAGACATTCCAGCAGCTAATTGAAGATCCGAAATTCATGCACTGTGCGTAAGTGGCTACGCAATTCCAGAACTTCCTAAGTCGGTGGGGCCTCTCCATTATAAAAGGAAACCTAAGGTTTATGTCAATTACTTACAAAAACCTTACCTACCAAAACAAAATACATTACATGTCAAAATTCAAATAAATTTTACAACTCGAAACACTATGACATGTAAACTATGCAGGCTTCTCTTGATTGCTCCCCCATAAGCTGTCAAACCCTGAAACACAAAACAAAAATTTATTTTGGTGGGACTTGAACTTTCTCTCCCTTCTTGTCAGCAATTGATAAACTATTCTCTCCCTCTTAATGATACATCAATTAAGGTTAAGGTAGAGTACATAGTATGTCGCAGTTATGACTTTAAAAACATGCTAACTAGAGAGAGTATAGGGTGTATGAACATATAAAACATGGAGCATGCATGAGAACATGATTAATAAGAAAATGTATTATTCTAAGCATAGTTAATCATGCACAATTGGTCATCTATGATATACATCAAGCATTGAAAGCTCGAGGGCTTATAGCCCAATCAACCAACCTCCTCAAAAGATGTACATCATGACCAAACCTATGCAAAGATTAACATATATACAATTAAGCATAAAATTTAGCAAGATTAGCTAATCTAAGCAAGATGATAATCTAGTAGCAAATATATTAAATAAAAGCAAGATTAAATTATCAAAATTTGGGCTGATGAGGCTTAAATCCTCTGATTTGTCCATACACACAGAAATGGGGCTAAAATCCTTAGATTTTCCTATTAAAACATTTTTAACTACCCTTACTAACTGTTTAGTTTGATTAGCCTAAGGGTAACTAATTTCCACAACACCTTCATAAAATGTAGCAAGAGGTGAGGGGTTGGAACTCCTTCTCATAAAGGGAAAGCGGTGGGGATCCTCTCTTAGATTAGGGGGAAGAGAAGTAATGGTGGAAGCCATAAGAGCTCTCATTATATTTTAGTTCTCATCACTATTGGAGTTAATAGATTCAGATTTTGACTCATCCGTATCATCCCACGTGGCTACCATGGCCTTTTTACCTTTCGGTTTAGGCGTTTCTGGACAATCCAAGGCAATATGCCCATGTTGACTGCAACCGTAACATCGGACAAATGAAGTTTTCAATGATTACCCTTTATGTTTATCATCCTTCTTGTCCTTCTTGTCATGGCTACTCCATCTATAAACTTTGAGGAATCTCTTGAATATTTTATTAAGATCATCATCTTCATTATCGCTATCTTCTGACGACTCACTCTTAATTTTTTTTTTTTTCCTACGTGAGTGTCTATGTGAAGATTTCAAAGCGACATCTTTCTTCTTAGAAGTGGCCCTAAAGTGTAGTTCATGAGTTGTAGAGAACTTATAAGTTCTTCTACTTTTATGTTATCTATGTCTCTACACTCCTCTAAGGCTACTACCTTGATACTTGTAACGTCCCGAGATTTCGGCTCCCATGGATTCCACAATAGGCCGAATTTTCAGGTTTTATTGTGGACGCTCGCCTCTCCGCGCTCCCGAGTTCTCCCTTTCTTTCGGAAAAGGAGGTGTGTGCGTGCGAATTGTAGTATGTGCCACTAGCTCGCCTCGTTCGCGAGGGCTTTTTATCAATTGTCGTATTAAATCGGATATGTTTGGATGAGTTCGTATAAGACCAGACTCGCTACTAGCCAGTTACTTCGAATCTTTAGTCGGCTAGACCCGGTAGAAAAGTTAGAGAAGGGAATCCAAAGATTCCTTCCTCTAAAATGACTCATTTTGATCTGTGGCCAGAGATTCAAGCTAAGGGATCACGGTTACAGGGTGAGAAGATGTTAAGCACCCCACACTACCCTTATCGAAGTACGGCCTTTACTTCACAGAATCGAACTAATACTTGAAAGTTTGATTTAGTCCTCGTATATTCTCATGAATGATATGATACATGAATGCAGGTCTGAATAGTAAGAGTTTCTGATGGGCAGGTTTCCATTAACAGGCAAGCCTAGAGCATATGCTCGAACTGACAGGTGCTTTATGCAGGATGCATGCTGTGTGTTTGAATAATCAAAGTGTTGGTAGTGATATAATAAGCAGGGGGGTTGGAAGAAAAGTAAATGTTGCACTTATGGTAGATGCGAATGAGATGATGCTGGTAAAAGAGTAGCTGGATGGAAGGAGGTATCGCAAGGGTTTGCTTTGAGTGTCTAGATCAAGACTTGGATAGCTTGGGAGACTTGGACTAAGGGCAAGCTGGGCTGGACCAGGGCTATGCTCTTCTCACTTGGGCTCTCCTTGGTAGAGGAATGGGCTAAAGGGATGGAGATAGACTCGGAACTAATGGGATTTCTCTGAGAGTTGAGGGATGCTGAATGTGAAGGGGAGAAGGGGTATTTATAGCTACGAACAGTGGCAACAACTGTAAATAAGTTTAGGCGGCACCTTAGGGGCCTCCCGTACCGCTGCGCTACTTCATCTTCGGAGCCTACGGCCCCCGAACCTGAAGCAAAAAAGCCCGAGGTTCGAGGTCCGAACTTGCTCCGAAGTCGTGGCTCGAAACCAGGTGAGTTGACTGGGTTTGAAAGATGGGCTGACATGGTGATTTGACTCAGCGGGTTGACCCACCAAGTTTGACTTTTTTTAGGATTTTTTGACTGGTTTTTCTTATAAGGTTTTTTTAGGCTAATGTTCAGGGGTGAGTTGACTGGGTTCAGACTTGAGCTGGGCTATGGATTGGGGTTTACAAGGGTGAGTTTGGCTGGGTTTAGACATGAGATTTGGGGGATATGATCCTCCATTTATTCAGTTATCTCTACCCACATTGTAGCTGAAGGTGGGGTGTTTACAGTTATCTAAGACGTGTCAAGGATGAAATTCTTGACATATCACTATGCTTCCATATATTTGAATTTTAATGGCATTCATCCACAGAGACGAAAGATAAACATGTGATTTAATGAAATTTTAATCTACGTTATTATTAAAAAGTTCATGAAACTAAACTAAACAAATAATCAATTATTGCTTTCATTAAGAAAACTTATTACACAACGTGAAAAAGCACTAAATTCAAATTCGACGGTCCACAACCATTGAATATAATGCGCAAAAAAAAATCGACGGTCTAGACCCGTCGAATTAAGGACCTGAAATTCGACTGTTACTGACAGTCGAATTAGCTCAGTCGAAATTAACGCTAGAAAAAATTCGACGGTCCAAAAGACGTCGAATTTAGGACCTAAAATTCGACTGTTACTGACAATCGAATTAACATCCGAAAAAATTCGACGGTCCAGAGCCGTCGAATTTAGGACCTAAAATTCGACGTACTGACAGTCGAATTATCTCAGTCGAAATTAACACGTGAAAAAATTCGACGGTCCAAAGATATCGAATCGAATTCAGGGCATTAAATTCGACGGTGAAGGGCCGTCGAATTAGCAAAGTCGGAAATTAGCGCGCTAAAATTTTCGTTTACGCGTGAAAATTTTCGTTTACGCGCGAAACAAATTGACGGTCTAAACTCGTCGAATATAGCGCCTTTAAAACGTCGACGGTCTAGAACCGTCGAATTCTTGAAAATCTAACATTAAAAAAAATTATGATTTTGAAAAAAAAATGGCTAACGTTAAAATAAAGAAAACTAGGATTTTGAAAAAAGAAAATGGGTGATATTTGAGAAAAATTGAGATTTAAAAAATCATTGGGGTTTTGACACAAACATTAACATTTTGCATAAGAAAATTAAATATTTTAAAAAATTTTGATTTTGAGAAAAGAAAAAGTTTAAAAGTTTGGAAAAAAATATATTTTGAAAAAAAACAATTGAAATTAAAAAAAAAACATTTTAAAAAATTACATATTGAAAAAATTGATATGTTTAAATAGAATTGATAAATTTGAAAAAAAAAATGTTTTATGATAAGTTTGAAAAAGTTCAAAAGTTTGGAAAAAAAAAAAACAATTGGGATTTTAAAAAAGACTGAGATTTTGAAAAAAAAAATTGAGCTTTTTAACAAAATTGAAATATTTGAAAAAAAATATTTAAAAATATTTTTTTGAGAATGAAAAAAATTAAGAAATTTGAAATGAGTGGACAAAATTTACTAGTGGACATTTATTGAATGGTTGAAAATAAAAAATTACAGTCATTGAGTTTATCATATTGGTTTATGCATACCCACAAGTTAATTCACTTGTACAAAAAATTAGGGCCTAAGTATAATGATGTGTAATTACAAGAATAACTTATAATGATGAGATTGATTAAATTCTATAATCAGGTAATCGTAAAGTTGATCTGAACAGTCAAATATATTTGGAACGTGCTGAATAGGTTATAGAACAAAATTCAGCCCAATCTGACATGAAACGAATTAGATCCGTCCAAAACACTCTTTAAATGGGCACGATTAGTTTGTCTAGATCTAGACAGATTTTGGGCAATCTGATCGGTCAAGATTGAATAGTAAATGACTTCAGACATTTAGATTAAATTTTAGTCAAATCTAACTATTGGATTGCAAGATATGACCCATCATAATGTTGATCAATTTTGTCTGTCTAATATCTTTCTCATTCGAAATCCGATCAAGGTGAGTAGTGACTAGTCAAATCGAAGATATTGATGAGTAGAATAAAGTAATTACTAGATCAGAATTCTAAATTGATCCAAATGTTTTGTTTAAAATTGCATTGGGACTTGCTGACCTCATGAAAATCCAAGAAATGTGCAGTCATTGGACCCTAAACTCTAACTTAGCTGTTGAGATTTATATTTTAAGTCTTGAGATTTGGTATGGCATCATAAAATGATATTTAAGAACAGATGAACGGGATATAATATACATAAAATATTTCAACTTGGTACTCACACAGTTAAAGTAGTGAGCATGGATTGGCCAGTGACCCTGACTAGCCACTAGTTAGTACTGATCGGTGCTCTATGGGCCCTACCATGATGTATGTGTTTCATCCACACCATTCATACATTTTTTCAAATTATTTTATGGTATGAGCCCAAAATTGAGATAGATCCAAATCTAAAGTGGACCACATCATAAGAAATAATGGTAATTTAGTGCCTCACCATAAAAAATTCTAAATTGCCTGTCTCAAGTGTACCATTTCTATGGTTCCACCATAATGTATGTGTTTCATTCATGCCATCTATACATTTCCCCAAATCATTTTATGGTATGAGTCTAAATCTCAAGTAGATCTAAATCTCGATCAGATGGACCCAATCACAAGAAACAATGTTAATTAAATGTCCACCATTAAAAGCTTCTTCGGGGCCACGGAAGTTTTGGATGAAGCTGATATTATACCGACTTGAAGAGGAATGCAAGGAACGATATGTGATCCACTGGATGAGATCTAGACCACTCACCGGGTCATCCATACAGTAGAATATCCAAACCTCAAAATTCTCATAGATCAGACCGTCTAAGAGCACAATTTAGGAATCCATACCTTGGAAGAGTATAATGGTTCATGCACATGCACCGGGAAATCGTACATGTGGCTTGCAAATGACTAATGGATGCCCCACCATAGATGGATCATAAAGCAAATTAGTTATCCGTTTGGTGGACAGTAATGGATGATAAAATTAAAGACGGATTTTGATAAGACCCTAGCCTCACCCAAGATGGTGCGGCCCTTACCGTGGAGTTACCATGGGGACCACCTTGATGTATGTATTATGCATCCACACTGTCCATCCGTTTTTCAAGACAATTTAGGGCATTATCTAAAAATTTGAAGAAGATCCAATTATCAAGTGGATCATACCATAAGAAACAGTGGTGATTGATCGTCCTACCATTAAAAACTTCCATATTGTTTATTTACTGTCCAGGATGAAGGGAAAAAACAAATATCAGCTTGATCCAAAACTTTTGTGGCCCATTAATGGTCGATCAACAGTACTATTTCCTATGGTATGGTACACCTGATAATTGGACCTGTTTCATTTTTTGAATAATGTCATAAAATGATCCGTAAAAACAGATACATAATACATACAGCAAGATGGACAACGTGGATACATAATACATACATCAAGGTGCGCCCACTGTAAGGGCCACACCCTGAGGCCGTGGTCTGCTCTCCTGAAACAGGCGCTTGGATATTTTTTTCAGTTTTAACTGTCCAATAAATGCCCACCAATCGATATTTAGATAATCAATTTAGCATAATTTTTGGCTTGCATCTAAACAATAGGCATAAATTGGAGAGTTTAATTTGAATTACTCCAATGCCACGAATCCGGTTTCCAAGTAATTTTTGAGTACCTGTGTATCATCCACCACTCTGCCGGAGTATCAAAATCACTCTTTGTTAATAGTATAACCATCTTTCCTTCTCCCTCTCATTGCGTATTGAGTGCGTGCGGAGTAAACTCTGCGGGGCCCATAGTGATTTACGTATTTTATCCACTCCGTCCATCCATTTTAACAGAAAATTTTAGGTATGGTGCCAAAAAATGAAGCATATCAAAACTAGAGTGGACCACACCACAAGAAAAGTGTGAACTGAATGTCTACCATTGAAAAATTCTCAGAGCACACAAAAGTTTTGGATCAAGCGGATCTTTATATTTTCCCTTCATCAAGACTTTATTGACATTATGAAGAGCTTGGATTGCAAATAAACATTACAAAAACTTTACAGTGGGCTCTTTGGAATTTTTAATGGTGGGGCACTCAATCACACTATTTCTAGTGTTATGGTCCACTTGAGATTTGGATCTACATAATTTTTGGAACGCCATCCTAAAATGGGCTGTATAAACAGATGGACGGCATGGATATACAAAATATCATCCATGTGGGCCATACGGTGGGGGTAACACCCACTAAGCTGTTCTCGGGGTAACACCTCATTCACGGCCTGGAAGCAGATTGCGTGCTGAGTAACTCCGCACACTCTAACATCTGGAGTAAACTCTGTGGGGCCCACGGTGATTTACGTATTTTATCCACTCCGTCCATCCATCTTAGCAGAAAATTTTAGGTATGGTGCCAAAAAATGAAGCATATCAAAATCTAAAGTGGACCACACCACAAGAAATATGTGAACTGAATGTCTACCATTGAAAAATTCAGGATCGACACACAACTTTTGGATCAAGCTTATATTTGTGTTTTCCCTTCATCCATATCCATGCGATCTTATGAACAGGTTGGATGACAAATAAACATCACCGTAGGGCCTGGGAAGGTTTCAACGGTGGAAATCATTATTCCCACTGCTTCTCGTGGCATGGTCCACTTGAGTTTTGGATATGCTTAAAATTTGGGGTCAAACACTAAAATGAACTGGAAAAACATATGGACGGAACAGATAAAGCACATACATTCTAGGTGGGCCCACTAAAATGAGCTGGAAAAACATATGGACGGAATGGAGATGGCACGCACGCACGCAACTCTCAAAAACCCCCCTCTTCCCCTCTTTCTTCATTCTCTCCGGTCCAACCCTCTTTCTTCACTCTCCGGTCCAAATCTCTCTCTCTCTCTCTCTCTCTCTCTCTCTCTCTCTTGTTGGGGCGCTGATTGTCGAGGAGCATCACCCGATCTTGAGGAGCATCACCGATCATCGCCGGTATTTATTTCTCTTCATCTCTGTTTTTTTCTTCTTCTTTTTTCATTTATTTTTTACTGTGAAATCTTGAAAATGGGGCGGCGTAGGCGGCGAGATGCCGTGTAGCGAAATGGAGTCGTCATCATATGGGTGGTCGGAGAGATTTGATAGCCAATGGTCCAGATTCAACTTGTAAAGAGATCCCAGTTCACCCTTTCTCATTCATTTTCAAGAGACCATTTGCATATGCACACTGATTCTGGCCATCGGCTCACGCTATGGCCTGCCTGATGAGTAGATCAGCCTGATTTTCACCCCAGCTGATCTTCATGGTCTGACCCACCTTTTGCATGGGACAGATGTTCAGCATAAATGACATTTTGGAAGGAAAGATGGGTGAAAGTTCAAAAACAACGCTTCTACTTGCTCATCATCTGTCCATGCCATAGTAGTTGAGTCCTATCGAAAAGGCCTATTGCATCTGTCTTTGCATCTGTCTTTGCATCTTTTGATCATGTGTGCATTATTTTAACCTAGTTTCCGAACAATTTTTTTCACTGCATGGATTTTTTGTTTTTTGAACATATAGATACAAGTCATACAAGTCGTTTGAGGAATGAGCCAATACACCTCACTGCGTCATGTACTATGCTTGTGGCACACATGTATGGTTATTGTCAAGTCCTAGAATGGTTGGATCTAAAAGTTCAAGTTCCTCGGCCTACGCTCAGGGCAAGCTCGTGGGTTTGTCGGGTTGGACGAGGCTGAGCCTGGCCCTAACCATGATTATAATAATTTATATTACTTGTATGTGCTACATAACCATTAATATACATGTAGACATTACTTGATGGGCAAGGCTTAGGCTAGACAAATTTTTAGTCAGGTTGGGCATAAATTTTTTTTGCCCATTTTGGTTCAGGTCAGGCTTGGGCTTTATGTTTGCGGATGAGGTTCAGGCTGACCTTAACCAGGCCCCTTGACACACGGCCCTTGAGGAGGCAGTTAGGTTTGTCTGAACATTGAGAGTTTCAGGCTACCCTCACCCATGGCAAGGTTTGCAATTTGGAAAATCCCAATCAGCATTATGTATGACACAGTTCAGCAGAGATGAGCTGAACATCAACCTTAATGCTGTGCCTGAATATGCTATGGTTTCTCATTTGCTAATGTAATATATAGTTGTCTATTGTTTACATAATAATAACTGCCTGAATATGCTATGGTTTCTCATATGCTATGGTTTCTCATTTCCTATGGTTGCACATAGGAAATGTAAACACTTTATGCAATGCATATATTGCTTATTGGAGTTTGATGTGTTAGGCAAATTCTTCCCAGGGTGTGCGTTAGAGATGGGGCACTTGAGGTTACAAACTCATCAGCCCACGGTGGAACTGATAAGGGTGGAACTCATCAGCCTACATAAGGGTGGAACTTTTCCATATACAGTGCACATGTGATTTTAAGATATT
The DNA here is from genome assembly GCA_003013855.2 of Liriodendron chinense. NCBI lineage: Eukaryota > Viridiplantae > Streptophyta > Magnoliopsida > Magnoliales > Magnoliaceae > Liriodendron > Liriodendron chinense. Next base: position 254,806 of record PVNU02003715.1, on the reverse strand, counting down.
TTAATAGAACTGGTACTATATGCTATCTTAAGGTAGAATATTTTTCATCTGAAGTTTTGCATGCATTATCCAATTACGTTGCACACAGACCCAATACATGTATATGGTATGAGGAACATTCACTACAATGCATTGCATATGAACTTCATATTCACTGTGTGCATGTGGCATTCTGTCACATGTGCACAAGATCTGAGTCATGCAAAAAGGTGGGCTCTGCCATAAATATCAACTGGTGCAAAAATATGCCAATCCACTTATCAGGTGCACAAGATCTGAGTCACTGTTTACAATATTAATGGACGGTTTAAGTCAGACCTGCAGACTGTCTGATTCAATGTAGACATGTCACCCATCTGATGAATGGAGAGCTTAATTTTTTTTAGAATCTGATCTTGATGGTGGGGCCCACATTTTGCATGTCTCTGATGTTGTACATGTGACATGTTGGCAGATGAGCACCCATTGTCGGTGTCACACGAAGCATTCTAGGTGAGCAGTCCTTCTTGTGATTATGTATATGTGTGTCAGTGTGTGCAAGCACACACATAGGTTACATATACGTACCTTTGAAGATTATGTCTCATTGATTTTCCTCTTTTGTTTTAAACTTTTAAGCCACTTTCTTATAGATTGTTTCCTGTACAGAGATGGCAGTGAATTCTCACCTATAATTGGTTTCTTCGTTGTTACTTCCCCTTCAGAGGTGTGTAAAGTGTAAACTGTCTGATTTCATTACCCGCATGTGCTGGCTTTAGTTAGGGCAGTGTTTTGAAGCTTTGTATATATGACCTGCTTGAAACTGATGTGATTCTACATGGTTATTTCTTGAGAAATGAGTAGTACTTATGTATGTCTAATTTATCAATCAAAAGAAGTCTTTTGTATATATCTAATATCGGGTACATGGTTTTCCATTTCAAATTAGCATTTTAGTACACTGATCTGTACACCTTGGATATGGACATAGTCCACATAGGGTGTCTACACGGTGGCCTTCCTCTACACACACAATATGAATATGTGTTACCATACAATACTTGGGCTCAGAGAATGTAAAATAATGTCCAGGCTTTCAGTTTGTACAAGTGGGGCCGATTGCTCAGTGATCCAAACATTGACATCATGGGCCTCAATGTGAGCAGTCCATGCACCAAAATTCTTGCAGATGGAAATACCTTTCAACAGGTGACCAGCAAAAAAATTGTTAAGAAAGAAGATACAGCAACCCTTACAATTCTACCTATAAACAGCCAAAAATGCTGTGGCTAAGATCTTCGAATGTGGGAAGTTTGGTGCATGGGTCATCTGTAGCAAGTCCCATCACATCAACATTTAGGGCCTGTTTGGTTGGATCATTTCATGTGCATTGTAGTGTATTTTACACTTTTTAACATTAATTGCCAAGGGAAGTTGTCATGGAAGGAAGGTTGTATGACTGTGACAGAAACAACTTTTAGGTACGGAAAACGAGACTGGACTATAGGGCCCCCACCATGCTGTATGTATCTCATCCATGTCGTCCATTCATTTGCCCAGATCATTCTAGGGTATGACTCCAAAAATGAGGCGGATCCAAAGCTCAAGTGGACCACGCCACTGGAAGAACATTTTAATGGTTAGCGTTCAATCTCCACTGTTTTCTATAGCGTGGTCCACTCTTTTTATTACAAGCTTTCATTTGTTTACTTTAATCTTTTTTATTGTTGACACGTACACATGGCCAGGTTGAAAAAAATATCTCTTCATTCGGAACAACTGTAGGTTCTAACTTTTTTTAATATTGAAATTATATTTAATTATTTTTCTTCAGAAACGCTAAGGATGTGTTTGGAATTTCAAATTTACCAACTTAGTAGTGACTAATTTGTGGCATTTTTATTTTAATCTTTTCTTCTTAGAGAATGTTTCAAGGTCTACCAATTAGACCATGAGTTGCTGTCCACCCAATAAATTATTTCCAACCTATAATGTCCATATGACATCCAACCATTATAATAGGTTTGCTCCACCATGAGGATAGCCTTGTACGAAAATCATTCTCATCTACTCATTAGGTGGGCCAGACCATAACAACAATTTTTAGCCATTGATAAATAACAAAATATAATTATTTATTTTCAGGTACATAAGCTACAATAGCTTTAATGGTTCGCTCCCACCAAAGATGAGGAATTGACACGCTTAACTCTTTTGGAATGATTACTTGGCTAGCAAGCTTGGTAGACTAGTCTTGGACCTAGATGCTTATTTAATTGATGAGTCAAGTTTGTTTCATCTGTGAATAACTAATTACAAATGCTTATATTTTTAGGTTCAAGGAGCAGTTTTTTATTTGCCTGAGGAGATTGTCAAAGAGCTATTGAATAAGCACTCCCCCTGGAAATACCATATCCAAGATCACCAAGGTTGGAATTAGCTTTTGGCTCCTGTTTTTACCTTTATTTTATTATTATTATTATTTGTTTTTTGGAGCATGATAACAAAAAATCACTAAAACCAAAACTGGAGAAGCGAGCATTAGCTAGGCTGAGACAGTGACTTTTAAAATTGTTGTTTTTTCTCCAGAGAGATATCGCATGGCCGCAACTTCTTTTGTGGAAGTAAAAGGAGATTTAAAGGAAAAGAAAGATGAAAACAATGCAAGATAGTAGCTAGGCTGAGACAATGACTTTTAAAATTATTGTCCCTGTACTGTTTCTCCTAGCATGAAGGATATATTGTTAATTGCACTTGTCAAATTGTGAAACATGTTGGTTTTCCATATTCTTCCATTGAAATGAAAAGATATTAATTTTCTTTTATTGTCTATTGATTTGGTTATGCCAATTGTTATCATAGCTTTCAAGCAAACTCAGGAATCAGCAACAGGTTTGCCTTTTTACATTTAAGATAGAATAGATGACTTTTATCTTATACAGGAACTCATGTTTGACATTGAAAGCTCTGTTCATTCCTTCGATTTACTGTCAAAGGGCATAGATACATACACATTAGTTTTTTTAGGTAATCTTAAGACTGTGGTTCACTGCTTTGGTACTAATCTTTGTGTGCCTTCATTGATCCTAAATGACAATCCATTTTTGTGCAGGTTTTGCTTCATGAACCTGAGCACAAGAAATTGCAGTATTGGATAGTGATTCTCTGATTCAATTTTGCGTAAATCTTTGTAGATATAGCTGATGCTATTCAGTATCTTGTTTTGAAGTAGTCTGGTACTTGGCGACGTATAGACGTGCATCATGTGTGTGGGCTCATGGAAATCTCTGGTAAAAGAAGCTACTAAGTTGTCTATAAACATGTTAATGAAGACCAACTAATACACAATGATGGTTTTCAGATCGAACTTGGGCCTCATCATAATGTCTGTGTGATTATAAGAAGGGTTGGTGGTGGATTTGGTGGTAAAGGGCAAAGATTATTTTCAGTGAGTATCAATTTTGTATAATTTTCAGTAAGCATGAATTTTCTAGAATTAGATTTTACAAATATTTCATTTTTTCCTCAAATGTCGAGAGATCCAAATCCACAAATTTTCAGAGCTAAACTGAAAAAATTGGTCAACGCATAGGTCCTTGTGCAGAATTCAGGTCTGTCCACTCATTAGATGGCCACACATTTACATTAATTGTTGATTATCCATTTCTTTTGCATATTTTTGGCTCCCCAGATCTCTGACTGACCTGATTCTTGGACCCAAAGCATAAGTTTTGGGTGAGGCTAGTTAACTTTCAAAAAAAAAAAGAAGGTTTTGGGTGAGGTTAGCAAAACCACTTGCATGGTGCCTTGCCAACCACATGCGCCAAAATAGCACAAGGGTGTGAGGTAAGAGCTTTTCATCAGATAGGACCTATGTATAAAACAAATGGATGCCTAGAAGAAAACTGCATCAACCATCCATTTCTTTTGTATACCATCTCTGACCTGAGAAGCAAAACTGCTTGATCTTTGCACAAGAACATCCAATCAATCTGGTTCATTTAATGGAATTATGGAAAGCTGGGATCTCATACACATCTTCCATATTGGCATGTGTGGCTACATGTGGATGGGCATGGCTCCACACGTGTGGGCTTAGCAAACAACTGTTTCAGGTTTACTTAATTTGGTATTGATTTGTTTGGTCCTTGCATATGATATTTGCCTTTACAGCACATGTAGCTCTTAACTGCTCTATAGTAGTGTAATTTATTAGTAGAGATGTGACAGTCTATGAACATTGATCTATAATGATGAGTTGTGCAATAGTTCTGTCTACTTCTGTTGTAGCGATCTTTATTTAGAACTTCCAACATTGGCATCAGCACAAATTCTCACGCTCTGGCTGTTTATTTTGCAGTTTGCAGCAAAAATGTCTTCTAACTTCATTTAGAGACACCTGTTTTACTGAAACTGTTCCGCAACACCATTTTAGGACTTTGTGTACAAATCTTTTAGTGGGCTTAAATTCTTTACAAATTTTCTTTGGTTACTTGTTTTAAGGACTGATATTGACTATCCAAACAAAAAAATGGTATTGAATTTCAAGGTAATTTGGTTGCTAGAAAGTCGACGTTTCCCTCGGAGATTTAAGGCTCCTGTTTCTCACGGTATCTTTGACATACCCCTAGAGTATGAATACTAGCTTATTTTCTTTCTTTAACATTACTTCCATCTGTTGCTTTTGTCCTTTATGCAAGACTTTGCTGATAGTCTTTTAGTGGAAGATGTATCTCAACATTTTCTTTTAGTTTCCTATTTTTTGTTGCCAATGAACTCTTGAATTTATATTATTGTATAGATCACTATTTTTTTTTTTTTTGAACTTGTTCATTTTTTTTATTTAGAAAGTTTCCTAAATTGAGGTCCAATTAAGTTTTGAGGCAGAAGATTACTATTTAGAAAGGTTGGGATCTTCAACTAGTGTCCCACATTAACACTCGACATTGTGGTGGTATGTTAAGAAGTTGGGATCAATATGTGTTGGAATTAACAAACTAATAGAGATTTTTTTTTTCCATCTTTCTAATGAGATGTCTGCTGGTTTATATAGGAGTATGGGATCAAAGGATTTACAACTATAAAGGTATTTTCCCCTGGTAAGCCTCTTGTAGAACTATCAAGCTATTTTTATTTTCTGCAGCCAAAATGGATCAGGTTAGGGTCCACCCAAGGTTTCTACATTCAAATGCAACTAGCCACAAGTGGGCTGTTGGAGGTAAACTTACCTCTTACAATCATCATAAATCGTATATATTTTCTCTTTTTTCTACAAATCATTTTTTTCTTGAAGAATTACAGTGAACTTTAGATTCAGTCAAAGGAATAGCCATTTTGGGTAAACTTTATTTCTTGGCATTCTGTTTCCGCAGCTTTTGCTGAGCTTTTGGATAACTCTTTGGATGAGGTATTTGCAACTATTATGTTATTAGTTGTGGGACCCTTAACCCATTATCTCATCTAGTTGGCACAATGTAATTACACACTTAATTTTAAGTGGTGATTAAATAATCTTAATTTTAGGTGGTGGTGATACATCTAGACTTGGACCCGTGATTTGGATAGTTTAATTTGAATTAATTGTATGCTACATATGAATTTTTTAAGGAATTTCCTTAATGTTTTGCTTCTCTTTGGTGATATTGGTGATAGAGTGCATTGCAACATTGAAATCTTGGGTTTGAGCCCATACATACCTATTAAACTCCACATGTTCATATTCTTCTTGGTTTGCCATGCTAGTTAATTCAGTTAGAAATTCACAAGGGGTATAATAGTTTGAGGTGGTCTTTGTGGGTCAGCTTGCTTTGGTTGCACGTTCCATTAGACTTGTTCCGATCCCGAAGCTAGCATAGTATGATCTTTTTTCCTCTCTTAGCTAATATTAATGCTATGTTACATTTTAATGCTATCTCATAATACTTGTCTCATATTTAGTTGTGAATTATGATGCGACTAAAATTATGGCCATGTAAAATTATGCTTGTGTACCTTTGTTTGGAAAAAGGCTCTTACCTATCCCTATTTTGAAATTGCACTCCTATGGAAGATGTTAAACATCATGTGCTAAGATACTTTTGTATTTTTTTTCTACCCTTTTAAATTCTTTTCTATTTAAACAAACAATCAAAAAATCTTTGATTTGCAAGGAAACGGGCGAACGAGGGAACTCTTTGGTACTTGCAGAGAATGTGGTTGTGGATTGTTGGAGGATTGTGTTGGCGGCTTACGACCGTCGAATTTATTTCTCGACTGTCCCGGATCGTCGAAATTTCCTATAATTTTTTCCCAGAAATGGCGGGTTAGGACCGTCGAATTTTTTCCGACGGCTAGTAGCCGTCGAAATAGTCTATGATATTCGAACCGTTGACGACGGTTATGGACCGTCGAATTTTTGTCGACGGTTTACAACCGCCGTTTATGTAAATATGAGTTCGATGGGTGTGGACCGTCGAAATTGTTCGAGCGTCACGGACCGTCGCATATTAACCGACGGATAGGAACCGTCGAATTTAAACTGACGGTTAAGGACCGTCGAATATTAACCGACGGTTATGGACCGTCGAATTTATTTCTACACTGGCTGATCTACGACGGTTTTTTTCGACGGCGCAGACCGTTGAATTTTCGAAAATTCGACGGTTTTGGACCATCAAATTTAGCGCTTTTTCACATAGTGTTACAATTTTGAAATAAACAATAAACTATCTTAAAAACACATAATCAAATAAAATCTTCAACATGCCACTCTAACTTCATCATTCGTCATCTATGCTACGAACTTTCGAACATCTCATCGTAGTGTTCGCTTCACTTATTGGATCTTCACCTGGATTATTTGAGGTATGGTTGGATAGCGTTAAACACTATCATAGTGGGGAATATCCCTCCAAGACAATCAAGAATAATAATAATGGTACAGAGTAAACGCAAGTAGGATATTATCATTTAATCAAATCAAAACAACCAAGTAAAAATCTTTGTTAAAGCGATGAATGAAATACATGCTCTGGCTAAAGTACCCTGGCTAGAATCACAATACATGAAGTGGGAGACTCCCTATTACGACTTCATGCTAACACTAGTCACTAAAGGTTCTTGGGATGCACAAGCCCATAGTTTTGCCCGACCACATGAGAAACGGGACGCTCATAGCCCAAATCTACACGTGACAGTGTACGGGAGAAGTAGGACGCTCTAGCCTATTCTCAATTCCGTACACCCACATGGAGCCAAGTGAATGCATGACTCTAGTTTCACCTTTATTAAATAATTTCACATCCAGCCGTATTGAAAGAACTTAATGGTCACTATGGGGAGTTATAAACAATCCAGCATAGGCCGACAGCTCGTGCTTAGTGTCCATAGCACCAATCCTGGCTCATGACAATTTATATACCATTAGTGTCCAACCATTGTCCCGTTTTATGATTCCATCACGTTTCAAGAAGCCTATGTTGTACATCATAGCCAAAATCATTAAAACACCCATGTAATGTATATGGATCCAACCAAGTATCATGTACATGTAAGGATCTCTTGGCAAACATTTATTACATTCTCTTAGTCAAGTCAAGACATCTTTTCATTATGGACACCTCTCACGGGTTCCATCTCTCTACATCAAGTGATTTTACCAACTTAGGAACAATGGTGTACATTAATGAAATATTCACATAATGATCTTACACACATATTGTATATAACAACATGAAAGCCATTATCACTTGTAGAACATAAATAAAGAGAATTAATGCATAGCTTTCCCAAAAATAAATGATAAAAATATGCATATTTCTTAGTAAAAAATCCAAACATGGAATCACATCATTACTTAATGATAATCATTGTAAATCCTACGTTAATCTTCATATTATATGGATCAACAATTCAAAATAAAATAACGTCATATGTCATAAAAGGAACCTATGATAATCGTATCATTATTAATGAAAGGCTTAAAGGAAAATCTTCACATTGTCTTTAGATGAAAATCTAGATGTAGAATCTCTAGAAATACAACATTTAACCAAAACACGAACCACATGAGTTTAGTAGAACAGTTATCACACGTTGGATCCTTAAGGTGGATGGCTAGGATGGAAGGAATGTACTCTCTCTCTCTCTCTCTCTCTCGTCTCTCTCTCTAGGGCATGGAGGCTAGGGTTAGGAGAAGGGCTTGGAGGTGCATAGTAGGAATATGAATAGGGATGTGCGCACATGGGTAGAGAAAAGAAGGGCGTGCGCGTGAGGTCTTGCGTAACAACCTCTCGAGGTGGGTTTCTCAAATCTCAATATTCAGGTGATCTTTGATCAATTCCAATCCATTCATCTTATCAAGCTCGAAGAGTAGAGTCAGAATACGTAAATTTCTTGATGATTAATATTCTAAATTGGCTAATCCTTGAAAATGGCCTGACAGGTACTAAAATGAGCTTGATCTCAATTAATGGTCTACGCTTGATGATCAGGGCCCAAATTTTGAAAAAAAAAGTAGTCATGATAGGCAAACAATTGTACAAAGTTTAGTGGTTGATTGATGGTGAGAAATGCCTAGATCTGAAATTCCAACTTTTGACGGAAAAGGAAGGGCTGGCTTTGTGGTTCAACTATGTAGGATTATAGATCGGAGTCCAAATTTTGTGTAAACTCGTAGTCATATGAGTATAATGGGTGTTCCAAATTTGAGAAGCGATTGATGGTGAGAAGTAGGTAAATTGAAAGGTTCAAATTTAAAAAGAGTTGGTAACTCGTTAATTCCTAAAACGGGATAACTTCACCCTTAAGAAAGATGTTTATCAAGGTGGGGCACTCAAATAAAACTATTGGTCCATGATAAAAACGATCCAAGTTACTCATATGAAGGAAAATATTTAACTACGACTAACTATCCACTTTCCTTACTTGATGGACATGAAAATCAAGGGTTAAGGGCTGATTTGACAAATGGACCACTTCTACTATGATTTAAGGGCTGAAATTTGACGTGTATGATTAATTTATGATGAATAGGCATGGTATAAAATTTCAAGTCAAATGGACTGTGGAAACCATGTGATCTAAAAATCAAGGGTCTAGGTTAATGTGAGCCATACACATTTGAGCACTTAAGATTTCATATCTATATACTTAAGATAATCACTAAAATTCTAGGTCAAGAATTTATCACTAAGATGATCAATTTGGTATGGTTACTTTTCCGACCACATTTCTCGATCAACGGCGACGGATGTTCCTAGATTAAGATCTCAATGATCACGGGGCCTACTTGAAAATCTATCTATAAAGAATTATTATACACCTAAAATTACGCTTATCTTTCGGACGGATTCAAGAACTACCTATCTGATTGATCAGAAATCGCAAATTAGGGGATCCAATGGCTTTTCATAATTATCGAAAAAGTGTGAGTTTTGAAAAATCTAACCTCTCTACACTATTCATGAGTTTATTCTAAGCAACTTTTGTAAAGGGTTCGCTATCAGATCTCTTACAAATGCCCCACGATTCACAAATCAAAGTTAATAAACGATAATTACTTAAAATAAAATAAAGATAAATTTTCAAAATTTTTCCAATAAATTCTAAAAATCTGGGGCGTTATAGTACCGAATCTTTCCGGGAAGAACCTAAGTATTTTTTTACATATCATTCCTTTCGAAATCCTTTCCCCCAAGGCAAATATGGAATTGAAAATATCAGAAAATTTTGTATAAAACTCCATAAAGGTTTCAGTCTCTTTCATCTTAATGTTTTCAAGTTTGGTGGTTAAGAGCTAAAGCTTCAAGTGTCTTACTATGCTAGTTTCCTCATGGGTTCCTCAAATATATCATATGCTTCTTTTGCAGTTATGCATGTGAGAATGCACTGCAATTCTTTCGGGGAAACCGCATAGCAAATCGCATTGAGAGCTTTGGTATTTGCCACATATTGAGCTCTCTCATTGTCATTTCATTTCTCATCATCTTTGGGAATGACAATGATCTTACTGTAAGTGCTAAGCACAACATGTGAGTGCTAAGCACAGTATAGTCGTCATATTTCGCAGACACTAGTTTAGTGCATGAGGTTGTGTGGTCAAGCCAAGTTCTTGGAGAAGACAAGTCTCTACCTCAAAAAACACATCAAGATCAAGTCTATCGACTTTACAACAAGAAGTGGCAAAGTTATGAAGATAAACCATATATGCCAATGTAATATTGACCATAGGGATGACCCTAAGTTAGGTGTTTTCATATGACTTTTAGTTAATAACTCTAATCTCTTAGATAAAGTCATATTTCAGGAAATTCGGCTAGCTTAATCCTATGTTCGGTCAGCCCAAGAATCTTCGGCCAGCCCAAGAATCTTCGGTCAAGTTTCCAGCAAGCTTGATTGAGAATTTTTGGAGATGTTCCGCCAGATCAGCCCTGTGTTCGGCCAACTGAAGAAACTTCAGTCAAGTTTCCAGATGCAAAATAAATTTTTTGACTCGGATCTTGGGTTAGCCCGACCCTGTCTCGGGCTAGCCAAAGCTCACTCGGCCTAGCCGAACTGACACGCGGGTTAGCCGAAGTTTGAATAAAATCTTATCCCGTGAAATCTAATAGCCGTTGGGATAAAACGTTTGATTCTTAGGTCATCCAAAGGAAATCTTAGGTCAGCTGAAGACCTAACTTTTTTACTATAAATAGATCTTTCTTCACTCTATTTTTAATCAATCAAAAGCATGAAAATTATTATCTTTCTAATAATAAAGCTCTCCAATATAGTCTAGCTATTTGTTTTAATTTCCTATTTTATTTTATAGCTATTACAGTTCACTTCTCATTAAATTTGATTGTGTAGAGAGAAGATCATTCTCATATAAGAGAAAAAAGAACTGAATTTACAGTTATAGGAAAACTCTTTTTAGAAATTCCTAGATCCATCTTATTCGGGCTATATTGGTTTATCTTGTACAATGATTAGATAGCTGCATTATTGAAGCTTCATCTCTATTAAGCTTCATCTCCTTCTACAAGAAGAATGGTAATACTTTTCTATTACTTTTGGGTTTTTGTTTGTGATAACCCGTGAAAATCTCAAATCAGGTTGTTGGTGATTAGCCTATGAAAATCACTTAAGGTTATTGATTAGCCCGTGAAAATTATTTGAGATTTTGTTGTGATAAGCCTATGAAAATCACAATCTCTGTATCGGGTTTTATAGGTGAACACGTGAAAACATTTACATAGTGGAAAGTCAAAATTACAAGGAGAAGTAATTTTGGGGGTGGAGTAGGTACAGGTTGTTTTTGGCACCGAACCACTATAACTCTTTGTGTTGTGGTGATTACTTTATTGATTATCTGTTTATGTGCTTGATTTATGAATCCTTAAATCATGATATAAGGTTGTCCTACTTAGATTTCTAAGTGATATAAGATTGTCTTAGTTTGCTAAGTGGAAGGTTGTACTACTTAATCTCTAAGTGGAAGGTTGTCCTATGATTTAATCCAAGGTTTTCATATTGATCTCTATTTGCTTTCAGATTGATTAATTGCATATTCTTGCTAGTCCTGTGATTGATTCTCTGATTTATTTTAAAATTACAAGAAGCATAATTGAATTGAGCTGTCCTATTATCCCCCCTCTAAGACATTTATAACTCCATCCTTTTTTAAGTGGTATCAGAGTGGGTTTCCTCATTTGTAGATTTTCAATCCAAAGAGTTAGATCAAGAGCTGTAAGATGTTTATATTTGGAAGCTTATCTGTTTCTAGGCCACCACCTTTTGATGGTATTAACTATTCTTATTGAAAAGCTAGAATGAGGATATTTCTAAGATCCATGGATGAAAGTGTGTGGTAAGCCACATTAGTAGATTGGACACCTCCAATTATTGAAGTAACAGATGATGATGAAATTAAATCTATGAAACGAGTGACTTATAACCTATGGACCACTACTCAGAAAAATGAAAATAGTGCAAATGCTAAAGCATTGAATGCTATAACTTGTGCTCTCTCACCTGATAAATTCAAAAGAATTATTTCATGTGAATCAGCTAAGCAAGCCTGAGATATACTTGAAATGACCCATGAGGGGACTAATATTGTAAAGAAGTCTAAAATCCAATTCCTCACAGCCAAATTTGAGGAAATACGAATGGATGAAAATGAAACATTTATGGACTTCTATACAAAATTAAATGATATAGTAAACTTTATATGGGGTATTAGAGAGAGTATTCCAGAAAGCAAAGTTTGTGCTAAAATTCTGAGAACTCTACCAGATCTATTTAATTTCAAAGTCACTGTTATTTAAGAATTGAGGGATACTGATATAATGAAAGTTGAGGAACTAGTTGGATCCATTCAAACATATGAATTGACATTCAAATTTCTAAGAGTAAGTCCATTGCTCTCAAATATTCAAAATCTGTTTCAATCAATGAAAATTCAAATAATGAAGAAGATGAGGATGATATGGTATTGTTGGTTAAGAAATTTTACAAGATTTTTAAAAACAAAAAGAAATTTGAGATTTAAAAACCTTTGGGAAATAAGAAAGGTAAATCATGTTTTTAGAAAAACAAAACTAAGGATGCACAATGTTTCAACTGTTCAGGTTATGGGCGCTTAGCTGCAAATTGTCCTACAAAGGAAAAATTAAAGAAGAAAGGAATGGTTGCAACTTAGAACGATTCATCAGAATCTGAATCTGATTCAAACTCTAATGAATCAAATCAGGAAGGATAAAAATTTCAGAATGCATTTATGACCATTGTTAATATTTTCTCTTTTAAAGACAATGATAACTTTGGATATGAAACATCCAGAAGTGAATCTGAAAATGAATAAGATCTTCAAGAACCTTACAAAGCCCAATACAAGGAAAGTTGTAAGATTGTATCCAAACTTAAAGTTTCAAAGAATATGTGTGATGATTTACAAACTGAACTTGACAAATGTATTTTGGAAAAATCGTATTTTTTCTGATTGTTTTGAAAAATGTAAACTAGACTTGAAAATCAGAAATGAAGATTTTGAAAAACTTCAAATTGATTTTAACTCTTTAAAATCTATTTGCTTATTCTTAAGAAGTCGAAGATTTCTGAAAAATCCAAAGACATAGTGGAAGAAATTCTTCATTTTTCCAGACCTTATGGTGATAGATCAGGTCTTGACTATAACAAGTTCAATCTAAAGCCAAAGACATCACCTACCATCTTCGCATTCTAAGAATGAATTTGAGAAAGGTTTTAAAAAGTCTATTTCCAAAAGTCCAAAACATTTTCAAAAGACTTTGAAAATCTCAGCCAACAACAAAGGTGATTCTTCTTCACTTATTCTGAAAATAATTGACTTACTCAAAGATCACTTGATACAAAGTAGGAGAAAAGAAAGACAAGTATCTAATTCTCCTCAAGGAAAGAAGGATCCACCTAAGTCCAAAACCATTATGAAGTGGGTTTCTAAAAATAAATGTTTAGTGATCCACACTGCTTTCAAAGCCAGTAGCCATTCTAAATGGTACTTGGATAGTGGTTGTTCAATACATATGACAGGAGACAAAGGTATATTATCAAACATCATCGAGATTGATGGAGACGCTGTCACTTTTGGAGATGGTAGCCATTGTAAAATCATTGGCCAAGGTAATGTTTAACTACCTAATCTTCTTTTGTTTAAAAAGTTCTATATGTTGATGGAATAAAGCATAACTTGCTTTATATTTCACAAATCTGCGATAATAATCATAGTGTTAAATTTTTTTTATCGTGGATGTGAAATTCTGAATAATTCAGGAGATGTAATTTTACATGGTCACAGAACCTCTGAAAATTGTTATATAATTAATCAAAGTTACTCAATGAAATATTCATGTTACATGGCCCAACTTGATGAATCTAAACTTTGGCATCAATGACTTGGACATGTAAACTTCAGAGATTTATATAAATTGAATAAAAGGGATCACTTACGTGATTTACCCAAACTAAGAAAGAAAAAAAATAAAGTATGTGGCTCATGCCAAGTTAGCAAACAAATAAGAAGTTGCCATAAAAAAGTAAACTCCCTAGCCACATCTAGACCCCTTGAACTTCCACACATGGATTTAGTTGGACCAACTCGAACGGAGAGTAAAGGTGGTAAAAAATATTTCTTAGTTATAGTTGATGACTTTACTCAATTCTCTTAGGTGGCTTTTCTGAAAGAAAAGTCTGAAACTTTTGATGAAGCCAAAAAGATCATCAAATGAATTTAGATTGAAAAACTAATGCGTGTCAATAGAATCAGAAGTGATTATGTAACTGAATTTGAAAATAGCAATTTTCAGAAGTGCTGTAAAGATCATGGTATCTTACATGAGTTTTCATCTCCAAATACACCTCAGCAAAATAAAGTTGCTGAGAAAAAAAATAGAGTTCTATAAGAGATGGCAAATGTTTTGCTAAATGGTAATAATTTACCAAAGAGTTTTTGAGCTGTAGCTGTAAATACTGCTTGTTACATTACAAATTGTATGTATGTTAGAGCAAGTAAGAATAAGACACCATATGAATTGTGGTTTGATAAGAAACCATCGGTTAAACATTTTTGAATTTTTTGAAGCTTGTGCTACATTTTACGTGACATGGAAAATATTGGAAAAATTGATGCTAAAAGTGATGAAGGCATATTTCTAAGATATGCTATAAACAATTGTGCATATCGAGTTCTAAACAAAAGAACTAGAATAATTCAGGAATCCATAAATGTGGTTAATAACGACCAAGATCATAACTCCAGCTATACTATGGATGATGATGATATAGAAATACCACTATCTAATCCAAATGATGTTGAACTCCGATCAGTAAGAGACCATCCACAAACTTAAATTTTGGAGTGATCCACTTACTGGTGTACGAACTAGAAGTCAGATAGAAATATTTGTAGTCAAGTATGCTTTACTTCACAAATAGAACCGTCCAACGTAAATAAAGCACTAGCTGATGAAAATTGGATATTAGCCATGTAAGATGAGCTGCATCAATTTGTTCGGAATGATGTATAGTATCTTGTTCCTCATCCATCTGCTAAGAATATAGTTGGAACTAAGTGGATTTTCAAAAACAAATCAGATGAACTTGAAAATATCATTAGGAACAAGGCTCGATTGGTTGCACAAGAGTACACTCAAATTGAAGGTATAGATTATGATGAAACCTTTGCACCAGTTGCTCACCTTGAATCCATTAGACTATTCTTATCCATCGCTAGTTTTAAACGTTTTAAAATTTATCAAATGGATGTGAAAAGTGCATTTCTTAATGGTCATTTAGATGAGGAAGTTTATGTAGAACAACCTAAAGGTTTTGAAGATCCAAAACTTTTAAATTATGTATTTCAACTTAAGAAAGCTCTTTATGGTCTAAAATAGGCACCAAGAGCATTGTATAATAAATTGACTCAATTTTTTATCAACCATGATTTTCAAATGGATAGTGTTGACAAAACCCTATTTGTCAAACATTGAAACAATGATATTTTGATTGTTCAGATATATGTAGATGATATTATATATGGATCAACTTCTACTAATATGTCTCTTAAGTTTGCAGAAGTGATGAAATCTGGATTTGAAATAAGTATGGTTAGTGGACTTACCTACTTTCTTGGATTTCAAGTCAGACAGTTGAAAGAAGGTATTCTCTATCTCAAACTAAGTATGCTCAAAGCTTAGTTAAGAAATTTGGTTTAGATAATGGTAGAAATTATAATTCTCCCATGAGCATTACACTTCGATTATAAAAAGATGAACTTGGCAAAAGTGTAGACTCTCACTTATATAGAAGTATGATTGGCAGCCTACTGTACTTAACTGCTAGTAGACCTAATATTGCATGTTGGTATGTGTGCGAGATATCAATCTCAACCCAAAGAATCACACTTAATTGTTGTGAAACACATACTTCGATACGTTGCTAATTCTATTAATCTTGGATTATGGTATCCATGTGATACTTTATCTCAATTAGCAGGATATTTAGATGCTGGTTGGGCTGGTAATGTTGATAACAGGAAATCAACAAGTGGTGCATGTTTTTATATTGGTAATTGTCTTGTTTCATGGATGAGTAAGAAACAAAATTCAGTTTCTTTATCAACTGCTGAAGCTGAATACATTACTGCAGGAAGTGCATGTACACAGCTTATGTGGATGAAAATAATGTTAGTTGATTATGGGATAATGCAGGATATTATGTATCTGTATTATGATAATACCAGTGCAATTAACATATCCAAAAATCCCATTTAGCATTCTCGGATAAAGCACATTGACATTTGTTATCATTATATCCAAGAATTAGTTGAAGAAAAATCAGTTTTGATGGAATATATTCAAACTAAAAATCAATTGGCTGATATTTTTACCAAGCCACTTGACAATTCAAGATTTTTAAAATTAAAAAATGATATTAGTTTTTGTTCTATATAACTATCCTGTTTTATATCATTTCATGCTTTGTTTTAAAAAAATTAATATAAATATATTTTTTTAATTTTTGGCTAACATGTGACTGAACTGTTCGATTAGTCGAACAATCTGTTTTGCCAGCCAAACAGCGCGGTCAATCCATTTTAAAAGAGCATGAAACCCAGTTTTGTGCTTCATTCCTCTTCTTCTTCTTCGATCGGCTGATGCCCCTCTTCAGTTACCCATCATCTTTGTTATTCAAGTAAGTATTATGAATTGATTTTTCTTTAATATTCTTCTTGTTTTCATCATTTAATCAACTCCATTGCATCTTAATCTCAAGATTGTGGTTGTAAATTCGTATTTTTGGGGGATTTCTTGTTGGAGTGCTTATCTTATTATACTTCTTCAATCTTTTGTCATGGAACGTCGTCCTAAACAAGCCGTTAGCAAATCCTATCCTGGCTCCTCTTCTCGTTCCACTCCAAGATAGATTCAGAAAATTCCACCACTGGAAGATGATCCCGACTATGTCCGTGATTTTCATTCTAGAGATATCATTGTTGAAAGATTTGTTAATCTCAATCAAATTGCAAAATATGAGTTACATGATCTTCTTTCCAAGGTTGGTTGGGAAAAGATTATCCAATGGGGAGGAAATGTATACCGCTCGATAGTCCAAGGCATGTATTCCTCCATCTTGAAATTCTCTCTCGGTGATGACATCTTTTTTAAGATTAAATTCTTAGAGGAAACGGTGACAATCACACCCTCTACCATATCGTCACTTATGAAAATTGAAATGACAGAGGATGGAATCCCAATTCTTTTCTTATTTGATAAGATGCCTCAATCTAAGAAAAACATTTTTAACCGAGTACTGTGTGGATTTTATGCGAATTAGAGATCTGATAATGCTCTTCCTCTTGGAAAATTATTTTATAAGTTTCGTGTTCTTCATCGTATCTTTACTTCCAATGTCTATCCTAGAGAAAGAAACAAAATTGATCTCACTCCCTTCATGTTACGTGCCTTGTATTCTATTGATACTGGGATTCGTATTTGTCTTTCTACTTTCATCTGTGCCTACATTATTCACTATCTCATGCAGCCTAAGCATGGATATTTGCCTTTCGGTTATCTTATTACTATTGCACTAAATATGCGTGTTCAAATTCCAACTAGAGAGACATCGGAGTCCGAACTTCCTTTCAATAATTCTAATTTCAATATGATGACTTTGGAGCCTCTACCTAAACAACTTGGTGCTCATGCTGAAGAAGGCACTGAAGGTGATGTGAATATGGATGATTTATTTTCTGAAGTTGAAGCTGTTGCTGAAGATGAAGATGACCGTGATTACAATCTTTCTTATTATAACTCTTGTATTTCTGCCCTAGAATAGAGGATGGATTCCCTACATATTTTTCAAAAAACTCTTGTTGCTACTCAAAAGCTTACCATGAAATATATGAAAAAGTATTTTCATCGTATGAGCAAGAGTCTGAAACGTATTGATCCTGAGATGCCGTTACCTTCCTCTTCATTTGGGTCAGAATGATTTTCTATTTGTAGTTGGTTTGTAATGAATGTTTATGAGTACTTTAGACTCAGTATGCTACTATGTTACAGGACTACTTTTATTTATTTTTCTTCCTCTGTCAACTTGTGACAAAAATGGGGAGAAATGCATGTTTTTGGTTTGAATGCTTTATGTTAACACTCTTTATATGATAATGCTCCATGTTACACTATGTGCTATGTTTGTTGTACAAATTTTTTTTCCTTTTAAAGTATATTTGCACGGGGAGCAGCATACTTCTAGGGGGAGTATTCAATACAAGAGCTTACAAGATAAAAAGTTTTATTTTACTCTTTTTATGGATGTTGAGAGTCGCTTGTAAACGTAATATGTTGTATTTTGTCACGAAATTGACAAAAGGGGGAGATTGTAAGGGCCAAGCACAAAATGTGAGTGCTAAGCACAATATAGTCATTATATTTCGAGACACTAGTTTAGTGCATGAGGTTGTGTGGTCAAGCCAAGTTCTTTGAGAAGACAAGTCTCTAACTCAACAAACACATCAAGATCAAGTCCATCGACTCTACAACAAGATGCGGCAAAGCTATGAAGATAAACCATATATGCCAATGTAACATTGACCATAGGGATGACCCTATGTTAAGTGTTTTCATATGACTTTTAATTAATAACTCTATTCTATTGGATAAAGTTATATTTCAGGAAATTCGGCTAGCCTAACCCTATGCTCAGTCAACCCAAGAATCTTCGACCAGCTCAAGAATCTTCGGTCAAGTTTCCAACGAGCTTAATTGAGAATTTCTAAAGATGTTTGGCCAGCCCAAGAAACTTCGGTTAAGTTTCCAGATGCGAAACAAATTTTTTGGCTCGGATCTCGGCTCAGCCCGACCCTTCTCAGGTTAGCCAAAGCTCACTTAGGCTAGCCGAACCGATGCTCGGGTCAGCCGAAGTTTGAACAAAATCTTTTCCCGTGAAATCTGATAACTGTTGGGATAAAACAGTTGATTCTTAGGTCAGCCGAAGGAAATCTTAGGTCAGCTGAAGACCTAACTTTTTTACTATAAATAGAGCTTTCTTCACTTTATTTTTAATCAATCAAAAGCACAAAAATTACTATCTTTCTGGTGAGAAAGCTCTCAATTATAGTCTAACTATTTATTTTAAATTTCTATTTTATTTTATAGCTATCTCACGTTCCCTTCTCATTTAATTTGATTGTGTAAAGAGAAGATCATTCTCATACTAGAGAAAAGAGAACTGAAATTATAGTTTTAGGAAAACTCTTTTTAGAAATTCCTAGATCCATCTTGTTTGGCCTATATTGGTTTATTATCTACAACGATCGGATTGCTGCATTATTGAAGCTTCATCTCCTTCTACAAGAAGAATAGTAATACCTTTCTATTACTTTTGGGTTTTTGTTTGAGATAGCCCATGAAAATCTCAAATCAGGTTGTTAGTGATGAGCCTGTGAAAATTACTTAAGGTTATTGATTATCCTGTGAAAATCATTTGAGATTTTGTTGTGATAAGCCTGTGAAAATCACAATCTCTGTATCAGGATTTAAAGGTGAACCTATGAAAACCTTTACATAGTGGAAAGCCAAAATTACAAGGAGAAGTAATTTTGGGAGTGGAGTAGGTGCAAGTTATTTTTAGCACCGAACCACTATAACTCTTTGTGTCGTGGTGATTGCTTTGTTGATTATCTGTTTATATGCTTGATTATTTATAAATCCTTAAATCGTGACATAATGTTGTCCTACTTAGATTTCTAAGTGATATAAGGTTGTCCTACTTAGTTTGTTAAGTGGAAGGTTGTACTACTTAATCTTTAAGTGGAAGGTTGTCCTACGATCTAATCCAAGGTTTTCATATTAATCTCTATTCGCTTTCAGATTGATTAATTGCATATTCTTACTAGTCTTGCGATTGATTCTCTTATTTATTTTAAGATTACAAGAAACATAATTAAATTGAGTTGTTGAGTTGTCCTATTCACCCCCCCCTCTAGGACATTTATAGCTCCATCATTTTTCACTTACCATCAACCTCTACTTGTTCTGTGGGCAAGAATATCCATTTAATGTTGTTGCCCTATGGACCCTCGCCGTTCTGCGCTCTCACGACGTTCTCCCTTTCTTTTGGAAAAAGAAGAAGGGGTGCGTGCGCCCGAATCGCCGTTTGTACCACTGGCTCACCTCGTTCTCGAGGGCTTTGTTTGGTTGTCATGTTAAGCTGGATATGTTAGATGAGTTTATATAAGACCAGAGTCGCCATTAGCCAATTACTTCGAATCTACAATCGGCTAGACCCCGTAGAAACGTTAAAGAAGGGAATCCGAAGATTTGTTTTTCCAAAATGACTCCTTTTGATTTGCAGCCAGAGATTCGTGGTACGGGATCATGGTTACAGGGTGGGAAGAGGTTAAGCACCCCACACACTGCCCGTACCGGAGTACGGTCTCTACTTCACAGAATCGAACTAATACTTGAAAGTTTGTTTTAATCCTCGTACATTCTCATAGATGACATGATGCATGAATGCAGGTCTGAACGGTAAGAGTTTTTAATCACTATTAGAAAAATGACTTTTCCCGACGGTCGAAAGCCGTCGGTAAAGGGCTTTGCCGACGGCTTTTGGCCGTCGGACGGGCCGTCGGGAAAGGAGGCATTGCCGTTGCTTTGCGACGGTTATAAGCCGTCGGAATTTCCGACGGCTATAGGCCGACGGTGATAAGCCGTCGGAAAGTCCGACGGTTATGGGCCGTCGGAAATTCCGACGGCGATGAGCCGTCGGCGTTGCTTTAGCATTAAAAAAAAAAACCAACAGCATCTGAGCATGGCACAACAGCAAATAAATTGGCCGTCTCTTATGGTTGGCTATTGACATTAGAAGATAAATGTGCTCGAAAAAAATGAATACCAAACAATCATTTTTCCTCATCTCCTAACATAAACAGCCAATTCATAAGACTGCGTGCGAGCCATCTGTTGCTATGGCCATTAAGCTCAAACGCCGATAGCTTAGTTGTCGAAAACCTGTACGAGTGAAAATAAATGAACTTCATATAAAAGTGGATTTAAAAAGAGATGAAAAGAAATTTCTAACCAGTAGAAGATCCATTTTATAGGATAAAGAATCTGTAACCACCATTATTTTGCCCTCGATGACAATTAAGAAAGATTAATTTACATCCTACATGTGACCACCACCATAAAAAATACAAAAATAGTTCACAATCAAAATAAAAAATAGTTCTGTAGTTACTAAGACAGTCATGTTCCTGCAATTATTACATTGTAAATGTACTGTAAGATGCAATATCTAATCGAGTTCTTTGTTACCTATTCTGCTACAACTACATAAATTGATAATTCTAGTTTCCAAACAGGGTAACAAAACAAGTATAACATGAGATGATGATAAGTTATCAGATTATGTGTAGGCACATGAACAAATTCATACAAATATATGCACACACATGACCTACCAAAATAATCTAGCACTACAAGAAACAATGGGAATAATGATTTGCATAGTTGAAACCATGCTAGGGCCACATTGATGTTTATTTGTCATCCAACCTATTTATAAAATCACCGACATGAATGAAGCGAAAATATCAATATCAGCTTGATTCAAAACTTATGGCTCTAAAAAATTTCTCAATGGTAGAAATTCAATTCACGCTAGTTCCCAGTGATGAGGTCTACTTGAGCTTTGGATACACTTCATTCTTGGGCTCAAGCATTTGATTAATGGTTTGGTGTCCTACATACATCATGTGGGCCTCACATCTCCATGGTGCCATCGTAATCTTACAATTGTACTAATACCATTGGAGTGCACCTCTTAAAAAAAATTTTGGAGTGCACCAATTACCTAATTTGACCTGCCTAGTTCTAAAAAAACAGATGAAGTGTTGAGAGACTGAACAATTAAGCATTAGACAAAGTGCTCGTTGCTGCTAATTGTTTTGTGTGTCGATGTGTCTTGTATTAGCTGGTGCTCTATTCCACCTAGAAACTGCACTCATTTATCCAAAAGGATGCAAAGCAAATGGTGCTATTTTTGTAACCCACAAGACAATGAGACACGTGCAAGATTTGAGCCATTCATCAGGTTGGGTTTGTTATGAATTTGCCCCAACCAAAAAGAAGTATGGTCCACTGATCAAGTGGGTTACATGTGTATGATAAAAATAGACAGTTAGAAGAAACAGAGCAGTGGCCTGTGTTCATTAATGGGCCACTTGATGAATGTTCCAGCTTGATTTCTGGGCTAGGAATGTTCATAATGAGTCCCACTGATTGATGCATCGACAATTGAAATACAAGTGTGAGATCCAGGTTAGTGACTTGGCTGCACTATTATCTTTCGTTCTTTCTTTCTTCTTCTTCTTCTTCTTCATTTTTTTTTTTTTTTTTTGAGACACTAATATTTTTTTATTGCTGAAATTTTATTAAGAGAAAAAGAAACAAATTAGAAGAGCACGCAGACTAGGGGAAGGAATCGCAGACCGGAGCCGAAATGGAACCTGTCCGCTGCTGCTGGAACAAATGGAAAACCTGTTGAATGCAGGATTTCCATGGCAGATTCAAAGACACGGCTCTAGTAACAGGAAGGTTTTCATTTTCTTTCCTATCTAAAATATTTCTCTCTGATTATAAGACGAAGGGATTTTAAGATCAATGTGTCTGCTAAGAGTTGATGGGGGCTTAGAGTTGTTAGAGATTCTCACCTGTTTAAAGGAAATTAATAGCTGCTAGCTTCATCTAGTGTATGGTTTGTTGAGCTACAGAATTTCATAAAAATTGTTGGCTTGCGCATGGGTGGAATGAGCCTTTCATAAGGTGGCAGCCACTGTGAAAATGGCAAAAATTAGGCAGAACATTCAACAGGTGGGCAGGTCTTATATGAAACAATGGATGATTTACAAGTAATGCTTGCGCGAGTGTAATTGTTTGATCTTTGACATTTTTTTTATTTATAGGAAAATCTATAGTTGAGTTTATTAGTTTTGTCACACTAATTGTAGGAAAATCAAGTGGGGTGGCATTCATAAAGGATCCTAACGGCTATTGGGTTGAAATCATGCATGGATAGCATTCTCAATTAACCCATAGTGACTTAATAGACTTGCTCTTGCTTATCTGAAAGACACTCATGGTCATAGACCCAAAAGTCATCCACATATGGCACCCAAGCATACTGTGAGGGCAGATTTGCTCTAAGCGGCAAGACTTAGAAAGGCAACTGCACCTAGGGGCTTGTGATTGTCTATTCTATTATTGCTAATAGCCAGCACATGGTATCAAAAAGGGGTTCAGGTATCAAAAACCCTTTCAAGAGTGTGTCAAAACAGGCCCTAAGGATGTGTTTGGATGTACAATTGAATTGCAATAGCTCAGTTCAATAACAAACAAACAACAATGGGGCCATCTCCATTCCACGAAAATATGAGACTCACTTGAAATACGATCATTGTGACTTCAGGTCTAACTTGAAATGCAAGGAACTTAAATTAGGAGTTAGGGAGTCATCACAAATTAAAATGACCCCAGTTTCACCATTAACAAATTAAATGGGTTGGAGTACATAACTTAACGAGAGAGAGAGAGAGAGAGAGAGAGAGAGAGAGAGCGAGAGAGAGAGGGAGAGGGACACCTGAGAGAATAAATCTGTAGCTATATAAACAAGGTTGGCATGTTTGTCAGCAATGACTGGAACTTCATATGGGTCAGCCGGCATGTCAATAGAAATGATCATGCATATGGCTTCACTATTCTGCAACAAGAAAGAAAATGTCAATCAAATGAAGAAAAATGCTTTGAGTCATAAAAAATTAAAGGTAATGGCGTCCATTAGATGAGTGATGAGAATGAAAGACGCCCTTTTTTTAAGGACTGGGAATGAAATATTTTCTAGCTGAGTTTTAAAAACCCAAGAACCACAGATTTGTTTTCCATCAATATGGCTCTTAGAAGCTGCATGTTAGAGAAATAATGCCATTAACATATGAAGGGAATTTTTTTTTATTGATATCAGTGAATTGTGTATTCAACAAGTTGGGGGAAATTTTTTTGATTGCAGGGCTGTAATAATTATTTTAGGTTAGACCAAAGAGATGAGGAGAGGGACTGTACTTGTATTAACCAACAGATTGGCATCTCCAACCAGATTTCTAAGGTGTTTGATCTGTTGGTTGAATGTCATAACTATGGGCCCAGATCCGTTGTTTGATCTGTTTGATCTGTTGGTTGAATGTCATAACTATGGAACTCACCTTCTGAATCAAATTCCTTAACCAGCTTAAGGGCATGAGATGAAAAAAATATATGGTGCTTGAGTTGCGGGTACTAACTGTCAAGCAAAAAATATATGGTGCTTAATCAAGCAAACCAACTGTCAGTAATGAAACACGCATATACATGCACACAACATGGTTGAGGCATCAAGGCTGGCCAGCATGGTCCAACTGAATTATGCTCACGATCGCACTTGTTAGGCTACTTGATGAAACAAGTGCCCCCAAAGCTTCTGTACTACGTACATGCCAAAACAACCAGCTCAGCACTTAGAGTGATACATTCAATAGTTTATGTAATTACAAAACAACAAAAAAAAAAAATCAAAATGATAAATTCATTCACCATAATTCATTACTTGATAAATTCAAAATGATAAACAATCTAGGAAACCGGAAGGTGGGCCCCACATGTACAATTTGTTGGGCCAAACAGAAGTTCCACCAAGCACTCTAGATATAGAATCATAAATGAAATCAATGAAAACACAAAAGAACTTACCATGCAGAAACTTGTCGAAACTTCTGTTGGTCACGAATTCGAAAACGAGAATGTGTTCATCTCCAAACAACCCCTTCACAAAAAAAAAAAAAAAAAAAAAAAAAAAAAAAAAAATGTGCAGCCATGAAAAAAAACATGTGCACTACAAACCAAACAGCCCCTAAACTAATGACTACAAATAGTCTGTAACTGCAACCAACTATATATTCTTTTCATTTGAGAGTCCTTACCTAAAGTTTAATGCATGCAGATTCTCCTAGCAGAGCCAAGTACATTGAGTTAGACACTCCTACATAAATTGAAAATTGTACCTGCAGTATTTGATGTGCATTTCCTTGAGAAGCATATACATCAATGAGGCTAAGCCGATAAGTAATTAAGCAAGACTAGATTGTTCCCCAAATAACAGCGTCCATAACTCCTATGGCTGACAAATTGGCTTCTGAGCTGCTTCACTCAACAGATTACAAGCTAATGAAGAAAATCTGTGGAGGTCACAGGATCATTCCAGGATCAAAGACAAGATACATAAAAACCAAGCTTTTCGAAGCACTCAAGCTTGTTGAATGCACATGGAATGGTCGAATTCAACCTATTCCTAGGAGAGGATCCGACTCACAAGTTTGTCATGCAGTCAAGCTTTTCGAATGCACATGGAAAGGATAATGACAGAATATAAACCAAGCAAGCAGGCATATCCTTACCACAATATTAGTATAAGTTTGCCTAGGTTTACATGTGCAGGTTATTTATAAGTATAGGTTTCCCAAGAAGTTTGATAAAGATAAAAATCATACACACCTTATTTACATGTATCGGCTTCCCATAAAGTTTGATCATGTTCAGAGTCTTGATTGCCTGCATTGAAATCTGACAACATAAAAAAGAAAGAGAGAGAGACTTCTGACAAGAGGTAAAGCACTGCTCACCAACACATGATAAATCATATGACCTTCTATGAGCAAACTATAATCGGTATAGAGAAATCAAGAAATCATAGGCAATACTTGCACATCCTTCTTTGTAATTCAAACCTCTTGTTACACGTGCATCAAACCTCTGACAGCATGCCTCTCTTTGTAATTCAGTTTTGTAATACTGGTAATAACTGATAATGCACAAGTAGGGCTGTGAAACTGAAGAATGTTTATACCCTTTCCAATTATCAATAAAAAGAAATATAAAAAACAAACTTGAGGAAAGAATAATCAATCATGCTGTGAAACTGAAGAATGTTTATACCCTTTCCAAAGCATCCATGAGAGGATTCTGCTCCATCTGTGAGGAGGTCCACAATTTGGATGCATAGGTTTCTAGTCCATCTGTGAAGAGGTCCACATCTTGGATGGTATAGATAGACATATGTGCATTGGTGCATGTCCGAGGATGTGTCACAACCATTTAACATGGTGTGACAAATGCCCACTATAGAGTCTTTGCTGTTAACAGAATTCTGAGCAATCAATATCAGTTTTTTTTTTTTTTTAATGTGCATGTAGTTTTATTTCCAAGTCGGTCAAGATTATCTAGTGCTTCAAAAAACTAACAGCATTGTCTTCTATACCTCCACTACTCGACATTCGCCAAAGCTACTACCTTGAAATCATCAACTAGACTCTTGTCTCATGACAATAACCATAAGGATTCTGGAAAGTAGATAATTGATGGCTATCAAGGAAATAAAACTCGTCATGACTGAAGCGAATTAAGTTAGTACACAAGGTAATAGAATTGCTTGTTTCAAGATTAAAAAAAGAAGGAAAAAAAAAACCGTATAAGCATCTTATTTTAGTCTACTGTGTGATAATAGTCTGCCTATGTAATCTTGCTTATAAGCATCTTATTTTAGTCTACTGTGTGATAATAGTCTGCCTATGTAATCTTGCTTATAAGCATCTTAAATTTGCATCTCTTCTGAACAAACTTGAGCTAAAGACTCATCAACACCAAGCTCAATCAGAGTTTTTTGGTATTCAAGTACCCAACCAGTTAGCTACAGGCAAGAAATAAGGTTGTAAAGAGAAGTCCAATCAACACCAGACTAACATTGCCCTGTGACTAACAGGGTGGGTGGGTGTACCAACAGTTGGGGTTTGTGTACTAACTCAAAAAAGAAGAAGAAGATTTAAAAATCCAGGATTTAGTTTTTTTTTTTTTTTTTTTTTTCAATTCAGATTCCAAATCCATGCTGCCAAACAACGATTTCCCTAATACAGAAGCAACTATACTTGTAGCAAAATAGTACCCAGACTCAAAGAGCAATACCACTAATAGAAAAGGTTCAAACAACTCAGTAGTACAAGAACAACCAGCAAAATAGATGATGCTTACAAAATTCTATTTCCATTTAAGAGGGAAAAAAGAAAAAAGAAATCAATAGATCCTAAAGTGAACTGCTCCAACCAGCCCAACCTGCCAATCCTGGGCGGTGTCCCCTCCGTTAGTAGCCTAAGTTGATGATTAAGAAAAAAATAAAATTATAATACATATTTGGTAAATCAGCTAAAGATTGAAGGGTTATGATCTCTCATTTTGGAAGGTTTGTTATGGGGCTGTCATCCATGGTAAGGCATATTAAGTCAACTGTGTGGATCACCAAAATCAGCCCCACATGTAACAAATCCTGTATAACTAGGAAAGCTATACAATTTGGTAAGTCATGGGACCCACACATAGACTCCAAAACATGTATAGCTTCCTAGACTCCAAAACATGTGCAGAATTATCTCTCTCAAGAAATAGCTAGCTCCCTCCCTCTTTTTTTTTTTTTTTTCTCTTTTCTTTTTCTTTTTTACATTGGCACCAATAGAGAAGGCCTCACAGCTAAAACATGAATGTTCAGATATCCCACACACACACACACACACACACGTATGTTTTTATGCATGTATGTATCAGCAACAGTAGACATGCCTTTGCAGTAGAAACATGAACATACTGAAATTACACACAGGCATGCATGCATGCTTTGCAACAAAAACAGAAAAAAAGAAATCTGAGCATTCAACTCAGAAATGCTGACCGTTGTTTCACATTCAACTCAGAAAACACAAATATACTAATCAATTAACAATTCAAAAATTCACAAATATACTAATCGATTCACTAATTACTAATTCACAAATATACTATGCCTGAATCAGCCCTGTAACAGTCCGTTATGGGCCATCTACATGCCAGCACACGTGTAAAAATAAGATGGGCCAGATTGTTTAGATCATCTTACCCAAAAGTCAGGGGGATTCACTGCTCATGTAGGCAAGAGGACACCTTAAAACAATATCTTTCATCCATTTGTTTTGTGCACCGTGGTCCACCACAACAGTGTATGGGCCTTGACAGCTTGAGGACCTTGATAACTTGACCCAACCCAACTCGAGCTTGGATCGGGTCAATTGGGTTCGTGTTGACCCAAACCCAAGTTGCAACCCTATTATAAAGGATACCAAATAAAAGGAAAAAGGATAGAAAAAGAATTTTCTTTACTTTTTTACATTTTTTTTTCTTCTTTTCCCTTTTCCATTTTCTTCTTTTGCTATTCTCAACAAGGATCTTCAGCGAGGTCTGGTTGACTCAAAGATTTGGCTGAAATCAACTCGATATTTAAAAGGATGTTTTCAATGGAAGCGTGAACACAGCAATTGGTAGTAGGAGCAATAGGGGACAAAATGTGCTTTTGGAAGAGTGGCAATTTGGGTGGAAGGTTCTTGCTCCTAACTCATGGTACAGTTACAAAAACAGATGGTGTCAGTTATAATTAAATGAAACCATAATCTGTCCTTGATTAGGGAGAAACCAAGGTTCAATTTGGTAGACTTCAAGTGGTTACACAGTTATGATGCATTGGCACAAATATGAGCGTTGGAGTATGATACCATCATAAAGCATCAGCATCATGCAAACACTTCACACTAAACTGATTTATTTCAATAACACAACAAAAAATGTTCATGAATAACGAATTAAACATTCACATTACGCGAAAGGTAACAAAATATTTACAAGTATCCTTTATCCATAAGTGGTAAGATATTAACCTAAGAAGCTACCTCAGCTTTACTTGCAGGAAATATATTAAGCATACGAAGCCTTTGAGGATACTTCAGATCATCTTCATGCTTCTGCTTGTCACTAACGATGCCAGAAATTGACAGAGGGTCAGGTTGCTCAGGGCAGCAAATAGGGCCAAAAGCATGCGACTTTCCAGCCACCAATTGAGCCTCAAATGAAAGATGTGGTTTCAGAACTAGAGAAAGTAAAGGAGTAGAATATCAGTGAAGAAAATGCTGAATTAACAGACATATATATACATAATGCAAGTACTCAAAAAAAACAAGAAAAAATGGTAAGAATTAGGGATAGAGCCCCCTCTAGAAGAGGGAGATCTAGCAACCGAATATACCCATTTCAAAACCGAAGGGGGAGATCACCAGCAAATGAAGGAGATTGGCAAAATATCTCTACGAAATCGGGAAAAGGAGAGGGATTCAGCTTGTTCGTGGCGAAGCTGAAGTATGACTGCACACATACAGATTTGCATGAGATTTTTCAGAAATTTGGGAAGGTCTTGGATGTTTTCATCCCGAAAATCCCTAATTCTATACACCCAAGAGGGTATGCCTTTGTGAGATTCCGTTATGCAGACGATGCCAATGCGGCAAAGGGGACTCTGAACGGGAAGCAGATAGATGGTAGGATTGTCACAGTTTCGGACGCGAAACCAAGAAGGGGTAAGGGAGAGGTGGCGAAGCCCCCTGTGCAAAAAGATATTGTGACTCGTGAAGATAACTCGGGTCCGTTGCTTGCTCGAGGGACCACCCATCAGCTCTCCTATGCTGAAGTTCTTGGAAGGCACCAACAGGTGGGCCCACATGCGAAAGCCATAGGAGCTCATGCCTGCATTGGGGATGATATAACCATAGTGGCGGACGAAGCAGCAGTTCAAAGGAGGGGGAAGGAATTAGAGCTTGGGCTGGTGGGAACGACCGTTGACAGCAATGTCTCTATTATGCAATTAATTGGGGCTTCCAGAGCTTCCAAATTCGCTGCTTCAGCTATAGACTTCTCTAGAATCACACCCTCCAAATTTCTCTTGCTATTCAAATCCAAAGCAGAACTTCTTGATTTTCTGGCAGACAAGTGCCTTCAAAATTCGATGGGTCTTGCATCGGTTGAAGCATGGACCCCAGATGCAGTTTATGGAGGAGAAGGGGTGTGGATCAGACTCTTTGGTATCCCGGCACATGCTTGGTTAGAAGCGGCCATCCTAGACCTTGCAAACTACTTCGGCAAGGTGATACAAGTTGATACAATCTCGAGGTATGGTATTTTCCAAGTATTTGCTAGGGTTAAGGTGATCTTAAATCCAGGAGTAGATGCAAAAAAGGTGCTGAAGCTAGTAGCAGGTGGTAGGGCTTACCCAATTTTGGCAGAAATTGAGCAGATTTCAATTGAAGGCAGGGTAATCCAGGAAAGTCAGTGGAAATGGAATGCTCTGGAGGATACAGCATGTGTGAATGGGGTAAAAACGGTTAATGCTAGGAGTAATGAGGGGAGGCCAAGCTCTGGCTCGCCAGCTGTTTGTGGTATTGCCCCAGCAGAGGCTCAAACTGGATTTCTTGAAGGAACAATCCAGATTGCCCGCCATCCAGTTGTTTGCCAAAATGACCCAGTAGAGGAGGGACTCGTCAGCCATGGGATTAGTTGTAATGAAGATACTAGAGCATGGGTTGAACGCAATTTTTCGGCAACATGTGGGATGTTACCTCCAGTCAGCCATAATGTTGAAGAATCAAATCAGCTTGAACAAGTCATGATACAACCCCCCAATGGGGCCACACCAATAGAACAAGGCAATCAGGAAGGCTTACATAGGGAAGAGGTCACAATCCAGAACAACATTAGCATGTTAAATGTTCCAGCAATACAGCAGAGATGTGATCAAAAGCAAACACAGGGAGCAATCCAAAGAAGCTCGCAATCTCAGGAGACTATAACTGACCGATGTCCCGTGAATCACCAGGCAGAGCAACCTCAATATCAGGAAACAAACATCAACAGGACTCCAATGATGGCCCAAGAATTATATCAGAAAGTAGATAGAGTACAGCAGGGAAATGCAAACTGTTGCATCACGGTTCAACAGGGAGAACAAGCTCAAAATCAGGAAACGGACACAAGCAGGATTTTGGGGATGGCCCAAGATAAAGCTCCAGCGGTGGACAGGATACAGCAGGTAAACGCAAACAGTGGTACCACGACTC
This sequence comes from Liriodendron chinense, assembly GCA_003013855.2. Lineage (NCBI taxonomy): Eukaryota > Viridiplantae > Streptophyta > Magnoliopsida > Magnoliales > Magnoliaceae > Liriodendron > Liriodendron chinense. The sequence continues at coordinate 223,782 of PVNU02003715.1, read as the reverse complement.
AGCAGGCAGAGAATGAGCAACAAAAGGGTACTCAAGAACAGAATGCTCTGTTCAAGGGACACGGCAGGACCTCCTATGACCATAACTCTGGAAAGAGGCCAGGAAGAAAAAGAAACCGGACGCGTTCAAAGGGGAGTAGTCCGTTGCGGATTGGTGAATCGTGGAGAATAGGGGAAGAGGAGGCTCAAGACGGGTGCCATGATCAGTCCAATGTGGAACAAACTCAGATAGAGTCATGGCCAGCTGACATTAGAAGCCCAGCCATGGAACAGCCCCAAAAGGAAGGTATTAGAGTAGCAGTTGATCTTTCACCTTTCTTTCATAGAAGTGTTTATGACGATGATGGGAACTTTATAAAGTCTAAAGAAATGGAGAATATTCAGCACTCTAAAGCACAGCACTTGGGTGGCAATGATGGGGAGATTGGATGTCAATCTGAGCAGGAGGAGATGGATCAAGAAAGAATGGTTATGAGACTCAATTCCAATACCAGGGATCAGGGAGTAACAAAATGTTATGACCTTGGATTTGCCAAAAATCAGCAAACCAAACAGAGGAAAGGGATTAACAAAGAGACATTGGGAGCAATGTCTGGAATATATCTGAGGGGAGGGACTGGTCGATTATCAAGACTAGAGAAAAGGGCTGCGAATACAGGTTGTGAGTCAGATGGATAACGCCTTGGTTTGGAATGTCCGTGGTATAGGAAATGTGGCTACATTAAGGACTCTTAAGCGTATGATCGCTTCTCATAATCCGATGTTGGTGGCTCTTTTGGAGCCAATGCAAAGGGAGGAAAAGAGGGTAAGAACAGGTCTTCAGATGGGCTTTCATCTTTCCCTATCCAATGGTGGTCTGGGAGGTAAAATCTGGGTATTCCACCGTAATTATCTTCATGTTAGGGTGGTGAATATGACAGATCAACTGGTAACTCTGGATGTCAAACATCAAGGCTATCCTAGGGCAGTTCACATCTCAATAGTCTATGCTAAATGCTCTAGACTTCTGAGAAGGAATTTATGGGAAGAGCTGGAGATCCAGGCTAGAAACATTACAGGGCCGTGGGCAGCTTGTGGAGACTTCAATGTGGTGATGGAGGCTTCAGAAAGACTAGGAAGTAGAAGGTATGATGTCCCTAGCTCAACAGAGTTTGTGAATGCGCTGAATGTGACAGGTTTAATGGATGCGGGATATTTAGGTGATAGATTCACCTGGAGCAACAACCAAGCTGGAACTTCCCGTATCTGGGCCAGGTTGGACAGGGCAGTATGCAATGCAGAATGGATGAGACTCTTCCCCAGTTTCAAGGTATCCCACCTGCCGAGAGTAGGATTAGATCACGCCCCTCTGCTCCTATCCTTCCCGCAACCTCCAATGTCTGGTCCGAGACCTTTCCGCTTTCAGAGGATGTGGTTTCAGCAAGGCAGTTTTCTTCAAGTGGCAAAATTGGCGTGGGAAACAGACAACTTGCCTCAGCCTATGCTTAACCTTTTGGTCAAAATGAAGAATCTCAAGAAGGCCCTCAAAGTGTGGAATAGAGAGGTGGTGGGAGATGTTAAGGAAAAACTTAAAAAGGCAGAAGAACTAGTATGTAGGCTGGAAATCAATGCTCAAAACGATCCAAGTACCCAGAATACAGCAGTCATTCAGGAAGCTAAGCAAGATCTGGCTCGGTTGGAACTCATGGACGAGATTTTTTGGAAACAAAAATCGCGCAACAATTGGCTTGATGAGGGTGATCGAAACACGAAGTTTTTCCACCTGACAGCCACCGAACGTGTAAGACGAACTTCAATCCAAGAGATCAAATTGGATTCAGGGGAGACAATTGCTGATATAAGTAAGATCAGAGAAGAGGCAGTTAAGTTCTTCTCTATTCAATTCAAGTCAGAGGAAACAGCTCCCATAGGGAATATCCTTGACTCTGTTCCAAAATTGATTTCAGAAGACGATAACAAGACCCTTCTAGCAGAACCGTCCTTGGAAGAAGTTAGGAATGCTGTTTTTGCGATCCCTAAGGATAGCGCGCCAGGTCCAGATGGTCTTTCAGGTGCGTTTTTCGCTGGTTGCTGGGATTTTGTTGGTCAAGATCTGCTAGAGGCAGTGAAGTTTCTGTTCAAGGGAGGCGGGATCCCGAGGGCCTTCACAACTACTCTTATTTGTCTCATCCCCAAATCCGCACACCCCTCCAGGTTTGCAGATTTTCGTCCTGTCAGTCTATGTAACTGTGTCAATAAAATTTTTGCAAGTCTTATTGCAAACAGGTTAAATAAGTTACTTCCGAAGATCATCTCGCAAGAGCAAGGAGCTTTTATTCAGGGCCGATCGATAGCTGAAAATATAGCTCTAACTCAGGAGCTTTTCAGAGACATAGACAGGAAAACGCGAGGAGGGAACATCGTGCTGAAGTTGGACATGGAAAAAGCATACGACAGGGTGGAATGGGGCTTTCTTAGGGCGGTTATCAGTAAATTTGGGTTCAGCGAAATCTGGTTAACTCTGGTAGAGAAATGTTGGAATAATAATTGGTTCTCCGTTTTGATTAATGGTCAAGCAGCGGGTTTTTTCAAAGCGTCTCGTGGGCTAAGGCAAGGAGATCCGCTATCCCCGAGCCTTTTTATTATTGCAGGGGATGTCTTCAGCAGAGGGATAAGAAGAATTGTTGAAAGAGGATTCTGCAACCCGTTTAAAGTTCATCAGGGATGCCCCATCATTTCTCACCTTCTGTATGCTGACGATACCATACTCTTCCTCAATGGTGGCAGCGAGTCTCTAAGAGTTATACATGCTTTCTTATCCTCCTTTCAGGCATGTTCTGGCCAAAGGGTGAATACGGCTAAGAGTGCTTTCTTCTCCTCAGATAAGATGCCCACAATCAGGACCACAGCAATCGAAAGAATCCTTGGCATCTCCAAATCAGCTGGGCCTCTAATCTACCTTGGGGTTCCCATCACCAAGGGTAGATGTAGGAAGGAGATGTTTCAACCGTTCATCGACAAGATTGCGGCTAGGGTAGCAGGGTGGCAGGGTAGATGCTTGTCTCAGGCAGGTAGAATGACTCTCATAAAGCATGTTCTCAGCAGTATCCCTATGCATGCGATGGCTGCCACTATGGTTCCGAAGCAAGTGTTATCCCATATGGAAAGTATTTTTGCCAATTTCTACTGGGGTTGGATTGCGGGTAAGAACCAGCTTCATTGGGTGAGCTGGAAAAGGCTGTCTTCTCCAAAAGACGAGGGTGGCTTGGGAGCTAGAAAGATGTTCGAAGTCATGAACAGCTTCAGATTCAAGTTGGCGTGGTCGGCAAGATACAGTAACAGCGATTCCTTATGGGCCTCTTTTGTTCGAATTAAGTATGCATCCCATTGGTCAGATGGGAACACAGGCCACGGGAATGCTGCTCATTCCCCCTTTTGGTCCTCCATCTCCAGGTTTTTCGATATATTGGATGACAAGGTTAGATGGCTGGTTGGAAATGGGGAGTGCAACTGTTGGGCTGTGGACTGGACAGGTTTGGGAAAGCTTTCACAATGGGCCCTTATTAACATCCCCGAAGAGATGAAGGCGCTTAGAGTAAGAGACGTGCTGGATTCCAACGGTATTACTCTTCCTTCTCCTCTATCTAGCTTTCTTCCGCAGGCGGTGATGGATCACATCCGGGAGGAGGGACTGTGCACGTCAAGTAGGGAGGACAAATGCATATGGCCTCTTGATCCTTCGGGACAGATTTCAGCAAAATCGGGATGGGAGCTGAGTAGATCAGGGGGTGCTCATAGGACCTGGTCTAAATGGGTGTGGCACTCCAAAATGCCACCAAAGATTTCTAACTTTCTTTGGAGGCTTCTGCAAGGGGCCATCCCGGTGGATGAAAGGGTGCAGGCCAAGGGTGTCACGCTAGTTTCCAAATGCAATTGCTGCTGGACAGACCACAGACAACGACCCCAGTCAGAATCCCTATTTCACCTCTTCATCACGAGCGAGATTGCAGTCAAGGTATGGAATTATTTTATGAGAATGTTCGATATCGCCCCCTGCGCTGATCAGAGTATTTTGGGCCGCATTTCTCGCTGGTGGGCTACTAATCTCTCTGCGGGCAAAGATTTAAAGGTGATCTCTTCGCTTACACCTGCCTTCCTGCTCTGGGAAATCTGGAAAACCAGAAATGCCCACAGATTTGATGATTCGCAGGAGGGAGCTGAAGTGACGATATCTCGAGTGAAAAGATGGTTATACCAAATAGGTAAATCCTTCCCAAGTCTGAACCCCCGCTCGCTGGGCGCTCAACTTGCGATGGAAGATTTAGGTATCACTTCGAGACACACCACAGTGAAGGAAGGTCGAATAGTTAAGTGGAAGAGGCCGATGGCAGGTATGGTAAAATTGAACGTTGACGGATCAGCTAGAGGAAATCCAGGAGAGGCTGGAGGAGGAGGCATATGTAGAGGTCCTCAAGGGGAATTATTATTTGCATTCTCCTACGGATATGGCATAGGATCGAATAACGACTCGGAAATGAAAGCTATGCATGACGGTCTTCTTCTTTGTAGGCAGAAGGGACTGTCTAATGTGGAGGTCGAGAGCGACTCGCGTATTGTTATCCAAGCTTTGGAAGGTGACGGATTACATAACTGGAAATGGTGGTATTGGAAGGAGAGGATAGGTAGATTGAGGAGAAGGGGCAACATTACCTTTTCCCACGTGGAGAGGGAAGGGAATTCGGTGGCGGATGGCTTGGCTCGTTTGGGAAGCGACACCCAAGTTAACAAGACATTCACCTACATCAGCGATCTTCCTCAGGAAATCCGGGGTCTCATCTTTCTTGATAGAGTGGGCCTCGGAAATTTAAGAATGGTTACCTAATCTTTGGATGGGGGCTGGTTAGTGATGAGCTGGGTTTTGCTCCCGAGCTTTTCTTTTGCGGAAGCCGCTCTTCTCCCGGCCTAGGTCTGAGGTGAGCTGCTTATGGGCCGTGGGGGGCTGGGCTATATTAGGTCTACTTTTCTTTAGCTTTTGTATAGCCTTTATAGGATAGGTGGCTCGAGCCGTTTTTGTGGTCTCGGGCTACCCGAAGTTGAGCTCGTCTTGTAGCCTTCCTTTCGATTCAATACATATATATTTATAAAAAAAAAAAAAAAAAAAAAAAAAAAAGTACTAAAGAAAAACCGGGCGTAGAATTTTGGAATATATTAAATACTTGTGAGAATAGAAATAAGAGGTAGCCAAAAAGTATTTACTACAAAAGGTATTTAGACAATGCAAGAACCGTGATCACAACGATATGTAAAAGATCCAATGTGATCTAGTAGAAGCAAATGGGAGAGACAACAAGCAAATGTAAAAGATAATCATCACAGAACCCATGAAATTATAAAACAAGGCACTCTTAGATCATATGAACTACCAAGATTTAGAGAATTCTTACATCCAAATTCCAAACCAATGGGATAGACAACAATGGAAAATATGATTGTGGAGAGACCACAGTTTACAGTCCACCCAGCAAATAACTTCCAACCTGTTAAGTGCTTGTGACATCCAATCCTCCTAATGGGTTGGCCCCACAATGAGGATCACCAAGTGCAAAAATCAGCCTTTTCGAATCATCAAGAGAGCCACACCATAAAAAAATGTCCAGCCATTGATAAATAGCAAAATACAAGCGTGGTCTACTTAATCCGTGTATTTCATGAAGTTGGGTTGGATGTCCCATGCACTTAGCAAGTTAGAAGTCATCTACTGGGTGGACCATAACCTGCGGTCCAACCGTTTGGACTTGAGACCTTCTCATATGTGTGTGCATGTATTTCTAAGATGCTTCAAACTTTACGAATTTTAGAATCATATAGTGTAGAATCATTGAAGTTCATTTGCATGTAAAGAAGCCACCCACAGCTTCATCTTCTAGGAAAGAAGAACTAACTAATATCACAGTTGAAGATATTCTTATTTTGGCATTGCTCTGATTTCAGGTGCAACACCACTGAACTATATATAATGCAATTTTGGGTACCTTCATAGACTATGAGAGACATAGAAATGCAAGCATAAATGCAAATCACTTATAGCATAGCATACAGAATGTAAATATATAAAATAATATTTGAGACACTACTGAGGTATCTAAACAGAGCCGTAACACACAAGATACACCCAGCATCCAATCAGATATAGACCAACAACACATACACAGAAGTATTGCATAGGAGCATCAATGACGAGAGCGGATTTAGGGGAGACCAACATACTTCGGCCCATTTATCAGGAAGGACTGGTCCTGAACGTGCTTGGATCCTAACACCAGGCAAGTCTGTTCATTAGGTGGACCACACATTTTCGTTGAATGGAAGCGGATTGCGTCCTGCCCCTCCTTGACGATAGCCTATCCAGGCAGGGATCCATGGGACCCACTATAATGTATGGGTTTTATCCATGCCGTCCATCACTTTTCCAGATCATTTTTCACACCTAGTGAGGCCCACCTTTCCATATGATCCAATAAAACCCTAACCCGATTATAAAAAATCATCATGAAAATCCAAACTAGGGTTTCACAAATCAACAAAAAAAATCCAGCAAAATACCATAGAAAGAAAGAAGATGAAAACGAACCAAGCCGTGGCAAGACCTTTCCTGCCGCCACTCTCTGCTACAATAGAAAATCCAGAATAGAGGTTGGTAGGGTTTCTAGAGGCTGCGATCGCAATGGCTATGGCGGCAGCTAGTAACATGAAATGCAACAACAGACATTGTTGTCCGATGCACGGTGATGGAAACAAGAGACAATGGTTGACGTTGAACGTGGTGTTGACAACAAAGATAGCGTTTGGCTGTGATTCCAGTCGACGAAGATGACAGGGAATGAAGATTGGCATGACAGTGGTGGCGCAATAGGGTGTGGGATCTGGGTGGTGCAGCAGAGCAGGTGTGTGGGATCTGTGCAGTGGATTGGTGAGGTAGATGATTGGCGCGGAGGTGATGGCTGGTGTTGGGCTTTGGAATGGGAATGGGGCTGAACAGGGAATGGGTTTCAGAGCACTCCCTCTTTCTCGCTCTTTTCTCAGCAAAAAGGGGAAACAGGGAGGGAGAGGGCGTGAGAAAAAGGAAGAGGACGACTTAACAAAATTAATTTTTTTTTTTTTAAATCCAGGTGCGTTTTACACCATGTAAGGGTTGACGCTGCCACGTGTTCCATGGGCCCCACCATGATGTATGAGTTCTATCCACTCTGTCCACTAAATTTTAAATTTATTTTAGGTCGCTAAACAAAAAATTAGATACATAAAAATTTCCAATGGACCACACCAAAGGGAAAATGTAGTGACCGAATGTCCACCACTACAAAACCTACATCCACTCTTTCCTACGGTGTGGTCCACCTGATCTTTTGATATGCATCCTTCTTTGATATAAAGCCTTAAAATGATTATTCAAAATTTATGGACGACATGGATATACATCAAATCATCAAGGTGGGCCGCAAGGTAAGGGTAACAACAAACATAAGAACATTGGTTTTGCGACGGCTTACCAAGATTCGCCGACGGTTATCGACCGTCGGAACTTCCTACGGCTAAAAGCCGTCGGCGAAAACAGGCGGGGCCGTCGGGAAAAACCAACTTTTTGGTAGTGAATGGGCAGGTTTCACTAACAGGCAAGCCCAGAGCATACGCTCGAACTGACAGGTGCTTTATGCGGTATGCATGTTGTGTGCTTGAATTATCAAAGTGCTTGTAGTGACTGATGCATGATTGCAGGTCTGAACAGTAAGAGTTTCTGATGGGCAGGTTCCACTAACAGGCAAGCCAGAGCATACGCTCAAACTGACAGGTGCTTTATGCGGTATGCATGTTGTGTGTTTGAATGATCAAAGTGCTTGTAGTGACTGATGCATGAATGCAGGTCTGAACACTAATAGTTTCTGATGGGCAGGTTCCACTAACAGGCAAGCCCAGAGCATACGCTCGAACTGACAGGTGCTTTATGCGAGATGCATGCTGTGTGTTTGAATAATCAAAGTGCTTATAGTGAAGCAGGGGGGTTGGAAGAAAAGTAAATGTTGCACTTATGCTAGATGCGAATGAGATGATGTTGGTAAAGAGTAGCTGAATGGACGGAGGTGTCGCAAGGTTTGCTTCGAGTGGCTGGATCAGGACTTGGATGGCTCAGGAGACTTAGACCAGAGTCAGGCTGGGCTGGACCAGGACTAGGCACTTCTCACTCGGGCTCTCCTTAGTGGAAAAATGGGCTAAAAGAGGGATGGAAGTGGACTCAAAGCGACTGGATCGCACTCGGGCTAAAGGCTTCTTGAAATGAGAAGGGGATGGGGGTATTTATAGCAGCGGGCAGTGGCAGTTCCCGTAAATAAGTTTGGGCGGCACCCAGGGAGCCGCCCGTACGGACGTTTCTTGGGATCCAGTGGGCAGTACGGACCTACTCCGAGGCCGTGGTCTAGAACTCAGTGAGTTGACTCGGTGATTTGACTCAACGATTTGACTCGGTGATTTGACTCAGCGATTTGGGTGAGGGTTGACTCAGCGAGTTGACTCAGTGAGTTTGACTTTTTAAGGATTTTTTGACTGGTTCTTTCTTATGGGGGGTTTTTCAAGCCGATGTTTAGGGGCGAGTTAGGCTTGAGTTGGGCTATGGATTGGGGCTTACAAGGGTGAGTTTGGACATAGGATTTGGGGGTATGGTCCTCCATTCATCCAGCTACCTCTACCAACAATGCAGCCGAAGGTGGGGTGTCTACAGATGCCCCTCTTTGGCAGAGGTTGCGTGCAACCGAATGCCAAAGCGAGTGGACACCCCACTTCTGACCCGGTCATTCATAGATCATGGTCTGAAATCTTTGCTAGCCTTTGCATCTGTGCCAGTTGATCATCTGGAAATCGATCACTCGCACATACCGTGGGAGTTTGGAGAAAACGTTGCGATTGTCCCTGCAGTTTGCTGCAACCTGGGTACCCAATCGCAACCCTTCCATTCCCGATCGGTACTAACATCAGAAAGGTACAGCAAAGCCTCTGTGTCGTAGTCTTACGAGGTTGCTGACCCTGTGATTGATTGTATCATGTTTTCCCGAATCACTCCAGGAGTACTTGTTTCGCTTGACTGTCAAAGTGGTTAGCTGCCCTGCGTCATGTAGTCTTACGGAATTCTATTACGCCGACTTGGAATCAGTCAAGGTACTTCAGGCATCCATGCCTAGGCATGTGCGGGTGGACTCTTTCCACCCGATCTGCTGGTTTTGATGCTTGGTTTGCAATTCATTCTTTCCTCGATTGTGGTCTGGAATCTTTGTTGTCCTTTGTATCTGAGTTAATTGATTGTTTGGAGATTGATAACTCACACATACCGCGGGAGTTTGGAGAAAATGTTGCGATTGTCCCTGCAGTTTGCTGCAACCTGGGTACCCAATCACAACCCTTTCATTCTCGATCGGTACTAACATCGAAAAGGTACAGCCAAGCCTCTGCGTCGTAGTCTTACAAGGTTGCTGACCTTGTGATTGACTGTTTGATGTTTTCCCAGATCACTCCAGGAGTACTTGTTTCGCTTGACTGTCAAAGTGGTTAGCTTCCCTGTGTCATGTAGTTTTACGGGATTCTACTACGCCGACTTGGAATCAGTCAAGGTACTTCAAGCATCTACGCCTAGGTATGTGCGGGTGAACTCTTTCCACCCAATCAGCTAATTTTGATACTTGGGTTACAATTCATCGTTTCCACCTGTTCAAATGGTTTCTTTGACCGAGCATTTTGGCTTTCATCTTTTCGTATCTTGGCATGTGGTACGACCGCACTGATACTGGAGTTTAGTTCGACCGTACTTTAAGTGCATTGGATTCGATAGTCTCCAGGAAAACCGCGAGGCATCAAATCTTATTTGATTTTTGCGTCGGCTCCTACCCAGAGATATGGAGGATCTCCTGGTGTTTTGGAGGCCGAACGCTCTACTGGGAAAATATTTTTTGGATTTTGAAAAGGTACCCACTCTAGGGAGTGATACTCCGTGGGGTTTTTATTTTAGAAAAATATATATATATATATATATATATATTTTTGTCTTTCTGAAATGGAAATCTGGCTTGCACGTGCCTCCACTAAGGGTGCCTGTGGGGTCTTTGGCTAACCGACTTTTATTTTGAAAGCAGGAAACATGATGATTGATGCGATGCATGTAGATGCATGGAGATGCATATTTGATGACGAATACATGGTTTGGCTCATTCTCTTTCAGTTCGATGATTTTGCTTTTGCTAGGGATGTAGAGAATTTTGAGCTTATTGCTTGCAGGGTTGTGCTTCCCTGGGGATTTTCTTTTTTATACGGGTGTTTGGTCAGCGGGTTGGTCAAGATCCCGACCCGTGGTCGATCAGGTCCATCGTCCTAAGATGCTATTTTTTGCTAATGAAAATGGACGAAGGATGTTATCAGACTTCAAGATGTTCTTCTGGGCATAGATGTGATTGAGACGGTGCTTGGTCGCCGGTTTTGGTCAAGATTTCAATTTACGGGCGATCGAATCGGTCATCCCAAACTGCGAAATGAGTGAGCGAAATTCGATACTCCTGAAATGCAACGCTGGGGATAGTGACAATTTTTTTGATTTTTGCAAATATTTGATCCGAATCTTTACCTGAGTCAGGATAGAGATTGGTTATTGAAAGCAAAGAAAATATTTTTTTTGTGACTTTGAAAATATTTGATTTGAAAACAAGGGAAATATTTTTTATGATTTTTGGAAGGTGATTTTGCAATGTTTTGGTATTTTGTGATTTTTCTGAAATGTAGGGAAAAGTATGGAATTTTCATCCATTTCCAGCTTCTACTGCTGGTAAGGCACCCGATCCATTTTACGTCAGCGAGCAAGACGAGTCTCACACAGTTAAGTGTCGTAGTTTTACATCTTCGGATGAGGAGATTTTGAGGGTTTTTAGTCAACACATGTACAAAGTTGCCTGTTCCTCATGTGCAATGCACATAGACCACGCATCGTCCGACGGACTCCTTCGGCCACAGAATGAGCTACATTCTCATATTTCCCTTTGTCAATCTAGTTTGGGGCCTTACGTTGCTCACAATTCCATGAGGGTGCGCTCCACCTCCCAACTGCCTTAATCCCCTTCATGAGTTTTAGGAACATGGAACATCCATCAGATTCAACAACGACTTCCAAATCAAGGTTGTCTATCACGGTGTGTTTAACACGAACAGGATCGCGGGGTTCTGCCCGCCTCAGCCCTTACCTGTTTGAGAAGACTCCGGACACCCGTACGATCAAGTGTCAGCCATGCCCGGAACAGGTTGGGAAAGAAAGCCCCCGAGAAGTTAATCCCAGTGTAGTTTTAGGTCTTCGGACTGCTGGGGATTAATTTGTGCAGTTGAAATTGATGGTGAAATTTATTTTTTTTTTGAAAAAGTTCCAGACTTCAACTCAATTGATTAAGGTTAATACTAATTTCTATGGAAAGCTCAAAATCTTTTTGGTATTTTGGAAATGATCCGGTTATCGAACCTTGGTCCGAGCGGCTGAGGCCTATGCCGGTTTTTGGTTGAAAGCAAAAAGGGTCCCCCGAGAAATTAATACCAGTGTAGTTTAAGGTCTTCGGACCAAAAAATATGTACATGCTGAAAATACATTCTTTGTTTTTGTGATTTTTTGAAATGATCCAGGTCATCAGATCTTGGCTTGAACGGTTGGGATCGATGCCAGTTTTTATTAAAAATCTCTCGGGATATTGATCCCGACGTAGTTTAAGGTCTTCGGACCAAAAACTTTACAAGCGAGGGCTGTAAATGCCTAGATATATTTTTTTTATTTTTAGAAAATTGTCTGAAGTCATCGGATCTTGATTCGAACGATTAAGACCGATGCCGGTCTTTATTGAAAGTCCCTCAGGATCTTGATCCCGACGTAGTTTAAGGTCTTCGGACCAAAACTTAAGAGCGAGACTGGTAATATATTTTTGTGATTTTGAAAAGTGTTCTGAGTCATCGATTCTGATTTTGATGGTCGACATCGATGCCCTTTTTTTTTATTAAAAATCCCTCGGGATCTTAATCCCGACGTAGTTTAAGGTCTTCGGACCAAGTTTTTAGGGTTGGGCATACTTACCTTGCTTTATTTGGCTTCTGACGGGGCTGATTGTGATTTGAGTGGTCCGAATTGCTTGAATTGGCCCCGTGGGCCATTTTCAAACTTCAGCTTTGCTTTGGAGCACCTATCCTTGATGTTTTGTGAGGTTAAGAAGGCTTTCCATGGTGCAAATGATGACTTGAACGGCTCAGATTGCTCTTTTTAGCCATGTGGGCCCACTTAATGATCAGATCTTAGATTCTGGCCCTCCTTTTGATGATCAAACCCTTGATCTTGTTATGTGATGACCCATGCAAGCTTTTTCATGGTTTGGATCATGATGATCTAGTCTTTGAGTGGCTCAGATTGCTTGTGGGCCCCTCTTGATCAATTTTTCTTTTCTTTGACTTGATAAGACCCATTTTGGCCGCAGTACTTCATGATTGGATAGGTGGGATATCCTCCAGATGATTCAGATCAGCCTCAAACGAATCTGGAGCTGATTGGAGCCTTGGGCGGCCCTCAGGGTGCCATCTGCTGACGTGAACTCTCAATCTCACCTACCAGCGACTGTGGAGCCAATCCCGCGGAGAGAGAAGGAGACCGTCCGTACGGGCGGCCCTCAAGGGGCCGCCCAGACCTCCTCTCTTGTGCCATCTGGGCTGGTCCCCGGCAGAGTCTCCATTCTATGGACCCTCGCCGTTCCGCGCTCCCACGACGTTCTCCCTTTCCTTTCTGAAAAAGAAGAAGGGGTGCGTGAGTGCGAATCGCCGTTTGTGCCACTGGCTCGCCTCGTTCTCGAGGGCTTTGTTTGGTTGTCGTGTTAAGCTGGATATGTTAGATGAGTTTATATAAGACCAGAGTCGCCACTAGCCAATTACTTCGAATCTACAGTCCTCTAGACCCCGTAGAAACGTTAAAGAAGGGAACCCGAAGATTTTTTTTTCTGAAATGACTCCTTTTGATCTGCGGCCAGAGATTCAAGGTACGGGATCACAGTTACAGGGTGGGAAGAGGTTAAGCACCCCACACACTGCCCGTACCGGAGTACGGTCTCTACTTCACAGAATCGAACTAATACTTAAAAGTCTGTTTTAATCCTCGTACATTCTCATAGATGACATGATGCATGAATGCAGGTCTTAACAGTAAGAGTTTCTGATGGGAAGGTTCCACTAACAAGCAAGCCCAGAACATACGCTCGAACTGACAGGTGCTTTATGCGATATACATGTTGTGTGTTTGAATGATCAAAGTGCTTGTAGTGACTGATACATGAATGCAGGTCTGAACAATAAGAGTTTCTGATGGGCAGGTTCCACTAACAGGCAAGCCCAGAGCATACGCTCGAACTGACAAGTGCTTTATGCGGTATGCATGTTGTGTGTTTGAATTATCAAAGTGCTTGTAGTGACTGATGCATGATTGCAGGTCTGAACAGTAAGAGTTTCTGATGGGCAGGTTCCACTAACAGGCAAGCCCAGAGCATACGCTCGAACTGACAGGTGCTTTATGCTGTATGCATGTTGTGTGTTTGAATGATCAAAGTGCTTGTAGTGACGGATGCATGAATGCAGGTCTGAACACTAAGAGTTTCTGATGGGCAGGTTCCACTAACAGGCAAGCCCAGAGCATACGCTCGAACTGACAGGTGCTTTATGCGAGATGCATGCTGTGTGTTTGAATAATCAAAGTGCTTGTAGTGAAGCAAGGGGGTTGGAAGAAAAGTAAATGTTGCACTTATGCTAGATGCGAATGAGATGATGTTGGTAAAGAGTAGCTGAATGGACGGAGGTGTCGCAAGGTTTGCTTCGAGTGGCTGGATCAGGACTTGGATGGCTTAGGAGACTTAGACCAGAGTCAGGCTGGGCTGGACCAGGACTAGGCACTTCTCACTCGGGCTCTCCTTGGTGGAAAAATGGGCTAAAAGGGGGATGGAAGTGGACTCAGAGCGACTGGATCGCACTCGGGCTAAAGGCTTCTTGAAATGAGAAGGGGAGGGGGGTATTTATAGCAACGGGCAGTGGCAGTTCCTGTAAATAAGTTTGGGCGGCACCCAGGGGGCCGCCCGTACGGACGTTTCTTGGGATCCAGCGGGCAGTACGGACCTGCTCCTAGGCTGTGGTCTGGAACTCAGTGAGTTGACTCGGTGGGTTGATTTAGCGAGTTAACTCGGTGATTTGACTCAGCAATTTGACTCGGTGATTCGACTGAGTGATTTGACTCGGTGATTTGACTCGGTGGGTTGACTCAGCGTGTTGACTCAGTGAGTTTAACTTTTTTAGGATTTTTTTACTGGTTCTTTCTTATGGGTGGTTTTTCAGGCCGATGTTTAGGGGCGAGTTGACTGGGTTCACGCTTGAGTTGGGCTATGGATTGGAGCTTACAAGGGTGAGTTTGGACATAGGATTTGAGGGTATGGTCCTCCATTCATCCAGCTACCTCTACCTTACGTTATTTATCAATTCAACCTAAGTAATTAACACTTTGACTTCCAAGCCTAAGTGGATCCAATCACAAGACTAATATATGGTTTAAACAATGAACATCCTAGTCTAATCAACTCAAATAGACTATAGAGGATGGATCAACATGAGCTCAAGTCTACATGAGGAGTGGAAGTACATCTTGTGTGTGTGGATGTGCCTCTCAAGTGCCTAGCATACATTCTTAATTAAGCATTCATAATTAAGCAATTAAATACAATGCAAAATAAGAAATGAGATCAAATACAATCACAGACACAAGAATGTATAGTGGTTCGACTACTTGTCAACTCCACTCCTAGTTCAAGTACTCAACCCATTTGAGCACACCAGCATTCACTTGGGAGTTTAAATCTGGTTCCTACCAACCAAGGTGTTTTAAATCGGATCCATCCAACCGCAGAGTTTACAAGTTCCTCCCAACCTACACGTTCACACCCGAGTTGGTGGCTCCCCTTGAAGACTTGTTTAGGCCCACCAAACGTGCCAAGGAACGGCAAACGTCCCTACACTTTAGGCTCAACAAATAAACTAAGGATCGGCAAACGATCCAAGAATGCAAGTTTGACAGACAAACTCTGCACTCAGTTCCTCACAGGAAAAGAGTGTAACTGGACTCGTACAAATGACAACTTACTTGTCGAATTGAGCCCCTTTGTAGTACCACTTCGAGTTGCTTCTTCTTACTCTCTCGTGCTTGAATCAGCTCCCCTTGTGCTCCCCCGATCTTTGATGCCGCTGCTTTGCCAATGCTTTAGCTCCAAGATCAGCTCCCTTGCATGTGATGCTCCATTAGAGATGCCCAAGGTGCGAAGGAATGGTGAAACCTCTACAAATGATAGGAAATGGGTTTCCTAGAGGGATACACCTATTTGGACTCCTACGTGGTGTTTAGACAAGGAATTTAACTATGAGCAAGGTTTGTAAAATCCTAGGAATCAAGAGATAACAAGTCCATTCTCATATTGCCATTGAATGGCCCAAGCTTGTGATGAAACACAAGGAGAATGAGTTACTATGGGTTTGGAATAGAGCCGCTAATTGTCTTTAGTAATGGTGACTTCTATCTTCTAAAAATCCCCTCTCTTGGCCCTAAAAACGAAACCCCCACTTTTATAAACTTTCTCCCAACGGTCAAATAACGGGCGTATTCGTGCAAGGTCGGGCGCCCGGTTGTCTTGTGGTACTTGGGCTCCCAAAATCCAGTCCAGAAAATGGTTTTGGTCACTGGACACATTTTGAGATGGTTGGGCGCCTGGAATCCAGTCTAGAATTGGTCTGTGCTGCTGGACAGTTTTTGCACTGGTTGGGCGCCTAGACAAGTTATGGTTGGGTGCCCGATGACCATTTGATTTGCAGGCCAACTCTCTGGACAAATTTCTGATCGGTCAAGCGCCCGGACAAGCATGTTTTTCTACTATTTTGGTTTATGTTTTGTAGCAGAACATGCAACCTCTTGGCCATTCTTTTGGAGGTCTTTTTAGGACACCTAAGGCCAATCTAAGATAACTAATGGTATGTCTATTGGTCATGGTCATCTAGAGGTTTATGCTTTTGGATGGGTACAAGGTTAAGGTTCATCAAGGCATCACTTTTACCTGTTTCTTGTTTCTTAATGCAGCAGGTCTATCTTGAGTCTTCGGTCTTCGTCTTCATTAAGCTCAACCGACACTAGACTCACTGACCTAAGTAATTGACAAATAAGGTGCACTAGTATGCCACAAAAAAGTGCATTAACATATACTAGCAATCAATGGCCCCCACCATAAGAGACTAACATGGTTTTATAAAGCACTGGTGCTTCCACAAAATAGACGATTTGGATTGGCCAAAGGAGGGCCACAGAAATCACTATTTGAGGAATACATAGCTACTGGAAACACGTTCATTGTTTGAACAGATTGACACTCCACATTGCGAGCAGGATGGAGAATATCAAAAGGGTTAGCTACCAATGTTTTGGTTATGACCCTAGCCCGAACAAAATGGACGGTTTGGATCTATTGAACCAATGCTCAAAGTGGGCCCCTCTGATTACCCAAGACGAACAACGTTCGTTTGACAGAAAACCCAAGTGAGAGGGAAATCTCACTTTCGTGAGATTCCACGGGTTGTTGCCCTATTTGGTTTGGTGCTAAGTTCGGTGCACTAGGTGTGCACCGCACGTTGGTGAGCACCGCACGTTGGTGCACACGCACCATAAAGTGGGATCCACAGTGATGTGCAGTGAAATCCACTCAGTTCACTCATTTTCACCGCCTATACTATTAGGTTAATGGCCTATAAATATGTCACTTCTATCACCCAAGTGGGCCACGCACAGTAATTTGGCCAATAGTTATGGGGTTTTGCACATCACAACGGTTAGATTGACACTAAATTAGATTTGGATGGCTTAAACACCCCATGGATTAGTATGGTTCATACTCCTAAACATTAACCACTAACTATATCTAGTTTTCTTTGATAATCAAAATATTAGAAATAATATCATTATCTTCATTATCATAATCTTGATTATTATTGTTACTTTTATTATTATAATTTTGATAAAATAATAGTTTACTAAACATTATATACATGAGGAGTTTGTCAAAACTTTATAGACCTGAAGAACAATGGATCTCTCCAATCAACTATCATGGTAACACCCGAGTACTAGAAGTACAGGGTGTTACAATCTACCCCCTTAAAACGAATTTCGTCCCCGAAATTCAATATTTCTATGTGAATGTAATGAAGTAATTCTCTCGACTATGTTTAACTTTTTACTATCATCTTTGTGAGATAAATTTGTGTGTGCTAGTGTATCTAAATGCATGCAACTAGCTAAATAAGTTGTGGTTCTGACAATCTATCATGACATAAACGAGAATAATCTATTTTCTCGTGCTTTAGTCATTATTGATTTTTCTTATGAAGTAGATTCGTTTGTATGCGGCCTACAACTGGTTACCTAAACCGTAGTTGCTACAACCTACCCCCCCTTAAAGAAATCTCGCCCCTGAGATTTTCCTCTTCAAGTATGACTATAAATTATGAAGTTCAAAGAATCTAGGTATCTAAGACCTCAACTTTTTTTTTTTTTGGTTGCACGTGTGTGTATTAAATGATACTAAATCAGAATATTAGAACTTCTACCCCCGTTAAAAATTTTATTGTTCATCAAACATAGAAGAATGATTATAGTAGATCTGAATTCGCTACTTTGAACTCTTATCTAGAGTTGGGCATGAACAGAGGCAACTCATTTAACTCGACTCAAATTAATTCAACTTGGCTCGATTCAAGTCCAACTATACATCTGTCTGGCCAAGACAGTGAGTTCATTAGCATCATTTCTAAATCCTGGTGAAACCGGTCTTCTGCTTGATCAAGGCATTGAGTCCATTGGACATCTCTAGGATTTAGAAATCGAATCAGATCATGCATTCATTGCTCAAATATAATTCTGTAAATCAGTGGTCTCGTTTATTCTAATCTTTAGTGAAAAGTCATGTAATATTACATTCTCATGAGAAATAGGCCCAAATGACCCATCATACATCCAATAAGCACTTTAGTTATCTGTTGAACATTCTAAATTTTTCAAAAACTAAATTTTCACACAAGATTATGTATATTGTCGAGAGTTTACATGAAAATTTTCCATCATTCACTTTATTATAAAATTTTACGTCTATTAGGGAACCAAAGGCATATTATAAGGAATTTTGAGGTCGAAATTTGTTAAGTCTTTTTTTTTTCATGTAAGTTCTTTGTCTACAGTAACGTCATTACCAAAAACATTCAAAAACAATATAATTCTACATTTAATCATGATTTTTTTTAAAAGCCAGTTTTTGTTCCTGGACCTGTGGGTTAAGGCCCACAGTTGCACAACTCTAATGTTTTCATTCGGTGGAATTTGAGACAATGTTATTTGTAACTAAGGGAAAGTTTGAAAAATTCAATTCCTAAATCTTACAAAACTATCTTTAGGGGGTCAAGTTCAAAGAATGTTCCTGTTTGAAATTTCATACACATTCTTGGGGGACATAATTTTTCCATAGGACCTAAGCATAGTTTCTAAGCTCAGATGGCTATCATGACATTTTTTTAGGGAGCCTAAATTTGTGTTTCTAGTTGTTGAACCTCCAATTTATACTTTGCATTGCCCACTACATCACATTATATGCATGGTTTTCATGTTTAAAAGGTCCATCTAACGTGTGTTTTGTGATTTTAGGGATGAAAGCAGACTTCATCCAATTGGAGCCTAAAAAGGACCATTTGAAGACATTGGATGAAGATTAAAGAAAGACTAAAGAGAGGAGAAGAAAGGAAGAAAGAAGTCCAAGGAGAAAGCAGAAAACAGAGGCCAAGACCGGTCGTTCGACCGGTCGTCCATCGCCAGGACCGGTCGTCCGACCGGTCCGATTGTTCGCAGAAGAAGAAATTTTCACAGAAGGTCTCTGGACCACTCACGACCGGTCGTGCAACCGGTCCTTGAATTAAAATTTTAAATCAAAATTTTGGCAAAACTCTCTAGACTGTTTTTGACGATTTGCAACCGGTCGTGCGACCAGTCGTCTGCGTAATAAAGCTTCTTCGTGAAGCTCCAAGATTTTCTGCGCAGTGCGTAACCTTACCCAATTTCTGGATGTTTCCGACGCAAGGGAGCTTTCCTACTATAAAAGGACACCTAGGGGCTCTTCCTAGGTCATCATAGAAGCTAAGGAACGTGGTTCTAGAGAGAGGAAGCTGTCGTTGAGCATCTGCAACTCTCTAATTTTCGATTTTTCTAGTTTTTATCCTTTTATTATGAGTTCTAGCTATGGTATGACAATGCTCGGCTAGAATCTCTCAGCTAAGGCTGAGAGGTGAAGCTTGTAGCTAATTTCATGTTTGATTCAAGTTAATTCAAGTAATTTTCAATTCAAGTTTGGATTTTTCATATTCTAGTTCTTAAAGTGGTAGTTTGAGATGTTTTATGAGAGTTCATGTGCTCCGGACATGAATTCCTTGCAATTCTCTGAGATTATCGTATGATGCTTGTTTAGATTCGAATTATAGTAATCCTTGAGCAGGCCATAGTCCATAGGCATGGCTGTTACTCCGAAGGCTACGGTTTTGAATTCTACATTGATTGAATGGGACTAGAACTTGGAAGTTCAACTTGATTTGGATTGAATGTGTGTGAATGCTTTATTTTCCAACTAGATGAGAGATAGGACTTTAAATCTAGTTGTGTTTTCTACTTGGATTGATTGAATTGACATGGGATTGCTACAAGTGGATCCTTGAATGCCTTAGTACTTTAAATTACTGATTTTCCATTAAGTTACTGTTTTAGTTTAATTACCCAATTAAATCTTATTTTCATGCAAAACTGAGTTGCTGAAATAGTTTGGAAGTTGTTTCTAATTCCCTGTGAATCGACCTCGGTCTTACCGAGTTTTATTACTACATCGCAGCCTTACACTTGAGGCGAGCGAACAAGTTTTTGACGCCGTTGCCGGGGAATTTAGATAACGGTTTTCAAATAGTTCTAGTGGCTGTAGAAGTAGAAGTAGATAGGTTTTCTGATTTTCTTAGAACTAACAAATTGTTCTATTTGTAGGAATTCTTCTCTAGTTCAAGCGCCTCAGGTGATACCTTTCTAACTTAGCTTTTTGCAGATTTTTTTTTTTAGACTAATTTCAGATTTCAGATTTTTAGGATTTAGTTTTAGTCAGTTTTTGGTTGAGTGGTTTATGTCCCATTGGGAACGTAACCACTCAAATCGTCTCCAATCTGAAGGTGGTTTAGTTGGACAATTATCAGTCCATAGACGAGTCCGAAATCACCAAGAGCATTGTGAAAGTTTGGGGAGTATGGATCAAACACCTTTAAGAAATCCTCCCCCCCCCCCCCCCCCCCCCTACTCCAACTACAAACGCAAATCAAGAGGGAGTAGGAGAGAATGAGGTACATAATGTTCCTCCAATGAGATTACTACAGGACTACCTACAACCCACCCGTGCAATTACACCCTCTTGCGTGGTTCTACCAGCAAACGGGGGAAACTTTGACATAAAGCCGGGTGTAATTCAACTGATACCAAAGTTCCATGGGCTAGACTCTGACCGCCCATATCTACACTTGAAAGAATTCGAAGAAGTGGTGGTCACCTTGCATTACACTAATGTTTCCGAAGATACCATCAAACTTAAACTCTTTCCCTTTTCATTGAAAGAAAGAGCCAAAGATTGGCTTCACTTTCTTAGATCACATTCGATTGGGTCATGGAATGAGATGACCCGGGAATTCTTGAAAAAGTTCTTCCCGGCTCATAAAACGAACACCCTTCGAAGAGCCATAATGAATTTTAAGGCTAAAGAGGGTGAATCTTTCTTCCAATGTTGGGAGAGATTTAAGGACCTCCTACTTGCTTGCCCACATCATGGCTATGAGAGTTGGCGAATTATAAATTTTTTCAATGATGGATTAAGTTCCAATATGCGCCAATTTGTAGAAATGATGTGCAATGGCGAGTTTATGAGCAAAAATCCAGATGAGGCTTGGAGTTACTTGGACATGTTGGCTGAAAATGCCCAATCTTGGGACACCTCGGATAAACCCAATAACCTCAAGCTTACTCAAGAGAAAGGAGGAATCTATATCCTCAAGGAAGAAGACGACGTGAATGCAAGGATAGCCAACCTCACAACGAAGATTGAGGCCATGGAACTTAGTAAAAGTGGAGTTCCAAAGTCCAATGAAGCCATTGAGACCACATGTGGGATTTGTCACACTGATTTGCACGCTACGCAAGATTGTCCCACAATTTCTGCATTTCAAGAAGTACTACATGAGACCGCCAATGCCACATATGGTTATCAACGGCCTTTCAATGGACCGGTAGGTAATACGTACAATGAGAGTTGGAAGAACCACCCAAATTTTAGTTGGAAGAATGCTCCTACAGGCAATCCTCCCAACTCTCAAAGAGGGCCACCCATGCAAAATATGGCCCCACCTCAGTTCTCAATGGAGGATACCTTGAAAGCGTTTATACAAGGGCAAACGCAAATCAATCAAAAAAATCAGCAAATGTTCCAAGAGCTTAAAGTCTCGATTGATGAGATTAAGGGACGCTTGAATGCTAAGGAAGGGACCTTTCCGGCCCAACCTCAGCCCAATCCAAAGCAAGTACATGAAGTGAGCATCCATAATCCTTCCAACCAACACATGGAGCAAGCCAAATCCATCACAACTCTTAGAAGTGGTAAACAAATTGAAAAATCTATTCCGGTAAAGGTCGATGAGCCTAATGATCCGGTAAATTCTGAGGATGCGGATGGATCTAGCTTAGCCCCATAAGAACTGGAACGCATTTACAAGCCTGTAGCACCATTCCCTTCGAGATTGGTTGCCCCAAAATCTCTTCCAAACTCTCATAATATTCTAGAGATTTTCAGACAAGTCAAGATTAATATCCCTTTGCTTGATGCCATCAAACAAATCCCCTCTTATGCCAAATTTCTAAAAGACCTATGCACAACAAAACACAAATATAATGTGCAGCAAAAGGCCTTCATAATTGAGCAAGTGAGTGCCATCCTCACTCAGAAGACCCCCCAAAATGCAAAGATCCCGGTAGTCCCACCATCTCATGTATCATTGGAGACTACCGGATTGAGCGTGCCTTGCTAGATTTGGGGGCAAGTGTGAACTTGATCCCATACTCGGTATATGAGCAATTGGGTCTTGGTGAATTAAAACCCACCAAAACCACATTGCAACTCGCTGATAGATCTATCCGTATACCGAGAGGGATAGTCGAGGATGTTCTAGTCCAAGTTGACAAATTCTACTACCCGGTAGATTTTATCGTCTTGGATACACAACTGGTTTTGAATGCTAGCGCTCAAATACCGGTGATATTAGGCCGCCCATTCCTTGCCACATCAAACGCAATCATCAATTGTCGGAATGGGGTGATGCAACTATCTTTTGGAAACATGACACTAGAGGTGAATGTGTTTCACTTGGGCAAAAGACATAGGGATGTCGATGATGATGAGTTCTTCGATGTAAACATGCTTGAATCTTTTGAAGAAGAAGAACTCCTCCAACTTGAACCACTAGAAAGCTTAGAGACATGCTTGGCACATTTCATGGATTCCGAAGACCCCATCATTAGTGGAATTGTGCAAGCATTGAATATAGAGAGACCGGTAGTTGATACTAGCCGGTGGAGGCCCCATTTTGAAAAGTTGCCACCAACCACATCAAGGCCTCTACCGTCTAACATCAAACCACTAAAGCTTAACCTTAAACCATTGCCATCCGAGCTTAAATATGTATATTTGGATCAAGAGGAAACTTTCCCAATTGTCATTGCCTCACACTTAGAGAAAGACCAAGAGCTCAAGTTAATTGAGCTACTCAAAGAACATAGGGAAGCCATAGGATGGACAATAGCGGATCTCAAAGGGATAAATTCATCGGTTTGTACTCACCGTATACACCTTGAAGAAAATGCAAAAACGACTAGACAACCTCAAAGAAGGCTAAATCCAAACATGATGGAGGTTGTCAAAGCTGAGGTGTTAAAGCTATTAGATGTGGGTATCATCTACCCCATCTCGGATAGCCAATGGATGAGTCCTACCCAAGTTGTCCCTCAGAAATCTGGTATTACCATCATGAAAAACGCCAACAACGAGCTTATACCGACTAGAGTAACCACAGGTTGGTGTATGTGTATTGATTATAGGAAGCTCAACACAGTCACTAGGAAAGACCACTTCCCTCTCTCATTCATGGATCAAATTTTGGAGAGGTTAGCAGGTCATTCCTATTATTGCTTCCTAGATGGCTATTCTGGATACAACCAAATTGAGATAGCCCCGGAGGACCAAGAGAAAACCACATTTACATGCCCATTTAGTACCTTCGCTTACCGAAGAATGCCATTCGGGCTATGTAATGCACCCGCCACATTCCAACGATGCATGATGAGTATTTTCTTGGACATGGTGGGTGAGTTTCTCGAGGTATTTATGGATGACTTTTCTGTTTTTTGTTGTACATTTGACGAGTGCTTCAATCACTTGAAGTTAATCTTGATGAGGTGTGAGGAGAAGAAACTCGTCTTAAACTGGGAAAAGTGTCATTTCATGATACAAAGAGGAATAGTCCTTGGACATATCATCTCGTCCAATGGAATAGAGGTAGACCGGGCAAAAATTGACATAATTTTCAATCTACCACCACCCAAAAGCATACGTGATGTGCGGTCCTTCCTTGGACACGCCGGTTTCTATAAAAGATTTATAAAGAATTTTAGTCATATCTCAAGGCCTTTATGTAACCTTCTATAAAAGGAGAACCAATTTGAGTGGAGTGCAGAATGTCAATTAGCCTTTTCAAAGCTAAAAGACATGTTGACAATCACTCCTATCATGCAACCACCAGATTGGTCAATTCCTTTAGAGTTGATGTGCAATGCGAGCAATTATGCTATTGGGGCCATGTTAGGCCAAAAGAGGGATAAGAAGCCCCATATTATCTACTACGCAAGTAGGACCTTGAATCCTGCACAAGTTAATTACTTGACTACGGAGAAAGAGCTCCTAGCCGTCATCTTTGCCTTGGACAAATTCAGGCCTTACTTAATAGGATCCAAAGTAATTGTTTACACAGATCATGCGGCGCTGAAACACCTTCTTTCTAAGAAGGATGCCAAGCCCCGTTTGCTTAGATGGATCCTACTCCTTCAAGAATTTGATTTGGAGATCAAAGACAAGAAGGGGGTAGAAAATGTGGTGGCGGATCATCTATCCTGCTTAGTCTTACCTAATTCCATTGACGAGTCACCTATTGAGGACTCATTCCCTGATGAGCAACTCTTTGTTGCTATGCATCCACCATGGTACGCTAATATAGCCAATTATCTTTCCACAGGTGCGATGCCGATTCATTGGACTACGCAAGACAAACGTAAATTTCTAAGGGAAGTGCGCAGATTTTTCTGGGACGATCCTTTATTGTTTAAATATTGCCCAGACCAAATCATAAGGAGATGTGTCCCTGATGATGAACATAATTCTGTCATCTCCTTTTGTCATGATCAAGCATGTGGGGATCATTTTTCAGCCAAGCAAACCACTGCAAAAATTCTGCAGTGTGGATTTTATTGGCCCACGCTATTTAAGGACACCCACGAGTTTTGCAAAGCATGCGAGCGTTGCCAAAAGTTAGGAGGATTATCCCATCGAAATATGATGCCTCTCACCCCAATTCAACATCTTGAAATCTTTGACTGTTGGGGCATCGATTGCATGGGACCATTCCCCTCATCTTTTGGACATGTCTATATTTTGCTTGCCATAGACTATGTGTCTAAATGGATAGAGGCTATCCCATGTAGAACCAACGATCATCGTACGGTTCTCAAGCTCCTCAAAGAAAACATACTTTCTAGATTTGGGACGCCTCGAGCCATCATTAGTGATGGAGGTTCTCACTTTTGCAATAGACCTTTTGAAACTTTAATGAAAAAATACAGTATTAGGCATAAAGTGAGTACCCCATACCACCCACAGACAAGTGGGCAAGCTGAAATCTCCAATAAGGAAATCAAACAGATTTTGAAAAAGACGGTGAGATCAGATCGCAAAGATTGGTCCCTAAGATTAGATGATGCACTTTGGGCTCACCGTACTGCCTACAAGACACCCATTGGAATGTCCCCTTATAGACTTGTCTATGAGAAAGCTTGCCACCAACCTATGGAGATAGAACACAAAGCCTATTGGGCAATTCGGGCTTTAAATTTTGACATTGACAAAGCTAGCTCGCTTCGCAAACTTTAATTAAATGAGCTTGATGAGATCCGGAACGATGCATATGAGAATTCGAAAATTTATAAGAGTAAGATGAAGGCCTTTCATGACGAGCACATCTTAAGGAAATCTTTCCATGAAGGACAAAAAGTGCTCTTGTACAATGCTCGACTTCATCTTTTTCCGGGAAAATTACGATCTCGATGGACCAACCCATACATTATCAAAGAAGTTTTTCCTCATGGGGCTGTTGAGATTGAGAATGCAGCGAATGGTAACTGTTTTAAAGTTAATGGACAACGCCTTAAACCATTTGTTGAGAAATTTGATTCAGAGGACATGTCCATCACTCTGAATGATTCTGTCTATCAGGATGATTGATCTCCTAGTCTGATGGAGGTATATCATAGGTAGGTTTAGTTTTATTTAGTTTTACTGTTTTAGTAGGTTTTAGTTGATGGGTTGTATACTTCCATGATCGCTCTCTTAGGTACTATTGTTCTCACTCTCTCATATTTTACCATTGCTCTCATGTTCATGCTCACTTCATATCTTTTACATTGAGGACAATGCAAGATTTGGTTGGGGGGTGAGATGAGATCCTCATCTAGCAGTTTGCAACATTTCGAGCTTCATTTGCGCAAATTTTTTTGAATTTTTCTAAAATTTCAAAACTCTTTTAGAAAACCGTATTTCTATGCATTCGAGGTGATATAAGTATAAGAGGAGGAGATACAAAGTGTGTGATGTTGTAGTTTTGAATTTCTCCCTACATAATGGTTTTATATGTTAGTTCCCCTATTGTTGTGATTGATAGAAAATTTGAACACCTTTACACCAAGTTCACATTACACGATTTTCATGAGTTGACAGGTTTATGTGATTTGTGGATTAGCTAGACTTTGATTTAAAGGTGTTGAGCAGCCAAGCTGGGGTATTTTGTCCCTCCTTGTCCATGGGAAATAATGAAAGATATGGATTTTTAAAAATCCTATCTAATTTAAAAGAAAAAGGAAAGAAAGGATGAAATCGGGAATGAAGGAAAAATGGTTGAAAATTCTGAAAAGGGCTACCTATTACCAACCAGGGGATGGTCGAACCGTAACCAAAGCCGGAAATGGGATGTAGTGTGAAAGCCGTCGGAAGGATGGTAAGGCAAATTCCTGTCATAGGTTTGTTGTTGCTCTATGCACCTTAAAATCCTCGGTTTACTTAATCTATGAAGAAGATGATCCCAGAAACTCATGAGATGAACTTTCACTATGCACACTAGTTCCCAATTCACCCTTATTCTATGGGAAAATTCACCTATGTTTATGTCTCTAGTTTTCAAACAACTTAACTTGAGACATTTGAATTTGTATATGTTCTTCCTCACACCAAGTTTCATTTATCCAAATTTCTATCTCTGATACCATTTTTTAACGCTCTGGTTTTCATTACTCGGGTGCTGAGCCCGAGTTCTGAAAACCCGAGTGTAAACATTCAAAGATGGTCCACTTTATAGTATAATTTTTTTCTTTAAATCATAATGGAAGCAGATCAAGACATGTAATGTCTAACATATATTAAATTGTATAAGTGGCGCCCATAGGGCTTCTACAAATCAAATATTTCAAAATTTAATTACAATACATAAATGAATTACAACTCTAAATGGTCTGGGACTTGTAAAATCCATCAGGCTCTCCATCCAGAGGCACCTGCATCAACTGATATGGTTCGACAGTGTTAAAACGCTATCATAGTGAGGTAAAAATCCTCCAAAATTCCAAGCATGATAACAGTTATATAAAAATTAACTAAAGACAACAATTCGCATGATGATAAGTTATAAAATTTCAAGAGACGATATTCAATGAAATCTAATATAGAATTTCAAAAGAGATGATCATCAACGCAATTAAATATAATATCACAAATACAATCAATTTTCGTATTCAATCCACAAGTTATAAACTTCAGTCTTGTTTGAGTTGAATAAATGCATGCACATGTTTATCAGCCTGGGGATGCACATCTAGCTGGCAAGTTTTAAACCGATAATAACATGGCTCGTCACCAATGTTACCCGTAATGCAATACACATCAAACCGACAGTAATGTGGCTCGTCACCAACATTACCCGTGAATGCCATGTATGCATGATTAGTCAACCTTTATTAATCTGATTTAATAAATAAACAATTAAAATAGCTCACGATCACTATTGGGGGAGGGGGGAGGCCGACGACTTGGGCAGAGCATCCCAGAATACCATCCCCGGCCCATGTGATGTCAAATAAAAGAATTTCATTTTACATTAATCAGAAATCTCTTCACTAGTAGTCATTCAATCTACAAGTACACATTGTCATCTTAGGTTCATACCAAGTTTCCAACAAAGGATTTTCTTTCCAATCAAAGCCAATTGGGCAACAAGTCCATTTATGGACACCAATAAAAATAGATCTTCTCAACAAAAGCCACGTTAGCATCAAGTCCATTTAAGAACACCAACAAAATGGGGTCAATCCCAAATCGATCTCTAAATTATAGTCTAAGTCACATATGTAATTCCAATTCCAATTCCAATACATATAACTTTATTTAATTTCATTCATAACACAAATTACTCTAAATCATATCAATAATGAACAATTTAGATGTAGATCATTCCATAAACAATTAAAATCACAAAACAATTATCATGAGATGATTATTCATGAGTAAACATTCCTATGAATAAAGCAATTATTGTAAACAAGTAATGAAAGTAGATAAACATATAAACAAAAGAAATGGAAAGCTTGAAGGGTAAGAACCTCACATTTCAAGAGATCTATTTCGAGCAAAAATGAGAGGAAAATAGAGAAAACTCTCAAACTCCTACAATAAGAATTAATTTCATTTAATAACTTAACATTGATTTAATAATTGCTCTAATTAAAGAATTAAATGCTGGCTCATCTCAATCCGATTGATTACTTGTTTTGATTGAGCAATAACCCCAAGTTGGGGGAAAGTTAAACTATTCCTAGTGGTGACTAGTCCTAACACAGACCCACTTTAGATGAGAACTTAATGTAAATCTGAATCTCAACTCGAGGAGGTTACACTGGGAAAACTAAACAACCTACAACACAACACCATCTAGAACTTCGCATGAACCAACTTCATTAATTCAAATTCAAATGGAAATTACACCAAAACAACTAAGTTAGCATGATTACCTAAACTTGACAGCCATAAGACCCCAATGGTGAAATTGAAATTTGGAGAAATTAATTTCTTTTAAACTTATTAAATCTTGGGATCCCTTAAATCAAAATTGAGCTGGCATATGTCGAGGAGAAATAAGACCAACTCATCGATTTGACTCGATCTTCAACTCGACTTAATCTAAAGTTTAAATGAGATGACTTAACTTGATGCTAGACCACTCCTTCTTTCGATATCGCCCACCAAACTCAACCCCCTAATTTACATGAAGTGAAACAGGCCCAACACAATTTCACCAGCTCTAAACGCATCGAGTTACACTGAGTCAACCTGGCACATGAAATGCGAACTAGATTCGACTCAAATATGAACTTAAGCTTCTATGGTGGTCTAAAACACCACCATAAGTAAAACTATACCCAAATCAGTTTCTACACATGAACCACCAGGTCTAAGTGACTGAATTCATTCCGCCCAATCCTGGACTCAACAACAAATAGTTGAGTTAATTCGGCAGCAACCCAAATAATGCAAAGGCTTCCACTCATCAACAATCCCTACCCATTGGATCCTTCGAAAGGTCATCTACTAGAATACCTCACACTACTGGGTTGGATACAGTACAACTCGGACAAAACTTGCTCCTACCTAATCACTCGACAAAGAAAATCTTAAATTAAGGAAATACAACTTTGATTTACTTAAACTGAGCTGGTTCCATTTGGTATTTTTGGTTGGAACCCAGGAACAAATCTTGATATTTGACTCAAAACTGACGTTACTGAAAGTATAAAGTTCGTATGGCCTATCTGGTGGGCATCATGTATCCCAAATCGATGGTCGAATGGCTTTAAACAGCAGTTGCTTTCCGATGAGGAAGAAACTACCGCCACCAATGACTGATCTGTAGAGAAGACCTCTTCGATCCAACATCCTCAGAAGATTGGAATTCACTCAAGGAAGCTCGTAGAGGTGAGGAACTGTAGTTGCAGAGGCTTACCATGGATGAGCTGAGATTTCAGGAATCCAACCCGGTTTGGAAGAAGCACCGTCAGAAATGAGAGATGAACTCGGTCCGATGGAAGAGTTGGGTCTCTGTCCTTTTGAGAAGTCATGCCCGATGAAATGGAGGGGTCGGAGTAGCTAGATCTAGGGTTCTGTTTGATTGGAAGCCAGACCAAAAAGAAGAACGAAAGCCCTAATATGTTTTATACTTGGTGGTCAATCTGTGTGAAGTTAAATGGTGGGCTGGGATCACTCTAAAAAGGAGTTTCTATAGTTTCCACGGACGGCCAAGATTGAGTAAAGGCGAGCGGTTGCGGATTGCTAACATGTCACTTCTATTTTCGGAAACAAAGTGCAAAACTAGACTTTGGCTGGGAATATACTAGCAATCAATGGCCCCCACCATAGGAGACTAGCATGATTTTATAGAGCATCGGTGCCTCCACAAGATAGACGGTTTGGATTGGCCAAAGGTGGATCACAGAAATCACCATTTGAGGAATGCATGGCTGCTGGAAACACATTCATTGTTTGAACAGACTAACTTTGACTCCACATTGCAAGCATGATGGAGAACATCAGCGGGGTCCACTACCAAGGTTTTGGTTACGACACTAGCCCAAACAAAATGAACGGTTTGGATCTATTGAGCCAATGCTCAAAGTGGGCCCCTCTGATTACCCAAGATGGACATCGTCCGTTTAATGAAAAATGCAAGAGAGAGAGAGAGAGAGAGAGAGAGAGAGAGAGAGAGAAATCTCACTTTCGTGAGATTTCACAGGCTGTTGCCCTATTTGGTATAGTGAAATCCACTCCATTCACTCATTTTTACAGCTTATACTATTAGGTTAATGGCCAATAAATATGTCGCTTCTACCACCCAAGTGAGCCACACATAGTAATTTGGCCAATAATTATGGGGTTTTGCACATCACAACGGTTAGATTAACACTAAATTACATTTGGATGGCTTAAACATCCCATGGATTAGTATGGTTCATACTCCTAAACATTAACCACTAACTAGATCTAGTTTCTTTGATAATCAAAATATTAGAAATTATATTATTATACTCATTATCATAATCATGATTATTATTATTACTTTTATTATTATAATTTTGATAAAATAATAGTTTGCTACACATTATATACATGAGGAGTTTGTCAAAACTTTTTAGACCTGAAGAACAATGGATCTCTCCAATCAACTATCATGGTAACACCCGAGTATTGGAAGTACGGGGTGTTACAATTATCTTAACCTTAATTGATGTATCATTAAGGGGGAGAGATTAGTTTGTTAATTGTTTAACAAAAAGGGGGAGAAAGGCCAAGTCTCACCAAAACAAGTTTTCTGTTTTGTGTTTCAGGGATTGACAGGTTATGGGGGAGCAATCAAGAGGAGCATTGCTAGTTTACATGTCTTAGTGTTTTGAGTTGTAATATTTATTTCAATTTTACATGTAATGTATTTGTGTTTTGGTATTGTCATTGGTATGGACCATGACATGGGTCTTAGGTTAGGTGTTGTCACATAATTGACAAAGGGGGAGATTGTTAGTGCACTTTTTTTAGGCATACTAGTACACCTTATTTTTCAATCACATGTGGCCATGTATTATAATGTCAGTTGAGCCTTGACAAGCTAAAGACCGAAGATTCAAGTGGACAAGAAACATAAAGGAAGAAGAACAAGTAAATGAGATGCCTTGGTGACCCAATCATTTGGACCAAAACACCCAAACCCTCTTAAATGACTTGGACCAATTAGGAATAACCTTAGTCATCATCATTAGTCTTAGAACACCTTGAAAAACATGATTAATTAGATTAATTAAAGAGGTGAAAGTTGCTGTAAACAAAACTGCCCAAATAACAATTTTCGATCGAAACTCCAATCAATCGGCAAAGATTTTCCGATCGATCGGAATACTATTCGATCGATCGGATATCTTGGCCAGCAACCAGATGAAATCACTGGACTGATATTCCGATCGATTAGAATAGTTGTTTTCTACCTGTTATTTGACAGTTTGGAGAAAATTTATAAATATGGGAGATGCAATTTTTGGGCTAAGAGAGAGAATTTTGAGGAGATAGAAGCCACATTTGTCAAAGATAATCGGAGGCTCTATTCCAAAGCCATTGCAAGTCATTCTCCTTGTGATTTATCATAAGCTTAAGACATTCAATGCTAAAATGAGAATGGACTTGTCCCCTCTTGATTCCTATGAGTTTAGACACCTTAATCATAGTTAAATCACTTGTCTAAACACAACCTACGAGTCCAAATAGGTGTATCCCTTTAGGAAACCCATTTCCTACTATTCGTAGAGGTTACACCACCTCCCAGCACCTTGGGCATCGCCAATGGAGCATCATATGCAAAGGAGTTGATCTTGGTGCTGAAGCCTTGGCAAAGTAGCAGCATCAAAGATCAGGGGAGAACAAGGGGGGCTGATTCGAGCATGGGAGAGCAAGAAGAAGCAACCCGAAGTGATGCAACAAGGGGGCTCAATCCAACAAGTAAGTTGTCATTTTTAAGAGTCTGATTCCACTCTCTTCCCATGGAGAATTGAGTGTAGAGTTTGTTTTCAAACTCGATAGGTTTGGTTATAGGACCTAGACCCGGTTGTAGGGTCGAATTGAGTCTCTAAGTGAGAGCCTCCAGCAGGAGTAAACGCTAGGTTCAGTTGTAGGACCATGGCTCGGTTGTAAAGCCTAAAACCATTGAAGTTCAATTGTAGGACCTTGACTCATGAGTGGAGTCTAAATTGAGGTTCAGTTGTTGGACCTTGGCTTGGTTGTAGAGCCTAAACAAGTCTCCAAGGGGAGCCACCAATACAGGTATGTACGTGTAGGCTGGAAGGAACCTATAAACTTTTCGGTTTGGTGGATCCGATTTAAAACACCTTGGTTGGGAGGAACCAGATTTAAACTCCTTAGTGAATGATGGTATGCTCAAAGGGGTTGAGTACTTGAACCGAAAGTGGAGTAGACCCAAAGTCGAACCACTATACATCGTTGTGTTTGCAATTGTATTTGAGCACATTTCTTATTATGCATTGTATTTAATTGCTTAATTATGTATGCTTAATTGGAATGTATGCTGGGCACTTGATAAGGACATCCACAAACACAAGATGTACTTTCACTTGCTTGAGTAGACTTGAGCTTATTTGATCTATCCTCAAATAGTCTGCTTAGGTTGCATAGATTAGGAGCTTGATTAAGTAGAATTATTTGATAATCTATGCTTGCTTAGACTAGGTTGTTTATTGCTTAAACCCTACTAGTCTATTAATTGGACCCACTTAGGCTTGGAAGCCGAAGTGTTCTTGGTTACTTAGTTTAATTTGATAAAATTGTTAAGTAGGTGAAAAGAATTTTAAAAGGTCCTAATCACCCCCCTCTAGGACTTAGCCATAATTCTAGTTGCACTACTCTGAGCTTCCGCACGCACATATGTTGGTGTTGTGTTAGACTATCCGATGTAATTTCAATTGGTATCAAAGCAGGTTGCCCTTCAAAGACTTAGCCGTCTAGAGTGACATCTTATACCGGAGCACTAGCATCATGACTACCCGAGATGGGAGCACTGTCAACCATCCACTATACTTTGATGGGTCCAACTACACCTATTGGAAGGCTAAGATGAGGATTTTTCTTCAATCTATGGACTGATTCGTGTGGGCGAGTACACTTAGTGGATATCCCATGCCCACAGAACAAGTGGAGGTTGACGGTAAGATCATTGTCATTCTCAAAGACGATGAGAAATGGAATGACAATAAGAGAGCTCAATATGTGGCAAATGTCAAAGCTCTCAATGCGATTTACTGTGCCATTTTTCTGAAAGAATTTCAATGCATTCATACATGTGCAACCGCAAAAGAAGCGTGAGATACATTTCAGGTAACCCACGAGGGAACTAGCATAGTAAGACACTCTA
Organism: Liriodendron chinense; assembly: GCA_003013855.2. Taxonomy (NCBI): domain Eukaryota; kingdom Viridiplantae; phylum Streptophyta; class Magnoliopsida; order Magnoliales; family Magnoliaceae; genus Liriodendron; species Liriodendron chinense. The sequence goes on along the minus strand of PVNU02003715.1, from coordinate 190,243 downwards.
AGCTTCAGCTCTTAACCACCAAACTTGAAAACATTAGGATGGAAGAGACTGAAACTTTCATGAAATTTTACACAAAACTTTTTTATATTTACAACTCCATGTTTGCCTTGGGGGGAAGGGTTCCAAAAGGAAGGATATGTAGAAAAATACTTAGGTCCCTCCTAAAAAGATTCGGTACCAAGATAATAGCCTTAGAAGAGTATAGAAACATAGATAACATAAAAGTAGAAGAACCTATAGATTCCTTACAAACTCATGCACTACACTTTAAGGCCCCTTCTAAGAAAATGGATATCGCCTTGAGGACATCCCACAAACACTCCCATAGAAAAAAAATAAGAGTAAGTCATCCGAAGATAACGATGATGAGGATGATGAAAAGATAAATAAAAAATTCAAAAAATTTCTCAAATTTAAAAGAGGAAAAAGTTGTGACAAGAAGGACAAGAACGTGGATAAATATAAAGGAAAATCCATCGAAAAGAAAGTCCAATGTTACAACTATAATAAGTAGGTCATGCTGCCACTGATTATCCAAAAGAACCTAAAAGAAAAGGTAAAAAGGCTTTAGCAGCAACATGAGATGATACAAAGGAGTCTGAATCCAAATCTAGTGACTCCTCTAGTGATGGGAGCCAAAACATAGTGAGAGCTCTCATGAGTTCCACCACTACCTCTCTTCCCCCTAATCTAAGATAGGATCCTAACCATTTTCCCTTCTAGGAGGAGTTCCTAACCTCTCACCTCATGCTACATTCTATGAGGGTGTTGAGAAATTAGTTACCCTTAGGCGAATCAAACTAAACATAGTAAGGGTAGCTAAAAACGTTTTATTATAGGTAAATCTGAGGATTTCAGCCTCATTTTTGTGTGTATGGGCAAATCAGAGGATTCAAGCCTCTCTAGCCCAAATTTGGTCGTTTAGCATTGCTTTATTTTGGTAGATTTGATTGCTAGACTACCATCCTGCTTAGATTAGCTAATCTTATTAAATTTCATGCTTATTTGTATGCTAATCTTTGCTTAGATTTGGTCATGATGTACATAACATTAGGGGAGGTTGGTAGATTGGGCTATAAGCCCTCGAGCTTTCATTGCTAAATGTATATCTAGAATGACCAATTGTACATGATTAACTATGCTTAGAATAATTCATTTTCTTGTTAATCATGTTCCCATGTGTTAACGTAAAAAACTGGTAACAGCTTTCCCTCCTCCTGATGCACAATCCTTTTGAAGATAAATTCATTCCTTTCACTTGAAAATCATGGAGGAAACTAAAGTTGGCCGACGATCGCCATTAGCCCTCCGATGCTTAAGTTAGTAATAGGCTTTGAAAGTAAGATGAAGTGTGAAATGTAGGCTAAGATATTGTGTACCTTTCTTACCCTTAGGATCCTCTATTTATTTAGATCCCGATGAATTGGTTTGTGATGTAGATGGTTGAATTCTTCCCATTATTAAGGGATACTACGTTTATCTTATCTTGTTAAAGACCTAGACGGTCATGTTGCTTGATATTAATCCCTTCTAATCAGGAACTGGAGAGTAAGAACAGATCTAAACGGATCTGTAATTTGAGCCAACTCCTGAACTATATGGGCTACTAAGACTATGACCCAAGAAACATCTTCATCAAACAACTAGCGACCAGAGTTGCTTGAATATGGATGAGCTATTGGCTAATGAGCAGGTTTACTTGGATTGTGAGATACGTCCAACCCAGCTCGTTAGACGTATATTGTATTGTCCTGCTCGCAGTTAATAATTATCAAGGAGGCACTCGCATGTCTTATATAAATCACATAAGACTGTTTAGAGAAGTCGTTGGTCGCATGCTCCTCCTTCGACCAACTTTATTCTATAACACCATGTGTTGAGCTCTGAATTGTGTATATTCTAACCCCAATTCATCATACATTATGCATGGTTTGCATGTTTAAAAGACTATTCTAATATATGTTTTGTGATTGTACGATTGATAGAGAGACTTCACTAATTCAATGCCTAATGAGTCACTTTATATACATTAAAGATCAAAAGATTAAGTGTCAAATGATGGAAGAAAGATGAAAGGGAGAAAGAAAAGAAAGAAGAAAAATTACAGAAAATTACACTACCTGTCAAAAATTCAAAGTCTGAAGGCCCTTTACTACTTACCTTGCTGGACCAAAAATAGATGAAACCGACCGGTCGTCCGACCGGTCGGCCACCACAGACGACTAGTCGTATTAACCAGGAACTAAGAAATTTTTAGAAGAAACTCACTGGACTAAAACAGAGGTCGACGACCAGTCGACCATGCAAAAAAAGATTGTTCTTCAAGCTCCGAAATTTCATGCGCAAGTACGTAATTCCTTACGCAATTCTAGAATCTTCCATGTAGTAGAGCATCAAACCTATAAAAGGACACCAATGGTTCATTCATAAGGTATCCTATAAGAGATTGGAGATCGTGGGAAGTCAAGAAGAGCATTGTGGAGCGTCCACAACTTCGTCGACTTCGGGTTTTTCACGTTTTTCTTTAGTTTTACTTTTAATTTTAGTTGTAGCATGATGATGCTCGGCTAGAACCTCTTAGCTAAGGCTAACAGGTGAAGCTTGTAGCTAGTTTTCATGGATAATTTGTTTAATTCAAGTACCTTTACTTAAAGTTTGGATATTTAAGTTTGATTTGAATAAAGTTGGTATTTTTAGATTTTTTATGAGAGTTCATGTGCTTCGGACATGGGTTCCTTGCAATTCTCTGAGATTATCATGTTTGGATTGATTAGATTCGAATTGTAGTAACCCTAGAGCATACCATAGTCTCTTGGAATGGTTGTTACTTCGAAGGCTACATTTTGAATTTTATGTGCTTCATTAGATCTAGAATCATATTTTCTAACTTAAGTGGGGTTGTTTGTGTTTGAATGCTTAATCTTCCGACTAGATAAGAGATTGAACTTTGAATCTAGTTGTGCTTATGCTTGGATGAATGAATTCACATGGAATTACTACAAGTGGATCCTTGAGGCCTCATTTCCATTAATTAACAAATTTTTATAAAAGTTATTATTTTTACTTAGTTTTTGAAATCAAACTTCAAAATTGTTAAATTGGAAGTTGCTAGAATAGTTTGAAATTGGTTTACCCTAACTCCCTGTGGATCGACCTAAGTCTTACTGAGTTATTACTACATCGCAAGCCTTGCACTTGAGGCGAGTAAACACCATGCATGCTCCATGATTTATATGTTTATGCACCCTATACTCTCTCTGGTTATCATGTTTTTATCGTTATAACTGCGACATACTAACCTCTCTTACCTTAACCTTAATTGATGTATCAACAAGGGGGAGAGATTAGTTTGTCAATTGCTGACAAAAAGGGGGAGAAAGATCAAGTCCCACCAAAACAAGTTTTCTGTTTTGTGCTTCAGAGATTGACAGGTTATGGAGGAGCAATCAAGAGAGCATTTCTAGTTTACATGTCTTAGTGTTTTGAGTTGTAATATTTATTTCAATTTTACATGTAATGTATTTGTGTTTTGGTAATGTCATTGGTATGGACCATCATATGGGTCTTAGGTTAGATTTTGTCACATAATTGATAAAGGGGGAGATTGTTAGTGCACTTTTTTGTAGCATACTACACTTTATTTTTCAATCATATGTGTCCATGTGCTGTAATGTCGGTTGAGCCTTAATAAGCTGAAGACCGAAGATTCAAGTAGACCAGAACCATCAAGGAAAAAGAATAAGTAAATGAGACACCTTGGTGACCCAACCATTTGGACCAAAACACCCAAACCCTCTTAAATGACTTAGACCAACTAGGAATACCCTTAGTCGTCATCATTAGTCTTAGAACACTTTGAAAAACATAATAAATTAGACTAATTAAAGAGGTGTAAGTTGCTGTAAACAAAACTGCCTAAATAACAATTTTCGATCGAAACTCCGATTAATCGGAAATGATTTTCCGATCGATCGAAATACTATTCGATCGATCGGATTTCTTGGCCAGCAACCTGATGAAATCACTGGACTGATATTCCGATCGATCGAAATAGTCATTTTCTACCCATTATTTGACAGTTGGGAGAAAATCTATAAATACAGGAGATGTAATTTTTGGGCTAAGAGAGAGAATTTTGAGGAGATAGAAGCCACCATTGTCAAAGATAATCAGAGGCTCTATTTCAAACCCATTGTAAGTCATTCTCCTTGTGATTCATCATAAGTTTAAGGCATTCAATGCTAAAATGAGAATGGACTTGTTCCCTCTTGATTCCTATGAGTTTAGACACCTTAATCATAGGTAAATCACTTGTCTAAACACCACCTATGAGTCCAAATAGGTGTATCCCTATAAGAAACCCATTTCCTACCATTCGTAGAGGTTACACCACCTCCTAGCACCTTGGGCATCGCCAATGGAGCATCATATGCAAGGGAGCTGATCTTGGTGCTGAAGCCATGGTAAAGCAGTGGCATCAAAGATCAAGAGAGAACAAGGGGGGCTGATTCGAGCAGGGGAGAGTAAGAAGAAGTAATCCGAAGCGGTGCAACAAGGAGGCTCAATCCGACAAGTAAGTTGTCATTTGTAAGAGTCCGGTTCCACTATCTTTCTGTGGGGAATTGAGTGTGGAGTTTGTTTTCAAACTCGATAGGTTCGGTTATAGGACCTAGACCCGGTTATGGGGTCGAATTGAGTCTCCAAGGGAGAGCCTCCGGCGGGAGTAAACGCTAGGTTCGGTTGTAGCACCTTGGCTCGGCTGTAAAGCCTAAAACCATTGAAGTTCGGTTGTAGGACCTTGACTCATGAGTGGAGTCTAAATTGGGGTTCGTTTGTAGGACCTTGGCTTGGTTGTCAAGACTAAACAAGTCTCAATGGGGGGCCACCAATACAGGTGTGTACGTGTAGGTTGGAAGGAACCTATAAACTTTTCGGTTAGGTGGATCCGATTTAAAACACCTTGGTTAGGAGGAACCAGATTTAAACTCCCTAGTGAATGTTGGTGTGCTCAAAGGGGTTGAGTACTTGAACAGGGAGTGGAGTAGACCCAAAGTCGAAGCACTATACATCGTTGTGTTTGCGATTGCATTTGAGCATATTTATTATTATGCATTGTATTTAATTGCTTAATTATATATGCTTAATTGGAATGTATGCTAGGTACTTGATAGGGACATCCACAAACACAAGATGTACTTTCACTTGCTTGAGTAGACTTGAGCTTATTTGATCCATCCTCAAATAGTCTACTTAGGTTACATAGATTAGGAGCTTGATTAAGTATAATCATTTGATAATCTATGCTTTCTTAGATTAGGTTTTTATTGCTTAAACCTTACTTGTCTTTTGATTGGACCCACTTAGGCTTAGAAGCCAAAGTGTTCTCGCTTAGTTTAATTTGATAAAATAGTTAAGTAGGCGAAATGAATTTTAAAAGGTGCTAATCACCCCCCCTCTGGGACTTCGCCATAATTCTAGTTGCTCTGCTCTAAGCTTCCACACGCATATACGTTTGTGTCGTGTTAGGCTATCCGACGTAATTTTAGTGTACACTTAAGTTCATTAATGCATTCTCATAAGTCTATATAGGTTGCATAGATTAGGAGCTTGATTAGTTAAATCTTTTGATTATCTATACATGCTAACACTAGGTCGTTTAATGCTTAAACCATATGCTAGTCTTGTGATTGGACCTACTTAGGCTTGGAAGGCAAATTGTTCTTGCTTAGCTTAATTTGATAAAACTATTAAGTAGGCGAAAAGAATTTTAAAAGGTCTTAATGCCCCCCCCCCCCCCCCCCAAAGGACTTAGCCATAATGCTAGTTGTTCTCTAAGCTTCCGCACTAATACTCCGTTAATCCAAAATGTATAATTTCAATTGGTATCAGGGTGGGTTACTCTGAAAAAGCAAGTGTGAGTTGCTCTTGAAGGACTTAACCATCTAGAGTAGATCAGATACCGGAGTACTAGCATCATGTCTACCCGTGAAGGGAATCTATGTTGCCTCATTTAAACTATAAGTAAAATGATTAATTAAGGGCAACAATAACTAATGTACATTTTTTGTAATTTAGCATTACTTTTGATTGGTATATTTTTGCTAGACTATCACCCTGCTTAGATTAGCTAATCTTGTTGAGTTTTATAAATAATTGTATGCTAATCTTTGCTCTGGTCATAATGTACATAATTTTTGGGGAGGTTGGTTAATTGGGCTATTAGTCCTTGTGTTTTTATTGCAAAATGTATATCTTTGACCAATTATGCATGATTAACTATGCTTAGCTTAAACCATTTTCTTGTTAATCATGTTTCATAGCATGGTCCATGTTTTAATATTCATGCACCTTATACTCTCTTTATTAGCATATGCTTATAGTTATAACTGTGACATACTATCTACTCCTACCTTAACATTAATTGATGTATCATTAAGGGGGAGAGAATAGTTTATCAATTGTTAACAAAAAGGGGGAGAAAGTGTAATGACCCAAGATTTTGAGTGCGTGTAGATACGCAAGTGAGTACGCACATTATATTAGTTCAAGTATATGCATATATAAATTCATCAACCTGTTGATTTCCAAGATGAACCATCAATTACACTTATTCATCAAAACCAGCTATTCAATTAATTATTCATCACTAGGTAAAGGTATCTGAACGTACACTTCAAATTTGGACAAGCCGATCATAGTAAACTAAACCTTGATCCCCATAGCTGCTCATACACAAATCAATTTAACATTCTGATCCGTTCATCTTGTTTATTATACATTGACATGCTTAACCTACCGTCAAAACTGTGATCTGATGAAATTTCATGGGTAGACAAGTCATTAAAGTCTAACGGTGTATATGTCTCACCAATAGGCCACCCAAAGACCATATTAGGAATATCAGTTTAAGAAACTGACTGTACAATAAGTCATACTTGTGCTTAAGAACATAAATATCTAATTAGAAAAAAATTAGCCTTTCATATAATCATCCATCGAATTCGTATCTGCTAATTGGGCCACCCAAATAACAAACTGAACCGATCATTTCGAAAATCATAGGATAAATACCAAGGTTACCGGTTAAATTTCCTATTGGATATGTACAAATATCACTTTAAATCACGGAGTGTGATGGACCACTAAACAGGCATCTTGTTCATCTGTAAGAGACCAAGACCCAAACTTAACCAGTATAAAGAGCTCGAAAAATGACAGGCCTTGGGGAAGTTTCGCCAAAAAATAATGGTGTATGCGATTGGTACAAGTGTTGGAAGTCAATACTAAAGGAAAGGGCAGAATTGGAATTATATAAATATATACACCAGTAATCTGTTAAAAATTTCACGTAAGGTTTTAATGGTGAGGGTGAAGCACACTAACTCTCATCATGTGACCCACATGATTATCGGATCTAGATCATTTTTGAGCTCATGTCTAAAGTAAGCGTGCTACACCAGATGAGCGGAGCAGATTTTCATTACAAGCATCACGGTGGGACCCACATACACTACGTGCACAAGATTTGACCGGTCAACAAGCATTGACCGCGTATTACGAAGACGCAACGTCTTCTTCTTTCCACCCGCTGCGACAGCAGCGTCCACTGTCCACCGGACGGTCCACACCATCCATCACGGTGGACCCCATCTGGAGATCTATTCCGTCCATTAGGAAGCCCCCTCTTGGGACTACTAAGGGAAGAATTTTGTTTTGTAATTAGAAGCCATAGTGGACCGCACAATCCGTTTATACCGGGAATTTAACGAAATAAAACGCTCAAGATCGGGACCGATCCTACGCATGGGCCCCTGAAATTTTAAGGGATTGTTTTCATGGACCCCACCTACGATTTTAACGGTTCACATAGTACCAAGTGTGGATATAGAGGGAGATCTGGAGTCTTGATCTTTCCTTCTCCCACTCAAACTCAACCACGTCCGTCCGGACCTTCCGTCCGCAATACGCCACCTCCAGTGTATCTATGTGATATAAGAGCATGTAGACGTCTCTCCCCTCCCCAGTAGAACGTAGAGAGAGTAAAAGAGAGAGAGAGAGAGAGAGAGAGAGAGAGAGAGAGAGAGACGTTAGAGAGAGAGTGAAAGAGAGAGAGACGTTAGAAAGAGAGTGAAAGAGAGAGAGAAGAGAGAGAGTGATCGTAGGGGGGTTTCTTGTGCTGTTGCCATTCCTGTTGCTGGGGCAACAATCCAGTAGCAATGAGAGGAAGAAGAAGAAAGAGAAAGAAAAGGAAAAGAAAGAAAAAGAAGGAAAGAAAGAAAGAAGGATAGCGGAAGAAGAAACTGTGAGTTCTTCTCATATTTTTTTCATATTTATATTCGATTTATTTTGAAAATAATGGTTCGTAGTTTTGATCAATATGATTCAAGTATTTGTCGTTTTTATTGGAAAATATTGGATATTATACCTCGGGTTGAACTCGTTCTTTTTATGGTTATGTTTTGTATTAATTCCAATAAATTATATGGTGGATTTCAATTTAATTACGCTGTATATGTGTGAGTTGATTTTGAGTTTCTTGGAAAAGGTTTGAAGTATTGATTTGATTCATGCATGGCACGATTTGTGAACTCCAGTGATTACCGTAGGGTGAGCACCCTGGTGTGTGCAATAGGCCAATTGATGATTGTTTGGGTGAGCGCCCAAGTGTGTGCAACAGTCCCTGGTTGAGCGCCCTGTGTGTGCAATATACCCTTCTGATAGTTCATCGATTGTGGACGGGTTGGTTGAGCTCCCTGGTGTGTGCAAGATACCATACTAGCGTACCCGGTGGATATCAGATGATTTTGGTAGGTTGAGTGAGTTCCCTGGTGTGTACAAGAGACCAACTCTGCAATTATGAGACAGTATAGGCCTGACTATAAACTGGCCCTGGATGTTCTACTGATAACCATACTGAGATTGTTGAAGCATATTTGCATCCCATGCATCACGTACATGTTTTGGGTTGATGAAACATGCATAACGTGCATATTTAAGAGATTTTGGTTGATGAAATTACTATTGGAATTGTAGTGATTTGTACTTTAAAGGGTCAAGTGATTTTTTATATCGAATTACATGTGTTAAACTATATGAGAATGCTCACCGGCTTTTATAGCTGACGCAGTGTTATGCGATTAACCGTAGTGACAGGTGATGATTTAAAAGACTTCGAGGAAGCGGTTCCAGATGAGGGAATATTCTAGAAGATTATTTTTGAATTAGTTATTTTGATTTTTGGTTTGAAAGCATTGATGTAATAAGGCCCATTAGATGGCTATTAGTTTAGACAGTTTGGAATAATTTCATAGACCCATTAATTAATAGTTTAATTTTCAAAGCTTGGTTTAATTCAACTCTATATATTTGGTACCTTGTGAATGGAAAGGAAGAATATCAGTTGTGATTGTAAAAGATTCATTCAGTATTTACATAACACCCTTGATCTCGGAATTTGAGTTTATATACTTGAGTGTCGAATTTTGGGGGCGTTACAGAAAGATCAAATCCCACAAAAACTAGTTTGCTATGTTTTGTGATGCAGGGATTGACAGGTTATGGGGGAGCAAACTAAAAAGGAGTTGCTTAGTTAAGCATGTCAAGAGTCTTGTATTTATTTTAATATCAATGTAATCTTTTGTTCATATATTTTGTTTTGGTAGGTTTGGTTTTTATAAGTAATTAACAAAGGGGGAGATTGTTAGTGCACTTTTTTTGTAGCATACTAGTGCACTTTATTTGTCAATTACTTAGGTTAGTGAGTCTAGTGTCAGTTGAGCTTAATGAAGATGAAGACCGAAGACTCAAGATAGGCCTACTGCATTAAGGAAGAAGTAACAGGTAAAAGAGATGCCTTGGTGAGACTTAACCATAAACCTATCTAAAACCATAACCTCTAGATGACCATGACCATTAGGAAGACCCTTTGTCATCTTAGATTGGCCTTAGGTGTCCCAAAAGATCACCAAACAAATGGCCATAGAGGTTGTATGTGTTGCTGAAAAACACACAAAAAAAAAATCAGTAAAAAACATGCCAAGGCCAGTCGGAAGATGGCCCAAAGAGGACAGCAACCAAATGGAAAAAAAAACCCCTGTCGCTGGGGCTTAATACGATCGGTTGTCCGATCGTTCGACCAGTCAGTACTACGACCGGTATTTGAGACAGCAGCCTTTTTATGTCCAGGCCAGTAATACGACTGGTAGATCAATCGGTCGAGGACTGACGGATGACCGATCATGACTAGTCGGGACGGTCGGCAGTTAGCAATTTTTGTCCATTTTATGACCATTGGAGCTCGAGCTTTATAATATCGAGCTCGATTTTTTAGCATTTTTAGAGGGTTTTGAGAGTTTATTACCCACACCTCTTGCACATTATATGTGGCCTCAAAGAGGAGGAGATTCAACTCATATCCCTTGTGTTTAATCACAAGTGAGGGAATTCAAATGCAAACATAAAGATGACTTGATTCTTCTCTCAATCCTAGAGGTGAGACACCAAACCACATGGTAAAATCCCTTGTCCAAGACCTCTAGATGACCCTCTAAGTGAGTCTCCTAGTTAGAATAAGCTACATATCCCATGTAGGAGATTCAACCTATCCTCTCATCACCTTAGTCATCTCAAAGAAGATCATATTCAAGGCGTTTAATCGATAGAGCTGAAGCCTTGGCAAAGCGGCGGTTACATGATCAGGGGAGCACAAGGGAAGTTAATTTAAGCATGCATAGGAGAGTGAGAAGAAGCAACCCGAAGCGGTGCTAAACATGGAGCTCATCCAACAAGTAAGGTTTGTCATTTGTTGAGAGTCCATCCACTCAATTTCATATGGGAGTTAAGTGTAGAGTTTGTAGTGAAACTCAATCTAGGGTCGTTTGGCGATCCTTGGCTCTTTTTTTTTTTCTTTAAAGAGTATCTTATATATATATATATATATATATATATATATATATATATATATATATATATATATATATATATATATATATATATATATATATATATATATAACATTTTAAAAAGAACATTGTGGCTGCCCCGTACAACCACAGGGCCCGCCTATCATTACTCAAGGACTACATAAGGAAAACTTCTCAAAATAGCCCTCGAACAACAACCTACTAACAAAAAACTTGCCCAACCTCTCCTAAGCCTGATCAGTCCAAACACACTGTGCCTTGGATGGGTCTTGGGAGATCTTTGGATTCCAAAAACATACGGTTGGCTTGAGTGCCACTGCCAACCCTTGCCAAAGCATCAGTTACACCATTCGCTTCCCTCGACCCATATCTGAAAGTAACTTCTCCATGTCTCGTCGGAGACTTAATACGAATCCACCAGTACCACATGGTCCAGTTCGGAGGGTTGTCCTTAAAAGAGAGACTCTATTGTGATCAACGAATCACTTTCCATAACAATTCTTCTACAGCCTTTACTAATCCCAATGGACTGCCCCTCATACACCGCTCGGATTTCCGCTCTAGTATTAGAGCCTACCACATACCCTGAAGTGAAGGCGAAAATTAGCTCACCTTGTCTACCTCTACAAATCCCTCCACCTCCAGATGGGCCTCGGTTTCCCTGGGACGTTAGTCGTTCCTTGACTTGTTAGTTTAGCTTAAAACTCTAGGGACGTTGGCCGTTACTTGGCACATTAGTCGGCCTAAATACTAGGGGCATTTAACTCTCCTTGGCTTGTATGCCGAGCCTAAACAAAGTCTCTAAGGGGGAGCCTCCGACATGGGAGTGAATGTGCATTGGGTTGAGAGTTAACCCATGTCCAAAACTCTATTCGGGTTAAGAGTTAGCCCATATCCAAAACTCCATTCGGGTTGAGAGTTAGCCTTGTCCAAAACTCTGTTAGTAGTTGAGAGGTGAACTGGTAAAACCTTTGTGTAAAGGTTGAGAGGTGAACCTTATTTAAAACATCTGATAGTGAATGTCGTTGTGCTCAAAGGAGTTGAGTACTTGAATCGGGAATGGAGTAGACCCAAAGTCGAACCACTATACATGCTTGTGTTTGTGATTGATTTGAGCACATTGTTATCTTAGCATTGTATGTTTAATTGTTTAATTATGAATGCTTGATAAGGAATGCATGCTAGGCACTAGATAGGCACATCCACACACAAGATGTACTTTCACTAGTAGCGTAGACTTGAGCTCATTGATCCATTCTCATAAGTCTACATAGGTTACATAGATTAGGAGCTTGATTAGTTAAATCTTTTGATTATCTATGGATGCTAAGACAATGTTGTTTAATACTTAAACCATATGCTAGTCTTGTGATTGGACCCACGTAGGCTTGGAAGTCGAAGTGTTCTTGTTTACTTAGCTTAATTTGATAAAACTGTTAAGTAGAGGAAAATCATTTTAAAAGGTCCTAATCCCCCCTCTAGGACTTAGCCATCATACTAGTTGCTTTCTAAGCTTCCGCACTAATATGTTGTTAATCCAAAAGGTGTAATTTCATATTCTTCCACTCCTACCCCCGCGATTTGATGTTTAGGAAATGTCCCAACAAGGCCCCAACATGCCACGACAACGGCTCCAGATCTAAGCCAAATCCTAAATCCATACAGTCAACCAAGGCATGACCATTGCTTTTGGTGTGGCCAACCACGCCACTTATCAAACACTTGTCCCCAGCGGTCGGTAGCTAATTTGGCTATAACTGATGGAGGCGTTAGAGATGCAGAGAATGACCCAGGATTCAATGTTATCGAACATGCTGAGTATAAAGAGGAAGCAGCTGAATGGACTCTTGGAGATTAGGGTATATCCTTGGTTGTGCAGAGCCAGATGTACACACTAGAGATGGTAGTCGAGTCCTAACGCCACAACCTTTTCCACACTAGATGCACAGCAAACGGAAAGGTTTCCGATGTTATCATTGACGATGAAAGTCGTGAAGACATTGCATCATGGATGACGGTCGAGAAGCTAAAATTGGAGACTACGCTGCATCCATCTTAATACACGATTGGTTGGATTGAAAAAGACAATGTGACAACGGTAAAGGTTTTGTGCCTTGTTTCTTTTTCAATTAGCAAGACCTATAAGGACCAAGTATTGTGTGATGTCGTGGACATGGACGCTTGTCATATGATACTTGGACATCCATGGAAATTTGATCAGGATGCTGTACATTGGGGTCGGGATAATATCATCACATTTGTTAAGGATGGGAAAAAGATTGTTCTCGCCCCTATGATTATGAAAGAAGTCCCCAAAACTACTAAAGTGGAAGAACCATCTCTCCTTGCAATACGTGACATTGAAAAGGGATGCAGGACGAAAGAAGAAGAGAGCACACTCCACGCACTATAAGAGAAATCTGCTGCAATGCATTCGGTGTTGACAATGAACATGGTGTGTGACGTGCTTCGTGACCCCAACTTGAAGCAAAACTCAAGGACGAGGTTTTTTCAAGTGGGGGAGTCTGATGTTGTGGAGAAACCCCCATGTGAATGACGAGGATCAAGCACGTTTTTGGTAGAGATGGGTCGGAGGAAGATATCCAAGTTCATAATCGATCAATCAACTGACCCAATTGATCGATCAATCAACTGACCCAATTGATCGATCGAAACTATAGGAAATAGTCCAAAGGGTTCACTCGACAAATTTTGGATCTATTTATTGATCGATTGGTTTAATCGATCAATAGAAAGTTTGTCTAAAAAAATAGATTTTCTCCCAGGACACTCTAGACGTTTTTTACAGATTACGATCGATCGAGAGATTAATTGACCGACCAATCGATCGATCAACCTATCAGGTCAACCAATCGACAACTTTGTGGGGATTTTCAAAATTTTCTGAATTTTCGTGATTAGTTTTCTTAATTGTTTAGGACTTCTTTATTGCATAATTAGGGTTTTCTAGGGTTACTTTACTCTATAAATAGTTGTTTAAACTCATTATTATTCATTCATCTTTATTATAAATCAAAATTTTGAATTATTTCGATTTTCTTCTCGTGGATTCGAGGAAGTCAGGTTGAGGATTCTTGGAAGCTCCGTGAATTCAAAGTAGTTATCTTGTGTGGAAGATGGTGATCGACCTCTCGGAAGCTCCGTGGATTCAAAGTAGTTATCCTGTGTGGAAGATGGTGATCGACATCACCACATCTACACTTGCGTCAAATTCGTCTGGTAGGGTGCCTATGGTAAGTGTGATACATGACTCGGTCTCCTTGTTGTTTTGTTCCTGAATCAGACTCGGCCGACTCAGATTGGTATCGGTTGTTAACAATAAGGTTGGGCTCAAAGGCAAGGGGTTGTTTGTATGTTACTGTAATTATTCCCTTTCAATTGGTCCCTCAGTTTGCCTCCTCCCCTCTTCTTAAATCGACAACAGTAGATTACATCCTACGTTCTCCATTTTTACTTCTTTCATCCAGGTAACGGAGAATTATTTCCATTTCATTTTTGCCCATTGAGCTTCCTTGTTGCCCATTTGAAAGGCAGGTCCCAACCATCATGATCATGACTACATTGGACCATTCATGTTGTCCAACCAATCAGAGTTCATTTTAGTACGTGTGAGTGCTAGATTGTGTTGAAAACGACTCCTATGGTTGTTTGTTGCGCTCAGACCATCCGAGGCCCATCGTGATCACATTAAATTTATTTGGAACTATTTTATGAGTGGAGATGGGTCTGGTGCCTTCTTTCCAAGCATTGTTGTTCATTTCGCTGTGGGCCACAGCTGATGCATATTGCCCAATTGTGTCATCCGAGCCATTAGTTTTGATGGGGTCTCCTTTGGCACATCCAAGGGCCGAATCTAAATAATTTTGTACAATATTATAGCCATTGTAATCAGTGGGCCCATTTTCAAGGATCAAGATAGCACGTTGTTATTACTTTCTATAAATATAGATACTAGTTTAGTTTTCTTCCATGTATAGCAAGATTCGTAAGTTGTACATCTTTATAAATAAAACGTATTGGGACTAAATCAATAATGGAAATTATTGGAGATTTCTCCACATGACCTCGTGTTATCATGGTATTAGAGTAGTTAATCTAGTTCTTGCGTTCTAACAACCTCCGAATTTGTTGTCTCTGTTGCTGCTTGTTGTCATCCCGTCGCCTACTCCTTCACGGTTCCTGCTGAAAACCCCTCTTCAGCATTGCTCGACCATCAAATCTTTAGCAAACCTTTGCAATTCAAATCGGGACTGCCTTGGGTTGAGATTTTGCGTCTAAACCTATGGGAATCCCAACGCATCCTAATTCTTAAACCGTAACCATCTTCTCCTTCAATGACAACAATTCTCCAGCCGGGACTGCCTTGGTTTTCCTTCAAAACTCATGGGACTGCCTTGGTTTTCTGCCACCAAATACCAGCAGTCAGTCCTAGTTTTCTGTCAAACACAAGTCGTCAGCATACCTTAGCAATAAGGCCTCTCTTCTTATTATGCATATGCATCTCTACGCTTGTGGGCCTTCTGATTTGACAGACATTGCAACTGCCACGAATCCAGGAGCCTGCCCATTCCAGATACCTGCCCAAATATTCTAATCCACCACTGCTTTACATCTGGATGCCTCACTCCTTCTGATCCGTTGCCATTCCAGATACCTGCCCAAATATTCTAATCCACCACTGCTTTACATCTGGATGCCTCACTCCTTTCAATCTCATTTCATCAAGGTACAACACATAGTTTAGTCAGATTCACATTTTCTCAAATATTATGGATCACAATTTTCCTTCTCGTTGGTACGTTTGATGGAACTAACTATGAACTTTGGTCCATCCATTTTGAGATTTTTCTTCAAGGATGAGGCTTGGGGGGTATAATTGATGAAACCAATCATGTTCCTGCAATGGATCAAACAAAAGAAATGACCGATTGGAAAATGAAGCGCATGGATATTAAACTCAGCTGACAATACAACTGTTGTTGGACTAAGTCGTCCTATGTAACAACCCCAAAATTTTATATTGGTAATACGTATGTGAGCCTTAATATAAGTAATTAAAACGGGTTTAAAAAATATATTTCTTGTCTTTAAGAAACAACAATATCTAGTTAGCTAAGAAGTAAAGACTTTCTTAATTCTAGAGTAGGTGGAAGGATTGATACGCGCTAGCGCACCTATTTCATCTATTGGGCCGGTAGCGTCTTCCAGTCAAGATTAAAAAATAAATAAAAATAAAAGATAAAAATAAAATAAAATTGTTGACCCTTTAAATACAATTGGGTGAACGAATGAACAGGTCGGTTCTCGCCTAGATAGTTAGGTGGGCCACAGAAAAGGATGGTATATGTTTTAATGGTGGATGTTTGCTTTGAGATGTTGGTCCACTTGGAACTTTAGATTTGTCTTATTTTTAGGACTAAATCTTAAATTGATCTTACAAATTGAATAAATGGTCTAGATTTGGCACACACATCTCGTGTGGCCCACTAAAACGGCAAAAATGGAGAAGAAAAGGGGTTTTTTTTTTTTTTTTGGTCAGTCATGCAACGCACCCACACCTACCAACCAGAAAAGGTAAAAGTAGCTCTATGTCGAAACTTGATTTGAATTGGGTTTACGATCCGGAATTTGATCTGGATCATTTGTCTTCGGTGTGGGGAGCCACAGTGATGCACGTTTAACATTTGTACGGTTCACCTATCTCTGTATGGTGTAAGGAATCTAAGGCTAAAAAATCAGCATAAGCTAAAATCTAGGTGGATCGCAACTAAATAGACAGTAAAGATTGAATGCCCATTAACGAGCCTTCCATATTGGACCCACTTTAAAAAAATGTTTATACGTGTAAATAAGTAATCGTTAAACGCTGGAACCAAAATTGTTCCAGACGCTGCAATGGTCTACGATTTTCTTAGGATTAGGCCATGGGCCCCAACATGGTGTATGTGTTATATCAAGTCCATCCAATGTGTTTGGAAGGCCATGTAATTCCTGTGACGAAAACTTGTGATAGATCTGAGCTCTGTGTTGGGTTCTTTTGATTATTGTGGACCTCACAGATATCGAGTGGGTAAAACATTTTTTGCCCAATGGTCACTATCAGAAAAGCAATCATATGGATGGGTAAAATATTACACAGATGCCTATAGTGGACCCAGTACAGAAGGAAATAATAATAATAATAAAAGAAAAAAATTAAAAAACCTTCCAACGTAGGAAGGGTTCTAATGTTGAAAAATGGGTGTGATCGTGGACACCACGTTGATATATGTGCCATCCACACCATCCACTTAAATGGTCATCCCCCATTAGGGCCCAAATCCAAAAAGGAACTTAATCCAATGATCAAGTGGGTCACACTTGCTGATTCAAAAGAAAGCATTAAATTCCATGAACTAAAAGACAAAAGAAGGAAAAGTTGAAAAGCAAATTATATTCTAGTTCTTTTTTAAAATGACTTTTATGTCAAGAATACTTT
Organism: Liriodendron chinense; assembly: GCA_003013855.2. Taxonomy (NCBI): domain Eukaryota; kingdom Viridiplantae; phylum Streptophyta; class Magnoliopsida; order Magnoliales; family Magnoliaceae; genus Liriodendron; species Liriodendron chinense. Next base: position 172,822 of record PVNU02003715.1, on the reverse strand, counting down.
TTACCCATACTTTTAATGTTATTTACACTTATACCATCTCCACATTATATACATGATTTTTAGCATATTTACCATCATAATGTAACAACCCAGAATTTTAGCCAATATGAAACTTTGAATAAATAGGTTAAGAGATTTAATTTGTAACTAATAAACAAAACAAGTTACTTAGTGGCTTGGTAATGGCTCTCCCTCATATAGGAGGAGACAAAGGATTGATTCTTGCATCCATGATGAATAACATTTTGGTAAAGTTTCAAAGATTTCAAATTCAAACTAACTTTCAAAAATTAGAAAATGAGCTCTTGAAGTTACCTTATCCGTAAAAAAGCTAGATCTGGTAAGTTCTCAAGCTTTCTTCCTTATTTTTTATGCATTTAACCTATAATCGCCGTATCTATGCAATGAACATTGTAGATCAGTCACATATTCATCACATGAACCTTTAGGTGGATATGATGAAAAAATAGAATAAATGTTTAGATCCCTGCATGATAGCTTAGGCACATCTGGATGTCCTATATCGGATCTAAACGGATCAGATGATCCCTATGGCCAAAATATATAAGGGCCCAAAGTTTTAAATCGATCTGATCAACCAATAGGTCACAATAATTATATATAGGTTTATACTCTTTTCTATTTTATGTTTTTGCATTTTGGAAATTTTCGCCAGATCTACACAATACACAGGGTTGATTGTTGATGCGTCCATTATATTGATCTTTGGAAGAGTTGAAGGAAGAGATAGCTTAGAGCTCATATCTATGCAAAATCTCTCGCTGTAGAGATCTATTTGTTATGCTCTAAAAATCTCATATCAGATCTGAAGAGATCATTAAATAGCAAGGGGTAAAATGTGTAAGGAGCCAGAATCTCAGAATGATTAGATCTACAGATGAACCACACCAAGTCGATCTAATGGTCGATGTTGATTTGTGATTATGATCCAATAATGGTCCTCAAATGCATCAGATCTATTCAATCGACAATTTTGGGAAAATTTGAATCTAAACCTCAAAATCTTAAGCTGATGGGCCATAACAATAAGATAATAAATGAACGATGAAAATAAAATTTGAGTTGATGCCGACATCAAATGGTCGAAATCTAATGATTTATTAACCATTCTCCTAAATTAACTATGCGGGAATGAATGGATGGTCCCGATCTAACCATTGTGATCAACGAGTACTTGAAAATCAAGAGATTGCAAAAACTTTAAAAAGTTGTAAGATCGAATAGATCAGATGATGGGCCGATTAAATAGGATGAATAAATGAAGTGTGATTGAATGATGATACGTATTTAGGAACCTACCGTTAGTTCGGAATTTGGGGAACTTATGGAATACACATCATCAGGTAGGGTGAGTGATCCCAACATGTTTCCTCTCCATTTCAATTCAAATAAAGTGGGTGATCTTCTGTGTGTAATTGTTGTTGTATTGATGTATGATTGAATATGAATTACAAGTCTAAATTCGGATATGCAATGGTTATGGAATACATGAGACTTGAATAACATGAGTATTGACATGAACTGATTATCACAAATACATATCTTGACATGTGCATTACATGCATCTATTCGCATGCATAGCGATGAATACCTGGAGGACTCCTCTAGATGACCTGTAGGTACTTAAGCATCCGGCAACCTACGGACCATCTTGGATGCTTACAATGTGTAGAAGCCCACTAAAGTGGTGGTTGCCTACCCTAGGAGGGTGGATGTGGGTTGATGGAATCCAACTCAAGTAAGTGAATGGACTTCCCACTTGATACATGCATCATGCATATCATGACATTAATTAATTTATTTTAATTAGTTGTTATGTGCAGCAAGCATGAATGGTTCACTCACTGGGCTCGCTCAACTGGCGGTTTTGTGATGAAAACCAAGCAGATTTAGTCAAAGTTAATCCTTTGGAACAAGGTCGAGAAAATGATCAGGCTAAACTAGGTGATGAACTAGAGGAAGCATGGCCTTACTTGACCGAAGACGAACTGGCTACTTTAGAATAATTGATTAGTTAATTTCTATTTCAAGACATTTGTTGCTTGGTGGTTATGATAATGATTGTTTCAGATTGAACCTGAATATTTAGGTAATATATGGTGGTGGATAATAGTTTAATAAGATTCCAAATGGGAGAACCATAATTGAATAAGGAAATGTTTTATTCTATATATTTTGAAGCATGTACGTGGACTTAGAATACATAGAAAAATATGCCTTGAAAAATCGTATGGATATTTGGTCTTAGTACACTGTGTACAAGTCATACTCTATAAATTGGGCCTGAAGGGCACACTCCATGTCTGAATTACAAGGCATGACAAAATGGTTTTAGATGGTATGGTCCACCTAATTTTCGTGTATGGCTGATTTTTGGGATATCCTCATCACCTAAAGGGGACCCATCAAATGCATGATGTCGATGTCTGATCCACATCATGGTGGGGCCCACACAGCTAGACCTCATGGGAACTTCCCATGAGGTCGATCTTATAATAAATGGTACTATAATGTCGACCTCTGTGTGGGCCCCACCATGCATGATGTGGTATAGACATTTACCCCATTAATTGGATGCAAAATTCCATGGTGGGCCACAGGCTTAAAAATCAGGTCGATCCATAACTTAGGTGGGCCACACCACGTACAACAATTGAGAGGATTACCAGCCCATTAAAACCTTTAAGATTGTTTATAGGGCCCCCGAGATATGGTTCACAAATCCAACCCATCCATTGCATGTGTCCCACTTGGATGGGGGCTCAGACCAAGGTTCAGCCGCATATAAAACTCAGGTGGGCCACACCAAGTGCTTTTAAATGTTTTAAGCATGTCTTCACATCATTTTAGATGCCATGGCCCCCCTGAGTTCCATATACGGCTGATTTTTTTTATATCTCATAACCTAAAAGGGACCCATCAAATGCACGGTGTTGATGTCTGATCCACATCACGGTCTGATCCACATCACATGCAGTCGAGCTGTGTGAGCCCCACCATGATGTGGATCAGACATCTACCTCATCAATCAAATGCACCATTCCATGGTAGGCAACATGCTTAAAAATTATGTCAATCAATGACATAGGTGGGCCACACCATATGCAACAGTTGAGAGGGGTTACCATACATTGTGTGTGTCCCACTTGGATGAGGGATCAAACTAATTTTCAACTACATCTAAAATTCAGGTGGGCCCCACCAAGTGCTTTTAAATGTTTTAGGCATCTCTTCACATGGTTTAAGATGGTAGAGCCCACTTGAGTTCCATATACGGCTAATTTTTTAGGATATTTTGTAACATAAAGGGGAACCCATCAAATGCATTATGTTGATGTTCAATCCACATAATTGTGGGGGCTTCCCAAGAGGTCGACCTTATTGTAATAACCCAGGTCCTTACAATAATTTAAATAATAATTTTATTAACTTTAGATTTCTAAAATGATTTAATTAGTAGTTTAATTGATTATTCAAGTAATTAAATCACTTTAATATTGATAAATTAATATTAAATAATACGTAAGAAATTATAGTATGGCCCCTTTATTAAAGTTTCTCAACATGAACCCTAGAACAGCGTAGAAGTGTTAGATTTTACAAAACTCATAAATTTACAATAATTATGAAAATGCCATTAGTTAAACTTAAGTTATATGGCCATTTTCAAGTATCATGATTTCTGGCGATCATTCTCATACAAAACTCTATATACTAGTTCTAGGACAAAATCTAACCGTACACATGGAATTTCAACCCTCCGATCATTCTATAAATGTCCTAATCAGAAAGCGGGTCATAAGTGGGCCATCTAAACTCGGATCTACCTCATTTTTTTTGTTTCATGCCTCAAAATTTGGAGTCCTACCTGATGGTCGAATTAGATTTTGTACATACATCACGGTGGGACCCACATGCACTACGTGCGCAACTTGAGTCCGGTCAAACGCGCGTTGACCGCGTATTACAAGATGGTTTCCGTCTTCTTCTCCGTCCGCTGCAACAGTGTGTGGCGCTGTTCGTCTGGGCGCTCAACACCGTCCATCTGTGGACCCCACATCTAAAATCCAAACTGTCCATCTGATTGATCTTTCCAACGCAAACAATCCTCGTGAGTTTTTCTTCTAACAACCGAACAACGAATCCTCCTTAAGCTACCGTTCAATCTAAAGAAATCCAAGATCTATGAATCTGCCAAGCATGGATGGACCAGATCTCTTCCAGATCTCCGTGTGGATCCCACCTAGATTTCCAACAGATCCTTTGTGCAAAGAACCTCCGAAACTCGGTCGGTCTCCTCCTCCAACTCAAATTAGAAACTCTCCCTTCGCACCCATCTACCCAACCCACTATAGGGCTATAAGACCCCCCTGGCCGTGTTCCCCTCCTTCAGAAAAGGCAAGAGAGAGAGAGAGAAGCCGTGAGAAAGAGAGAGAGAGAGAGAGAGAGAGAGAGAGAGACGTTAAAGAGAGAGAAGGAGAGGGTGAGAGCGAGAGAAGGTGGTGGTGCGGCTGCCATTGCCTTGCTGTTGCCGCACCGCTGCACTGCTGGACCCTACTTCAGCAAAGAAGAAGAAGAAGAAGAAAGAAAGAAAGAAGAAAGAAGAAAGAAGAAGGTAGGAGAAAGAAGGAAGAAAGAAAGAAGAAAGAAGGAGAAGTTTTCAACCGAGTCGACTCAGACTCGATTTAGAGCTTAGGATCTGTCATATGAGTGATTCATCTCAGAAAGTTCTTGTTAATTCTTCATTCCCTATACTTATTTTCCTCTATCATATATCTTAAGGATAGATCCATCTCTCAATATATTTCCAACTAGGCTTAGGTTTGTGAATTTGTGCATAGTATGGATCCTAAGGAAGGGATCCTTCTCTTAAATTTATTTTTAATTTCATCTCTCAATTATTCCTCTTGGTTGATTCTATTTCCTCAAATTTTTCCTTCCTAGTCACACATCAAAATTTTAGACAAACCCAACTTAGGCTTAGAGTACGTACAAGACGTCACCTTTAGAATAACAATAGTAAATCGTCAAAATGCTAAAAGCTTACACGTCATCCTTCTGATCTATTTTCACCTAATATATCACAAACTAGGGTTAGAAGAGAAATTGCCTGAATAAAGATAATGCATGCATGATATGATTGATTGAATGATGAATTGCATTATGTGCTTGATGAATGCTTCCATAAACTCATGACATGTGCATACATTTATACACTGCGACAGAACAGGAGCATGGTTGATTTGACTCCTGGCGTGCATGGTTGATTTGCCGCCTCGCTGTACCGGTTAGGTGAGCATGGTTGATTTGTGACAGGTTTCTAATGTTCAATGGCAGCGAGTTCTGGTCGTTTCACTTATTGAGCATGGTTGATTTGCTCGGTTGGTGGTGCATGGTTTGTTTGCCCACTGGCGTACATGATTGATTTGCCGTCTCGCTGTACCGATTAGGTGAGCATGGTTGATTTGCGACAGGTTCTTAATGTTCAGTGGCAGTGAGTTCCTAGATGTTTATTGCTCTTACACATATCATAACATACATGACATCATGATAATCATGTTCCATCTACAATAAATCATAAAGTGTATTAATCATAACCTTACCCTTGTATACTTTCATACAATCCTATCTGTTGATGTTTTACATCTTATCTCTTATTAACTGGAATATTACCTGTAATGGAAATGACCTCACTGGGCTTTAGCTCACCAAAATCAGCACAGTTCCTGCAAGATTTCAGGAGGAAGGAGGAGCAGCTGAAGCGGAATATATGGACGGCTATTTCTATTAGAAGCTTTATCTTAGATTAGGTGGTTTAATTTATTTCTTTTTAAAGATGATTAAAACAGACTTCAGTAGACTCAAATGATTTGCAGAGTAGATGTAATTGTTTGATTTAAATTACAATTTGAGATTTAAGCTATGATAAATAAAGTACTTTAGTTTTGTAGTATTGTGGCATGTGGAATGGAATTTCTCTAAAAGTATGCTTGAATTAAATTCGCACTCTAGAACTCGGGCCTTGGGTTGTTGTACTCGAGTCTCGAATTTCAGGGTGTGACAGTTTGGTATCAGAGAAAATTTCAAGATTCCAATGCCTAGGGTTATGGGTTAGGTTTACATGTAGGTGAATAATCTAGTCCTTTGATGGCACCAACCCCATTAAATATTAACTTATGATTCTACTTGGCTCGTAGATTAACCATGACGGGACTTAGCGAGCAAAACGGGACGCCCTCCACCCCACCCACTACCAACAATACAACGACATCAATTCCAGGCTTGGCTGAGCAAAACCAACTGCAACATGAGATGATGAAAGTGTTGGGGACTATGGTCAACGTTATTGGACTTCAGAATAATCCGATACCCCCTCCAACCACACACGGAAATTCAGGTGGGTTACTGAAAAGATTCAAACGGTTACGACCCCCCTCATTCAACGAATCACCCGACTCGAACAAAGCAGAACATTGGCAAAACGAAATGGAGAAACTCTTTGAAGGAATGGGATGCAGAGAAGAAGAGAAAGTCACTTTAACCACCTTTGTACTCGAGGGAGAAGCGTACTATTGGTGGAAATCCATGGTGAGATCAGTTGCCCCAGGCACTATATGGACCTGGGACTTATTCTGCTACAAATTTAATAAACAATACTTCCCAAAGACAATGCGAGATCAGAAGATAGTGGAATTCATGAGATTGAAACAAGGAAAACTCTCCGTCAGACAGTATGAAGCCAAGTTTACGGAGTTGGCGAGATATGTCACTTCTATGGTACGAGAAGAAGAGGATAAGGCTCGAAAATTTGAGAGCGGCCTCAAACCACCTATACGGAGCAGAGTGCGGGCCTTCGAACTAACGACTTACATGGAGGTCTTTAATAAGGCCTTAGTGGTAGAGAGAGACTTTGAGGAGTTTTGGAAGGATCGGGAATAGAAAAATTCTAATACAGGGTCGAAAAACAAGGCGTCATCCATCGCACTACCCCAACATTCGGATAAGCGACAGAAAATGATGAGAAGTTCCACACCCCTACCGCCATCGGGCAACAATCAATTCCATGGGAGATGCTATAATTGTGGTGAGGTGGGTCACACGCGACCTTCATGTCCTCTATTGGTCTAGGGGCCATCTCGCCCGGTATCCCAACCACGCATTCCACCATCTCAATATGCACAGCCACAATAACGTCCACACATGCAACAACAAAGGCCTCCACAATACTCCCAACAGCCCAGGCTGCAACAAACACAACCTTTCTCAATTACGAGACCTGGTAACCAACCTCCAAGACAGCAAGCTCAAGGGCGGGTTTAAGCAGTAGCCCCGCCAGTGGGGGAGCTTGAAACATCACAAGAATACGAAGAAATGCCACATGAAGAAGAACCAGTTCCAGAAGAGGCAGCAGCACAGTGCTACGCAATCACAGATGCCCCACCTGATCACAATGCAATTGGGACAGTAGTCGAAGGTACGCTTTTTATATTTACATCACCTGCCAAAGCTTTATTTGATACGGGGGCCACACACTTATTCATTTCTGCATCCCTGGTCACTTGTTTGGAATTGGTTAGTGAGAACATGGATAGGAAATTGACTATTGCTACACCCATTGGTAGATCGGTAGTATTAGATCGAATTTGTAAGGACTGTCCCATCTTGATAGGCGAGGCTTGTCTGCTAGCAAATTTAATCGTCATGGATATGACGGGATTCGAGATTATCCTTGGAATGGATTGGTTGGCCGCGCATCACGTTACCTTTGACTGTTACGAAAAGACAGTAACATTCTCCACCCCAAATCAACCAGTCATCATATTTCATGGGGGCAGACATGTAGATCCAATAATAAGCATGGCAGTGCTATCCGAGACGGATGACCAGGAAACCCATACTGAACAAATACACATAGTTAACGAATTTCCTGTCATGTTCCAAGAAATCCTGGGATTACCCCCTCGGAGGGAAGTAGACTTTTCCATCGAACTGGTACCAGGAACCGCCCGATTTCTAGAGCAGCATACCGCATGACCCCATTGGAATTAAAAGAACTAAAGAAGCAGATTTAAGAACTGTTAGATCAAGGATTTATAAGGCCCAGCACATCACCTTGGGGAGCTCCAGTCCTATTTGTGAAAAAGAAGGACGGCTTGATGAGACTATGCATTGATTATCGTCAACTTAACAAAGTCACAATTAAAAATAAATACCCTCTGCCTCATATCGATGACCTGTTCGATCAATTGAGGGGAGCTCGTACTTTTTCAAAATAGATTTGAGGTTAGGATATCATCAGTTAAGAATCAAAGATCCAGACATATCTAAAACCGCCTTCAGGACACGTTACGGTCACTATGAGTTCCTGGTTAAGACTTTTGGGCTCACAAATGCTTCGGCGGTGTTTATGGACTTAATGAATAGGGTGTTTAAGCCTTACCTCGATCAGTGTGTCATAGTTTTCATTGATGACATCCTCATCTACTCCAAGACTTATGAGGAACACGAGGAACACCTTAGGACTGTGTTACAGATCCTTAAAGACAACCAATTATATGCGAAGCTCAAAAAGTGTGAGTTTTGGAAGAAAGAAGTAAAATTTCTAGGACATGTTGTGTCAAAAAAGGGAATCTCAGTAGACCCGATAAAGATCGAAGCCATGATTAACTGGGAACAACCCACAAATGCATCCGAAGTACAAAGTTTTCTGGGTTTCGCAGGCTATTACAGGAGGTTTATCGACGGGTTTTCCAAAATTACGAGACCGTTAACCAGTCTAACGGGGAAGAGTAGAACCTTTATATGGGACGACAGTTGCGAAGTAGCATTTACAAGGCTTAAGAAGCATTTAACGTCGGCACCAATATTAATCATTCCAACGGAAGGAGAAAAATTTATCGTCTACACGGATGCCTCTCACCACGGGTTGGGATGTATTCTTACATAGAATGGAAGGGTGATCGCTTACGGCTCCAGGCAGTTGAAGAAACATGAGCAAAATTACCCTACTCACGACTTAGAGCTAGCTGCGGTCGTCTTCGCTTTGAAAATATGGAGACATTATTTGTATGGAGAGTAGTTTGAACTATACATCGATCATAAGAGTCTTAAATATCTATTTGACCAAAAGGAGTTGAACATGCGGCAGAGAACATGGCTAGAATTTCTAAAAGACTATTAGTTTGACATCTATTACCATCCGGGCAAGGCAAATGTGGTGGCCGATGCTTTGAGTAGGAAGAAGCAATTACTTGCCGCGACCCTCGCCATGCAAGAATGAAAATTGTTAGAAAATGTCAAAGACTACAAGATCCAACAGTGGGAAAATAACACCATGGCTTTCCTTGGAAATTTGACAATTCAGCCAACGTTGGTGACCCGAATCATAAAAGCTAAAAAACAGGACACATGGCTCCAAGATCGAATTTCAATTGTAGTCGCCGATGCAGCAGTTGAATGGAGAGTAGGGGCAGACGGAGCAATCAGGTATCGAGGAAGATTGTGCGTGCCTGACATCGAAGAACTAAAGAAAGAAATTTTGGAAGAAGCCCATAGATCGAAGTTAACAATACATCCTAGAAGCACGAAAATGTATCGCAACGTTCGCAGGACATATTGGTGGAACAACATGAAGAAAGAGATCACAAATTTCGTGTCCAAATGTTTCACCTGTCAACAGGTTAAAGCCAAACACCAGAGCCCTTCTGGTCTACTACAACCATTAGAAATCGCAGAATGGAAATGGGAACGTATATCCATGGATTTTGTTATAGGACTACCCAGGTCAGGGAAAAATCATGATGCAATGTGGGTAATTGTAGATAGACTAACTAAGTCGGCACTTTTCTACCGGTACGAATGAATAACTCCTTAGAAGAGCTGAGTAAGTTATATATCAAGGAAATTGTGAGACTTCATGGGGTGCCTGTTTCGATTGTTTCCGATCGTGACCCTAGGTTTGTTTCTCGATTCTGGAAAGGTCTTCAAGCATCATTGGGAACTAAACTGAATTATAGTACAGCGTTTCATCCACAGACTGACGGCCAGACAAAAAGAGTGAATCAGATATTAGAAGATATGCTCAGGTGTTGTGTTCTCGATTTCAAGGGAAATTGGGACAATCATCTTCCTCTAATAAAGTTTGCATACAATAATAGTTATCAGTCGACTATCTGAATGGCACCATTCGAAGCACTCTATGGTAGACCTTGTAGATCCCCTAGCTGTTGGACAGAAGTGGGCGAGAAAGCGTTGTTAGGACCTGAGCTTGTACAACAAACTTTTGAGAAGATTGCAGTTATTAAAGAACGTATCCGTGTCGCTCAAAGCCGACAGAAGAGTTATGCAGATAATCGAAGGAAGGATTTGAAATTCTTCGTGGGCAATCATGTGTTTTTGAAAGTTTCTCCGATGAAAGGAGTCATGCGATTTGGGAAAAAGGAAAAATTAGCTCCAAGATACATCGGACCATTTGAAGTATTAGCTAAAGTTGGCGCCGTAGCATACAGACTTGCCTTGCTGCCTCAATTATCGAGTATTTATAACGTTTTCCATGTTTCCATGTTAAGAAAGTATGAACAAAATACTTCTCACGTCATCGACTGGCAGCCGTTGGAAATTCAAGAAGATACTACATACATTGAGAAGCCGGTTAAGATTCTAGACAAAAAGGAACAAGTACTCCGCACCAAAATGATACCACTGGTTAAAGTACAATGGAGTAATCACGAAGTTGAAAAAGCTTCTTAGGAACGTGAAGATGAAATCCGAAAAAAATACCCAGATTTATTTTAAGGTACGTTTAATTTCGAGGACGAAATTTTTTTCTTTTAGGAGGGTAGAATGTAATAACCCGAGTCCTTACAATAATTTAAATAATAATTTTATTAACTTTAGATTTCTAGAATGATTTAATTAGTAGTTTAATTGATTATTCAAGTAATTAAATCACTTTAATATTAATAAATTAATATTAAATAATACGTAAGAAATTATAGCATGGCCCCTTTATTAAAGTTGCTGAACATGGACCCTAGAACAGCGTAGAAGTTTCAGATTTCACAAAACTCATAAATTTACAATAATTACGAAAATGCCATTAGTTAAACTTAAGTTATATGGCCATTTTCAAGTATCATGATTTCTGGCGATCATTCTCGTACAAAACTCTATATACTAGTTCTAGGACACAATCTAACCGTACACATGAAATTTCAACCCTCCGATCATTCTACAAATGTCCTAATCAGAAAACGGGCCATAAGTGGGCCATCTAAACTCTGATCTACCTCATTTTTTTGTGTCATGCCTTAAAATTTGGAATCCTACCTGATGGTCGGATTAGATTTTATACATACATCACGGTGGGACCCACGTGCACTACGTGCGCAACTTGAGTCCGGTTAAACGCGCGTTGACCGCGTATTACAAGACGGTTTCCGTCTTCTTCTCCGTCCGCTGCAACAGTGTGCGGCGCTATTCGTCTAGGTGCTCAACACCGTCCATCTGTGGACCCCACATCTGAAATCCAAACTGTCCATCTGATTGATCTTTCCAACGCAAACAATCCTCGTGAGTTTTTCTTTTAACAACCGAACAACGAATCCTCCTCAAGCTACCGTTCAATCTAAAGAAATCCAAGATCTATGGATCTGCCATGCATGGATGGGCCAGATCTCTTCCAGATCTCCGTGTGGATCCCACCTAGATTTCCAACGGATCCTTTGTGCAAAGAACCTCCGAAACTCGGTCGGTCTCCTCCTCCAACTCAAACTAGAAACTCTCCCTTCGCACCCATCTACCCAACCCACTGTAGGGCTATAAGACCCCCCTGGCCGTGTTCCCCTCCTTCAGAAATGGCAAGAGAGAGAGAAAGAGAGAGAAAGAGAGAGAGAGAAGCCGCAAGAGAGAGAGAGAGAAGCCGTGAGAAAGAGAGAGAGAGAGAGAGAGAGAGAGACGTTAAAGAGAGAGAAGGAGAGGGTGAGAGTGAGAGAAGGTGGTGGTGCGGCTGCCATTGCCTTGCTGTTGCCGCACCACTGCACTGCTGGACCTTGCTCCAACAAAGAAGAAGAAGAAAGAAAGAAAGAAGAAAGAAGAAAGAAGAAGGTAGGAGAAAGAAGGAAGAAAGAAAGAAGAAAGAAGGAGAAGTTTTCAACCGAGTCGACTCAGTGAGCCGACTTAGACTCGATTTGGAGCTTAGGATCTGTCATGTGAGTGATTCATCTCAGAAAGTTCTTGTTGATTCTTTATTCCCTACACTTATTTTCCTCCATCATAGATCTTAGTGATAGATCCATCTCTCAATATCTTTCTAACTAGGCTTAGGTTTGTGAATTTGTGCATAGTATGGATCCTAAGGAAGGGATCCATCTCTTGAATTTATTTTTAATTTCATCTCTCAATTATTCCTACTTGTTGATTCTATTTCCTCAAATTTTTCCTTCCTAGTCACACATCAAAATTTTAAACAAACCCAACTTAGGCTTAGAGTACATACAAGACGTCACCTTTAGAATAACAATAGTAAATCGTCAAAACGCTAAAAGCTTACACGTCATCCTTCTGATCTATTTTCACCTAATATACCAAAAACTAGGGTTAGAAGAGAAATTGCCTAAATAAAGATAATGCATGCATGGTATGATTTGATTGAATGATGAATTGCATTATGTGCTTGATGAATACTTTCATAAACTCATGACATGTGCATACATTTATACACTGTGACAGAACAGGACATGGTTGATTTGACTCCTGTCGTGCATGGTTGATTTGCCGCCTCGCTGTACCGGTTAGGTGAGCATGGTTGATTTGCAACAGGTTCCTAATGTTTAGTGGCAGCGAGTTCTGGTCGTTTCACTTATTGAGCATGGTTGATTTGCTCGGTTGGATTAGTGGTGCATGGTTGATTTGCTCACTGGGTTGCATGGTTGATTTGCCGCCTCGCTGTACCGGTTAGGTGAGCATGGTTGATTTGCGACAGGTTTCTAATGTTCAGTGGCAGTGAGTTCCTAAACGTTTATTGCTCTTACACGTATCATAACATACATGACATCGAGGATAATCATGTTCCATTTACAATAAATCATAAAGTGTATTAATCATAACCTTACCCTTGTATACTTTCATACAATCCTATCTGTTGATGTTTTACATCTTATCTCTTATTAACTGGAACATTACTTGGAATGGAAATGACCTCACTGGGCTTTAGCTCACCAAAATCACCACAGTTCCTGCAGGATTTCAGGAGGAAGGAGGAGCGGCTGAAGCGGAATATTTGGACGACTATTTCTATTAGAAGCTTTATCTTAGATTAGGTGGTTTAATTTATTTCTTTTTGAAGATGATTAAAACAGACTTTAGTAGACTTAAATGGTTTGCAGAGTAGATGTAGTTGTTTTATTTAAATTACAATTTGAGATTTAAGCTATGATAAATAAAGTACTTTAGTTTAGTAGTATTGTAGTATGTGGAATGGAATTTCTCTAAAAGTATGCTTAAATTAAATTCGCACTCTGGAACTCGGGCCTTGGGTTGTTGTACTCGAGTATCGAATTTCGGGGCGTGACACTTATAGTATCAGTTCCCTTATTCTCAATGTGGATCAGACATCTACGCAATCAATCAGATGCAGTACCATTCCGTGGTGGGCCACGAGCTTTAAAATTAGGTCAATCGATGACTTAGGTGGGCCACATAACATAGAACAGTTGATAAGGGTTAACAACCCATTAAAATCTTCATGATCATTTATTGGGCCCACCAAGATATGGTTTACAAATCCAGCCCATGCATTGTGAGTGTCCCACTTGGATGTGGGGACAAAGCAAGTTTCAGTCGTATCCAAAACTCAAGTGGTTCCCACAAAGTTCTTTTAGATGTTTTAAGCATGCTTTCACATGGTTTTAGATGGGATCACCCACCTAATTAAGTTTTGTATACGACTGATTTTTTGAATATTCCATAACCTAAAGGGGACCCACCAAATGCACGATGTTGATATCCGATCCACATCACGGTGAGGCCCACACTGCTCCTTCTCATGGGAACTTCCCATGAGGTCGAGTTGTGTGGGACCCACCATGATTTGGATCGAACATCTACCCATCAATCAGATGCACCAATTCATGGTGGGCCACAGGCTAAAAACTCAGGTCAATCGATGACTTAAGTAGGCCACACAACATATAACAATTGAGAGGGGTTAGCAGCCCATCCATTGTGTTTATCCCACTTGGATGAGGGGTAAGACCAAGTTTCAAGAGCATCCATAACTCAGGTCGGCCCCACTAAGTGCTTTAAGATATTTTAGGCATGTTTTCACATGATTTTAGATGGTATGGCTCACGTGAGTCCTGTGTACAACTAATTTTGTAGATCTCTCATTGTTAGAACTAGAAAAATGCTCAAGGAAGTTTTGTTGTGTAGTTCTGAGTAATGAAAACATTCATAGACAATCATAAGCATTCACAAAGTACACAAGAGAAGAGATATCGCAAGGTGAATTTTATTCCAGAGATTCTAAGATCATGTACATTCGAGTTCGTGGTCTGGCATGAGCCCTTAATTACATCAAATGATCGATGACCCTTGATTAAAAGGCAGAAGACTAGTCAGCAGGGACTATGGTCTTAGAGTCATGGTTGTAGAGACCTGTAGTTTGTGGTCAAAGAAACCTATGTATGTGTTTTGTTTTGTTATGGACTGATCCATCTTTGTACGGGTCAGATGTCTATGTCCCATATTTTGACCGGAGATTCGGGCTGAGACCATCAGGGTTTTTTAACCGACGGGTGCAACTCTGGGCCTGCGCCCGTTGTTGGAACGGGTGACTGCGGGAAGACCGATTTGCAGTTGTATGTACCTGAACAGCCCAACCGGCGGATTCTGTTTGGATGGGTAGGGCATCGACTGTTCTTGAGGTGTCGATCTTTAACAAATTTCATATGATAGTTTAGAACTCTTTCGATCCGGTTTACTGTGTTAACCGTAGTCCTGTTCGCTTAGTCTGAATCTTAATCCGGGTTATATTATAATAGTACATGTGTAATATCTATAATTTTCTGATGATTTGTTTGGTATTTTATTTAATTTAAAAACCTAGATTAAAATGATAACATTTGATTGACAACGTGCATAATGTGTGTTTCCTTCGAATAATTGGGTAGAAAAGTGGAATTGTAAACTACATTTCATGTATATAAACTTAGTAATTTATTTTAAATATTTTGTATCATCTGTGGAATTGATCTAAGCCATAGACTGATATATTAAATTATGTAGAATCCAATAATATAGTCTGATCGATCCAGATCTAATCATAAATCTTTCTATCGTGACCATTCATCCTCATTTTGATCATTGTGGCCCATTGAACTAATCAAAAAGAGTTTTGTTCCGTTGGAATCATAGAGTGTCCTTAGAAGAACCTTCGTAACCATTGAAATTCTCATCGGACTTCGATCAAGCCATTAAAACTTGTCCTAGCACCAAACCAGTGGTGAAAGTGAACCCCCGTGATTTATTTCAATTGGTGATTCAGTTAGCTGTGCGATTTTCTCCACACCTTTGTTATAGCATTTTAGTCGTCCATGTGAAATTTCATCACTGGATGATCTTCTAAGACCGTTTAATCAAAGAATTACTGTGTAGGGCCATGTGAACCACCGATCAAGGTGAAATTACTCATGGACAACCTTTTTCATATGCTTAGATGACCTATTAGATTAGATTCCAGGGTCCTAGATATGTCTATGTAGACCGAGAAGTACAGAAGTCCCATTCGATGCGACATACCAATTCAAAATCTAAACTTTAGGATATAGGTATGAAGTTTGGAAAGAGAGATTTCTATCTTCATTGTGGACCGTCTATCTTTATGTATGGACGTCAGTGTGTGCCTAGATTTTTTGTATTTTAGGTTTTCTAAGATGGCCCACGTCCCTGTGTTTTCAGAATCTTGAACCGATGTGTGTTCACCATCCATCACATTTTTTATCAATTACTCTTAAACTGGTAAGAGATTCATTGACCCAACGGTCCATTATTCAATCCATGGACATTCTTACCAATGGAATGGACCACTTTGTACAACACTCAATGGTCATGATTTAATCTCACCTCAAAGTGGTCAAGCTTATCCTTAGAAACTAACTACCTTAAGTTGTGGTGTTTACCACCATTTAGACCATCATTTGTGTCCTTATTAGATTGCGGGTGTGGACACTACCAAATTCATACCACTTTGTCAGCTTTTTTAGGCCAATGTCATAATGATCTTAAATTTGTAAAAGGTGGGCCTGATTTTAAGATGTTACACATCCATTCTAGAGTGTTCATTTAGGCTAACTCTTACATAAATCATAATGTGTCCATCCATCGACCCTTTGACCCGAGAGTTTACCTACTACTTGTTATGCTAATCCTCTGTGTGATGGACGTCTTGGATCCAAGATGGGATCACTAGGTGGACCATCAGAATATTACTTCTATTTCCACCACAAATATTTATGTTATTGTAGACACCCCACCTTCGGCTACACTGTTGGTAGAGATAGCTGGTTGAACGGAGGACCATACCCCCAAATCCCAAGTCCAAACTCAGCCAAACTCACCCTTGTAAACCCCATTCCATAGCCCAGTTCAAGCCTGAACCCAGTCAACCCAGTCCTAAACACCACCCTGAAAAACCCCCCATAAAAAAGGCCAGTCAAAAAATCCCAAAAAAGTCAAACTCACTGAGTCAACTCGCTGAGTTAACCCGCTGAGTCAACCCGTCGAGTCAAAACACCGAGTCAACCCGTCGAGTCAACCCGTCGAGTCAAACCACCGAGTCGACCCGCTGAGTCAACTCACTGAGTCGACAAGCGAGTCCAACAGCAGCCCCGAGGGAACGGCCGTACTCGCTGGAAACCGAGGAGCGGCCGTACGGGCGGCCCATGGCAGGCCGCCCGGACAAAATTACGAGAGCTGCCACTCTCTGCTACTATAAATACCCCCCTCCCCTTCTCATTTGAACAAGCCATTCGAGTCCATTTCAGCCCGAGAGCTCTGAGTCCATCTCTCCACCCTTTAGCCCATTTTTCCACCAAGGAGAGCCCGAGTGAGGAGAGCCTAACCCTGGTCCAGCCCAGCCTGACCACTGGTCCAAGCCTCTCAAGTCACCCAAGTCTTAATCCAGCTACTCGAAGCTAACCCTTGCGACACCTCCGTCCACCCAGCTACTCATTTTCCAGCATCATCTCATTTGCATCTAGCATAAGTGCAACATTTACTTTCCTTCCAACCCCCCTGCTTCACTACAAGCACTTTGATTACTCAAGAACACATGCATATGTCTTTATATTAAGCACCTGTCAGTTCGAGCGTATGCTCTGGGCTTGCCCGTTGTTGGAACCTGCCCATCAGAAACTCTTACTGTTCAGACCTGCATTCATGCTTCACCATAAAACACCTTGATCATTCAAGCACACTGCATACGTCTTATATTAAGCACCTGTCAGTTCGAGCGTACGCTCTGAGCTTGCCCGTTGTTGGAACCTGCCCATCAGAAACTCTTACTGTTCAGACCCGCATTCATGCATCATGTCATCCATGAGAATATACGAGGATTAAACTAGACTTTCAAGTATTCGATCGATTCTGTGAAGTAGAGACCGTACTTCGGTATGGGCAGTGTGTGGGGTGCTTAACCTCTTCCCACCCTGTAACCGTGATCCCTTACCTTGAATCTCTGACCGCAGATCAACAGGAGTCATTTTGGAGGAAGGAATCTTCGGATTCCCTTCTCTAACGTTTCTACCGGGTCTAGCCGACTGTAGATTCGAAGTAACTGGCTAGTGGCGACTCTGGTCTTATATAAACTCACTTAAACATATTCAGCTCAACACGACAACCAAACAAAGCCCTCGAGAACGAGGCAAGCCAGTGGCACAAACGGCGATTTCGCACTCACGCACCTCTTCTTCTTCTTCTTCCGAAAGGAAAGGGAGAACGACGTCGTGTGGGAGCGCGGAAAAATCGACGAGGGTCCACAAAATGGCGACTCCGCTGGGGATGAATTAGTCCCACTAGTCGTGATCCGACTTGAAAAACAGAATCATTCCCGTACTTGAAAGTCACTAATCCTCATACAATCTCATCTGCATAGCATTCTACCCAAAACCAAACAAAAAAAAAAATAGAAAAGCCCAAAACCAAGAAAAAAATAGAAAATCCCAAAACCCAAAAAGAGTAGAGTATAGTCCTCACCATTGCGCCTCCTCGGGCTCAACGTACGCGGAGACAACTTCCCTTCCGCAGCATAATCCGCACTCGGGCTCAGCAAGACATGTCCGACCACGAAGAAGAAACGCATCACTTCCCTGCTCTTGAAATGACCGAAGCACAACCTCCAGCGCAACAGCCCGTTGACAATACGCCAATCATACAAGAATTGGCACAAGGAATGAGAGCAATGCAAGAAATGCTCTTGCAATTCATGCAAGCACAAACCACCGCAGCAGCCAACAATCCGGTTGGCCCAGTTCAGCAATCTTAACAACCATGCCGGATCCCTCCGGCCTCCAGTTCAAATCAAGCACAACCATCGGAGTCTGCCCAAGACTACCGACAGCAGCCTCCTCAGCCCTTTGCTATGGGGCATCCTTCTCAATACTTTCCTGTAACAACGAGACCATCTCAGAGCATCCTAGTCGCAGGGAATTCCAGTCAGCTTCCAGTCAATCTTGCAAACAACAATCTCAGTAGATCTCAGCATGTCCCCGCCGATGGGACACCTTTTCAATTCCAGCACATCCCCGCCGATGGGATTTCAATTCAATTTCCAGCAACAGGGACAGCACTGGCGAATGCCCACAATGGGGGTCAGTGTCAAGCCCACATCAATCAGCGGACAGTGGCGAATACCCAGCAAGGGGGTCACTTCCCAACATCTCAGCCTCCTGCAAACAGGAGCACTTTTCAATTCCAGCATATCCCCGCCGATGGGATTCCAGTTAATTTCCAGCAATCTTCAATTCAGCAAAATCCAGTTAATTTTCAGCAATCGTCAATTCAGCAAAATCCAGTTAATTTCCAGCAAGTTCCAGTTCAACCTTCAGTACAGTCTCCAGTTCAGTTACCATCATTTCAAGCACAAGTTCATCAGAATCCAGTTTAGTCATCAAATCAATTTCAGCAACCCGAGGTTGCTTTTCAGCAAGCCCATAGGGTCGAAGACATCGACCACTATGCCGAAGAAGAACGTGCCTTACTCCAGGAGGCACCAGTCGCTCGAACAGATCACTCAGGACTGGACGAGTTGCGGGAGCAGTTCCAGATCTTGCAAAATCAGCTTCAGCGACAGCAAGGGATCGACTTACCTTCGACCAAGTTCAGAGACTTGTGTCCTTTCCCAGATGCTCAAGTACCTCAAAACTTTGAGGTACCAAAATTCAAGAGATACGATGGCAGCGGTTGTCCCACAGCACATCTCAAGGCTTTCTGCGGGGAGCTGAGTGCAATCGCAGGAAATGAAGGGGCCCTTATTCGTTTGTTTCAAAAATCTCTGAAGGGAGATGCCCTAGATTGGTACACTTCATTGGACTGCCACCGCATCAGAACATGGGAGCAGCTTTCCCAAGCTTTCGTCGACAGATTCGCATACAATCTCAACATGGCACCCAGAAGAGCCGACCTCGCAGCACTCAGGCAAAGGAGTGATGAAACACTATCAGCTTATGTGGGACGTTGGCGAGCTATGACAGCCAGAATGCGGACACCCATCGACGATGAAGAACAAATCTCCATGATTGTTCATTCAACATATCCAGGCATATCCGGGTATCTCATCTCACATCCATATGCGAACTTCTCGCAGCTAATCCGTGCTGGAGAGCAAGTCGAAGCAGGAATCCGTGCCGGGACGATCTCCCCATGGCCTCATCAAGCCACTCCAGTCAATAGGAACAGAGTGGAAGGAAGACCTATCGGGCACGGGAATGGAAACCGTAGTGGTTCTCCTCCCCGCCCAATAGAGGTAAACAACATCAACACCACTGCTCAAGGAAATCAACGTGCTCCCCCACAGGGACGTCAACAGTATCAGCAGAATCAAGTTCAGCATCAGCCTCAGCGATATCAGCCACAACCGAATCCTCAGCCACAACCACCTCGACAACAGCAGCAGTTCAGAGGAAACGGCCCATACTCATACCAGAACAGGCAGAATTACAGGGAGTTCAGGAAGTTCACTCCACTCAGTCAACCACTTAGTCAAATCATAACTACGCTGGTACAAAAGCAGTTACTCACTCTGATGACACCTAGGCCTCCGCCTCATCCTCTGCCTCCAAACTACCGAGAAAATGAGTACTGTGCCTACCATCAAGGACGTGGCCACGCCACTGATCGATGCTATACTTTGAAGAATGCCATACAAGACCTGATTGATGACCGCAAGATCGTCATCTCGGTCCCTGGAACTTCTCCAGCAGCTTCCACCAACATCCTTCAGAATCCTCTGCCTCAACATCAGACGGACCCCAGTTCGTCTCGTGGCCCTGCAGTCAATAGTATAGAAGAAGGGGACCATCTCGATTGCTTCTTCTCCCCTATCCAGTCCATTCATGCTTACACTTATGGGCCGACAAGTCCTCCTTCGATCATGCAAGGGGCAAGTCCCTTGCCTCCTCCAATCTCTGAGCCAGTAGTACTCGAAGGAGCACTTCAATACGATGTGCCAGTTGTACAAGGGGCACCTTACGGCCCCTCAAGCTGGGAACCAATCATCCTGGAAGGAGCACAATCATACATCGAGCCCACATACGAACCTGTCATCTTGCAAGGGGCAACTCCAGAACAATCCAATCCGCAATGGAAGGATTATACTCATCAACAGCAAGAGCCAGTTGTCCTGGAAGGAGCTCCTCCATTTGAGCCAGTCATATTGCAAGGGGCAAACCCCGGAGGCGTGTCAATCACGCTACGGCAGCTGGGACGAACAGGGAAACCTCCTGCCATATCAAGAGGACCAGTATTCATTCCATGGGAGCCTCCCGCTCCAGGAACAATCAAGACAGGACCACAACCTTATGTGGTCTATGAAGACAAGCCTCGATATTACCCTTTCAGCACAGGCAACAATGTAGTTCTCAAGGCAAAAGCTCTGTACGAGGAAGATCTGGTACCCACACCAGCACCGTTGCAAGAACCGATGGTCCTAGAAGGCAAAAGGGAGGAAAGCTACAAAGAGGTTCCATGGCACTATCCAGAATGTGCGGAAGTGGGGAACATGAATCCCAATGGGCGTTACATCCGAAGAGATAATCAGAACAGAGGAGATCCCAAAGGCGCTCTCTCAGGCCTCGGCAATAAAAATGAAGTCGCATACGATGTGGCAACTCAGCTCAAGTCAATCCCTACTCAAATCTCAGTATGGGAGCTACTTTGCACTTCTCGCATACACCGAGAAATGTTTGCCAAAACCTTGAACGATGCTTATGTCTCCTCCGATACGGCACCAGAGATGATAGCATTGATGATTGGACAGCTCCTGGCTCCACGTGCCATCACCTTCACTGATAATGAGTTGCCACCAGAAGGACGCGATCATGGGCGATCCCTCAACATAGCCTTACGATACAAAGACCTTTGCGTCCCGCTGGTCCTTATCGATAATGGCTCAAGCTTAAATGTCTGCCCACTCAAGACTGCGGAACGTCTGGGAATCAGTCCCTCTTCATTTCGACCCAGCACCATATGCGTTAGAGCATTCGACAACACCCGCCGATCAGTGGAAGGGGAGGTCGACATAGAGGTACAGATAGGTCCAGAAGTTTCTACCATCACATTCCAAATCCTGGATATATCAGCCTCTTTCAACATGCTGCTCGGACGGCCGTGGCTGCACAAGGTTGGAGCTGTGCCATCAACCTTACATCAACGGGTGAAGTACATCTGTGGAAATCAAGTGATCTCTATCCACGCAGAGAAGGAGCTCATCATTCCTTCCAATGCTGCTGCCACTGAACCAGACATCCCGGTCATCGATATCCAGCACTCTGAAGAAGACATCCCGTTTCACAGTTTCGAATTCGAGACTGTGAACTCTATCGCTAATCCAGAACCGATAAGGGTGGACAGTGTCTTTTCACCGGAAGAGCGTCTGAGCCTCAAATACCGAATGAAGAATCACTTCAAGTCCAGAAAGGTACCGCTGGTATATAACCAACGCAAATGGGGACTCGGATACAGGGCAACCTTCATGGACAAGAGAAGGAAGAAATTTCGATGCTCACCCATCCAATTAGTCAAGCCAAGAGAACCTTGCAAAGATCCAGGAGGGAATCAACCGACTGCACTACACAAAGGCCTCCCGATGAGCATAGTTTGGGCCACGTGGCCCCCCATTCGATGGGATCAGATTCTCGAACCATCTAAGCCTCAAGAAGAAGAAGAAAAGGATGAAGATGAAGAAGGAAGTCAAATACAGCAGCTTCAGGACCAGGTTACTCTGATACCTGCTCCCAGCCAGGGGCACAACCTGCCCACTTTAGCATCAATCAACCAGGGGCACAGCCCGTCCATTTCAATTCCAGCCAGCCAGGGGCACAACTTGCCCATCTCAACATCAATCAGCAAAGGGCACGACTCGCCCATCTCTACAAAATCAACACCATCAGTCATCAGCCAGGGGCAAAAGCAGCCCATCCATTGGACCAAGAAAGGGAAGTGGCCAGCCCTAGAATGGTCTGATGTCCAGATTCCAAGCTCATGTCTAGCTGCGGAACCAGACGAACTGCAATGCGAGGTAAGTGACCCGGGAGGGACTGAGTACGGCTCAGATCTCGAACCCGACCAGCAAGAAATCATAGTCATTGGTCCAGACCGTGATTCTTTGCCCAAATCATCAACCCTCACCTCTTCAGGGGAGGAAGTGTGGGGTCCTGAATGGTCATCTGTTCCCCTCACTTTTGAATCAGCCAAAGAGCCATCTGAGGGCTCTGGCTTCCAAAAAAAAAACGCCTGTTTAAGCAGCGATCGGAGCTTTGGAACAAGTTGGGATCAATCGTGGTCTACAATGCCCGCTTGTTCAAAGTCCCGTGAATTTCGAAAATCCAAAAAAATAAAAAACTTTCAAAAGACAAAAACATCTAGTATTTCCATTTCAGAAAATTCTCAAAAACCAAAAAATATTTCTTTTCCTGCATTCAATAGCGTGCCAAGTTCGTCTAAGGAGTCGCATGAGTTTGAAGTCGAATCATATGACTTTGACATCGAATTAGACTTCGAGCTCATGGGTCTGGACGAAGCTCGGGATGAGGAAGATGATGATCCTGCTCCCGAACTTGAGGATCTCCTCAAAAAGTTCGAATCCAAAGCCAATGTTGTAGCCAATGATTTCGAGATAGTAAACTTGGGGACGCCTGAGATCCCTAGGGAAGTACGCATTGGAAAATCGTTGCCACCTGAGATGAAACAGAAAATGATAGAGTTCCTAGCTCCAAGATTGTCCAACTTCGCGTTCTCATATGAAGACATGCCGGGGCTCGATGAAGAGCTCGTTGTACACCATCTGCCAACCAAGGCAGATATGAAGCCAGTGAAGCAGAAACTTCGAAGAATGAAGCCAGAATGGGCTCTGAAAGTCCAAGATGAAGTCATCAAGCAGTACAACGCAGGATTCTTGGTAGTCTCCAACTACCCTGAATGGCTCGCCAACATCGTACCAGTACCAAAGAAGGACGGCAAGGTTCGAATGTGCATCGACTTCCGAGATCTCAACAAAGCCAGTCCAAAAGATGACTTCCCTTTGCCACATATCGACACTCTGGTAGACAACACTGCTGGATACAAGATCTTCTCATTCATGGACGGGTTCTCAGGTTACAATCAGATCAAGATGGCCGTCGAAGATCGTGAGAAGACATCGTTCA
This sequence comes from Liriodendron chinense, assembly GCA_003013855.2. Taxonomy (NCBI): domain Eukaryota; kingdom Viridiplantae; phylum Streptophyta; class Magnoliopsida; order Magnoliales; family Magnoliaceae; genus Liriodendron; species Liriodendron chinense. The sequence goes on along the minus strand of PVNU02003715.1, from coordinate 148,883 downwards.
TCACTCCCTGGGGAACCTTCTGTTACAGGGTAATGCCGTTCGGTCTGAAGAACGCAGGAGCAACATATCAGCGAGCAATGACAGCATTATTCCACGACATGATGAACAAGGAGCTCGAAGTATATGTGGACGACATGATCGTCAAATCTCGCACAATTGAAGGACACTTTGAAGATCTGAAGAAGTTATTCAACAGATTAGAAAAGTACAAGCTCCGCCTCAACCCTCAGAAATGTGTCTTCGGTGCAATGGGAGGTAAGCTCCTCGGCTTTATGGTGAGCGAGGATGGCATCAGGGTCGACGAGACCAAAACCAGAGCAATCATCGAGATGCCCCCTCCTAGAACAGAGAAAGAAATTCGTGGCTTCCTCGGCAGAATTCAATACATCAGTCGCTTCATCGCACAGCTTACACCTATCTGTGAGCCAATATTCAAGCTCCTTCGGAAGAACGTCCCAAAAGAATGGAATGATGATTGCCAAGTCGCCTTCGACCGCATCAAGAAATATCTCATGAATCCTCCAGTCCTAGTGCCTCCCACTCCTGGACGACCACTATTGTTATACATCTCGGTAGCAGCAGAAGCCATTGGCTGTGTCCTCGGCCAACACGATGAAACTGAGAAGAAAGAACAAGCAATATACTATTTGAGTAGAAAGTTCACCGACTACGAGACCAGGTATTCCCCGATCGAGAAGACTTGCCTCGCCCTAGTCTGGGCAACTCAGCGACTCCGTCAATACATGATTGCATTCCCTATTCTCCTTCTCGCTCACATGGATCCGCTCAAATACCTGTTCGAGAAACCGGCACTCACTGGAAGGATAGCTAAATGGCAGCTACTCCTGTCTGAGTTCGACATCACCTATGTCACTCAAAAGGCAATCAAGGGACAGGCCCTCGCCGATCATCTTGCGGCTCACTCTCTCCTGGACTATCAGCCGCTCAAGACATTCTTCCCTGATGAAGATCTCTTGCTCATTGAAGAGGAAGAAAAGAAGAAAAAAGATGAGTGGACGTTATTCTTCGACGGCGCAGCAAATTCTAAAGGGAGCGGTATTGGAGCAATCCTCTACTCTCCAGATGATGTCCCTATTCCTATCTCGAGGCGCATCGCATTCGAGTGCCCCAACAACATGGCAGAGTATGAAGCATGCATCGCTGGCTTAAGGGAAGCCATAATCTTGGGCGTCAAGAAGCTACGAGTGTTTGGAGACTCACAGCTTATCATCAATCAGACCAATGGCGAATGGAAGACCAAAGACGAGAAGTTGATACCATATCATGTGTATCTTGACAATCTGATCGAAGAATTCAAGGAAATCACCTTCTCATACATGCCCAGAGCCAAGAACCAGTTTGCAGATGCTCTCGCCACACTCGCATCAATGCTCGAGATCCCAAAAGGAGCTTCAGAATGGGAACTCACAGTCGAAATTCAAGAAGAGCCTGCTTTTTGCCTGCAAATAGAAGAAGCCGAAGCTGTCCCTGACAAATCCTGGTATGCCGACACCAAGCAATATCTCGAAACCCAGGAGTATCCAGAGTCAGCAACAGCAACAGATCGCCGAACCATCCAGCGTTTGGCCGGCCAATTCACCATCAGTGGCGAAGTTCTCTACAAGCGATCATATAATCACATCCTCCTCCGATGCGTCGATGAAACAGAAGCTGCAAAGATCATGAAAGAAATACACGAAGGAATCTGTGGCCCACACATGAATGGGCACATGATGGCAAAAAAGATTCTACGACTCGGTTATTATTGGCTCACCATGGAGACAGACTGTTGCCAGCACGTCAGAAAATGCTTCAAGTGTCAGGAGCATGCAAATCAAATCCATGCCCCATCATCAGAGTTATACAACCTGACCACCCCCTGGCCCTTCTCCATGTGGGGACTCGACATCATCGGCAAGATCAGTCCCAAAGCATCAAATGGTCACGAGTACATACTTGTGGCAGTCGACTACTTCACCAAGTGGGTAGAGGCAGCCTCCTACACCACGATTGCAGCATCTCAAGTGATCAAATTCATGAAGAACAACATCATATGCCGGTATGGAATCCCTAATGCCATCATCACAGATAATGGGACCCCGTTCGTCAACAAGAAGATGGATGACTTCCTCAGCAAATTCAAGATCCAGCGTCATCGATCAAGCCCCTACCATCCTCAGATGAATGGTGGGGTAGAAGCCGCAAACAAGACAATCGTCAGGATACTCGAGAAGATGGTCGTGACCTATCGAGATTGGTCAGATATGCTCCCATATGCACTTTGGGCCTATCGAACGTCTGTACGGTCTGCTAGGGCGTTACTCCTTTCGAGCTTACTTATGGAATGGAAGCAGTTCTACCAGTCGAAGTGGAAATACCATCACTTCGGGTGTTATTAGAAAGCGGAATTGAAGAAGGAGAATGGCAACGGGCCAGATTCGATCAGTTGCAGCTGGCAGATGAAAAACGCATACGTGCACTAAGTCATTCACAGTGCTATCAGAAAAGGATCGCTCGGGCTTACAACAAGAGAGTCCGAAAAAGGAGTTTTAAGGTAGGCGACATGGTCATGAAGAAGATTCTATCGTCGCACCTTCCGGATCCTAGAGGAAAGTTCAAACCCTCGTGGGACGGGCCACTGATCATCAGAGAAGTACTTCCCGGAGGCGCCCTCAGACTCACCAGCATGAGAGGGGTGGATCTTCCTGAGCCAACCAACGCCGACAACGTGAAGATCTTTCACGGGTAAGTTATTCTGACCTTATCAAAGGTTACTTTAATAGAGCTGAAGTCAAGGGGTCAAAGCTAAGATCTCTGAGAAATCATTCCCGTCCAACAACAAGTGTTTCAAAAAAAAAAGGATTCAAAAAGAAAAGACAAAAAAAAGAGAGAAAAAGAATACAGAAGAAAAAGAATACAAAAAAAAAGAAGAGAAAAAAAAAAGAGAAAGAAAAAGGGAAGCCAAAGAAAGGCACTCAAGAAAAAAAAAAAAAAAATCAATCCAAGAAACACAGTCATCCATCCATTCATCTCAGAGGGGTCTTTAGCAAAGACCGACAACTCTATCATCGTAACTTAGGATAAGGGCTGAAAGACTGCCATCGGCCGGCAACGACGGATTCCCGACCTCTAGCCGCCGCAGTTATCCAGAGATCCAGAAAGAAAGGAAAAAGAAAGAAAAAAAGAAAAAGAAAATGTGTGCCTAAACAAAGAGGGCGGAGTGAAAACCCGAAAGGGCGCTCCGAGTAAAAACAGTGGGCATACAGCGGACTTGGTGAAAACCCGAAAGGGCACTAAGGGTAAAAACAGCATAGCTGCCAAGGGGCAGGCAAGATCAAACACCCGGGACGTGGTGAAAACCCGAAAGGGCGCCACGGGCAAAAATGACGGGAAAAAGACGGCTGTGGTGAAAACTCGAAAGAGCACTGCAGGCAAAAATGGCTCAAAATGAAAAAAAAAAAAAGAAAAAATAAAAGCGCAGGTACCAAGAAATCAGACGGTCCAGATCGGTTCAAGCAGTTACAGTTCAAGAACAAGAAGTGCAGTCAGGAGCGAAGAGCTCTACAAACTCTGGCAATCTCAGGAAGCAAGAGTTTCCATTGCCTACATCTCTAGGGAACCAAAGGATCAAGCAAGTTAAATCTCGAGACATCGGTCAAATCATTGGCCGAGCCCCAGTTCTGATTCCTATATCCCGACACAAAGTCCAGAAACACTCACAAGACAACTCATGCCACAGTAGATTTTCAAACAGTTTTCTCTTTTTTAATTAGATGCATCATATTTCTTTTACATATATCATACCATCTTTTTCAAAAAATACAAAAAAATTTCATCATCATCAATCATATATGCAAAAAAGGAATGTGCAGGTGGCCAACACAATCAATCTCTACCCTCCTCCTCGGCCACATCAGGTAAGTCCTCTGACTCATAAAAGGATAATCTCGCTCTCAACCTGCTCACCTCCATATGCAGGTAATGCACCTCATCGCGCTCAAGGATACGGATCGCTGTCTCCTCATCAGACAACCTCCGATCGGCAGCCAATCTCCTCGACATCATCTCACAATGATACCGAAGTGCAGAGATCTCAGACAGCAGATGACCATGAGTGGCCAAGAGGAAGCCAGGATCGATAAACGGGCGCTCCTCAAAAGGTTCATATGAACCAGATGAAGAGCCAGCATCTCCAAGAATATCCTGCTCATCCTCATCAGCAGTCTGGTGCCAACAAGGGATACGTCGATACAAAGACTGCTCAGCAACCTAGTACTGATATGGGGCGGTCGCCATCGGAAAAGTCCGCAGCTCAAATCCCAACAAATCAACTGTCAAATAACTCGCCCAGGAACAATCAATCCGGGTCCTGAAGTCAGAAGATCTAGAGGGGAGTACTCGACGCCCGATACCAGTGAAAGCAAAATGAGGAACATCCTGCTCATACCCAAACTGCCGCAGGAACCGGATGGGATGGTAAGAAAAGTAGGATCGAAAGCCTACCAACATCAGAGGATGGCGGTGTGCATCGCAAAGCACTGGAGGAAGTGAAAGCCAAGATGACTCCCAACGAACGTTCCAGTCACGAAGTTCAGCGAACATCCTGCGATACAAGGGCTCGCTTATCCTGGCTGTATGAGGAAGGAACTCCATGATATAACGCATGATGTCAGAGCTAGGAATGCCAGGAAGAGGTACAGGAACGGTCAGAGAAAGACGCTCCCATAGCCAGACCTAATCACAAAAAGCAAAAGAAGTTCAGCTAGAGCAAAACAATTCCTAGCAAAGCAAGAAGAAAAAAGGTGCAGAAAAGATACCTGAAGGAAAGCACAACAGCCGCGAAGGACACGAGTGCGGCCCAGGGCACAGTCGGTCAGCCCATCAAATAGCTCGGCCAAGATGAGAGAAATGATCCCCTGCCGACGGATAGCTCGGCTCATCACCTCAAAAAGCAAAGGAGTCTGGGACCTACGCCATCCCGAGAACAGCACCTCAGCAATCAAACAGAACATCAGTGCATTCCGAGCAAAGGTAGAACCGGCCGTACTCTGAGGACCCGAAAAAAGATCATACAGCAGGTCCAAAGAGAACACTACAGCATCCTGGCCACTAGCTGCAGGCCGAACAAGATAAGGGATCCCAAACCAGTTCTGCGGTGTAGCAGTCTTCGGCGATGTCTTCGGCGAGAAGTACTGAGTATAATCCAAGGGTAAGCCTGTCAAGCGTGCAAGCTCCTCCAAAGAAGGCCCCATCTCCATATCGTTGAACGCAAACAAGTTCAACGAAGGGACCCAGTCAATCAAGGCAGCTCCGAGCATCCTCCAGTCAATGTCAACTCTAGCCATATGAATCAGACTGCCAAAGCCATAGGACTCCAAATCTCGAATCTCATAAACTGACAAGCTGTCAAGCCAAGCAAGCAGTCGTGGCGAGCAAGAAGAACGAGGAAGCAGCTGACAAGTCCTCACCGGTATCCCCTCCAGCACAAAAGGCCCAGAAATCGAGGACAACTCATCAAGGATCGGAAGGTCAACGGGCGAAGGAGAAGGAAAAGCTGGAACCTCTGCAGACTCGACAGCCCCTGACCTGCCCTCAGTAACAGCTATGTCTGATATAGCCGCATCGCTGTCTGAAACTGTCATAATCTCAGCCGCATGAGAAGACTCGCCCACCTCATGAACAGAGTGCGCAAAGGGCCGATGAACAAAAGAAGGACAATGCTCCCAACCAAAAGAGCCATCAGTGAAGATCACACCGCACATCGTGGCATCTTGACCAATCTGACCGTCAAAGAAAACATCTGAACCATCCAAAGGGGTCCCGGCAACCCCGATCAAAGAATCAACGGTCAGATCTGGACCTGCGGCCCCCTCCAACAGAAAATCATGAATCCAGTCATCATCCTGGCCGATCAAAGGGATCATCGAGGCATCCACACCGTCCATCATCAAGGGGACATCATCAATGATCACATCAAGACCACCCAAACAAGTGTGCCGCACATCTCGGCCCTCATCCAGAGCATCCAAACCGTCAAAGGTACCATCTGAGCCATCCATACCATCCAGACATGAGATCAGCCCATCTATGTCCCTCATAGTCCCATCATCACCGTCCATCACGTCATCCATGGGACCCACACTCAAGGGATGCATAGCCTCACCTATGTCCCATCCCATCATCCCATCTATACCATCCATTCCTCCCATAATGAAGGTCCCATTCAAATCTGAAAATCCAGCCATCCCACCATTAATGGACCCATTCAAAGCTCCACCAACCACCAAGCTTAAGTCTTCATCAATGCCCCCTCTTAATGCCCCATCTACCCCATCCATTAAAAGCATCTCCCCATTATCAAAGCTCAGTTGAAGATTTGAAGTGTGGGACCCACCTTGGACAGCCCCCACAGCCCATAAATCCCCACCATCCATGGCCCAAGAAAGCACAAGGCAAGATGAGGACAAGATGATGATGAAAGAGGAGACAAAGAGAAGATTCATTGTTGGAATCGAACCTGAACGTACACAGCAGGTGGGGACAGCAGCAACAGGGACCAGAGAATGTCCGAGCACGAGCCAGCCCAGGCCGCTCAAGAGACGAGCTCTGGGCGGCCTGCCCTGGGCCGCCCGTACGGACACAGATTCCCTCTCTCCGCGGGATTGGCTCCAGGGTTCTTGGTAGGTGAGTCTGGCAGTCCACGTCAGCAGATGGCGCTCCGTCGGCAGCCCAAGGCTCCGGTCCACTTCAAATTTCAACTGAAGTTGATCAAGATCATACAAAAGGTGCCCCATTGGTCCAATCATGAAGCAATGCGGCCAGAATAGGGCTGATCAAGCCAAAGAGAAGGAAAGGTGATCAAGTGGGGGCCACAAGCAATCCAAGCCATTCAAAGACTAGATCATCATGATCTAAACCATTGAAGAACCTACATGAGCCGTCAAACAACAAGATCAAAGGTTTGATCATCACAAGAAGGGCCAGAATCCAAGATCTAATCATCAAGTGGGCCCACAAAGCCAAATCAAGCGATCAGAGACGTTCAAGCCATCATCCACACCATGAGAAGCCTTCCTAGCCTCACAAATCATCAAAAGAGGTGCCCAAAAGTAAAACCAAGGTCTCAAATGGGCCCACAGGGCCGAATCTATCAATCTGAACCATTCAAGGGCTAGATCATCAGGATCCAAACCATTGGAAAGCTTACACAAGTCATGGAGCACCAAGATCAAAGGTTCGATCATCAAAAGAAAGGCCAGAATCTAAGATCTAAACATCAAGTGGGCCCACAAGGCCTAATCAAGCAATCTGAACCATTCAAGTCATCACCCATGCAGCTAAGTAGTCTCAAATCATGAAGGAACGAGTCAAGAGTCAAAGCATCCAGACATCACCAAGGAATTTGGGAGAAATCAAAGCCTGTATATTCATCCAAAAGAGCTTGATACAAAAGGGGACAAAAACAAAAGTACAAGGCCATATAAAGCAGAGCCAGCTACAAGTCACCAACATAATCATCATCGCCCCTCCTCGCGTCCCGCTCCCGACGATAAAGATCCATCAAAGGAGCAGTCACTGAACCTCCAGCATACCTGCGACGACCACCTGGAACATAAAGCGAAGGAAGCAGAGGCCCCTGGCCAAACAGCAGATACCACTCGTCATAATCACGATCCGGGATCGTGAAACAGAAGCCAGGCTGGCCCACCAGAGCCTCAACTCTCTCATCAGCTGGCATCCGAGCAGCTAGAGGAGGTGCAGAACAGGGGACCCGAGCCACCCCAGTGACTTGCCGAAGCAATCTCTCTCCCAAGTACCATTGAAAAGGCTCAGCGTCAGAAAGCATAATACGGAGACATGAAGCATCGTATGCCTCCACGCGCTGGGGTGTGTAGTAGAGAGGGAAACTAGCGTACGGTATCCGGGCAAACTGCAGCAGAAGAGGTTACCACGATCAGTTACAAGTACAGCACAAGGACAAAGACAAGCAAGATACTTACGTCCTCAACGGTCAGCCCGTCTATATCAGCACGCCAATTGTCCCCGGGAACTCGGGAGTTCCGCTGACGATTCTATTGATGCCAGTACATGTGGCGATACTGAGAGGGTTCAATGTCATCTCGCATCCTCGGCGCAAGATGCGGAAAATGGTCATAAAAGCAGGTCTGGATGAAAGTACATTTAATGATCAGAGAGAGAAAGGAGGCAAATGGCTCCAAGGAGGATGAAAGAAGAGGTACCTCAACAACAGGCCAGAAACCTGTGAAGGACCGGCTATGCCGACAGGTCTTGTCCAGACCTTGAAAGAGACGGGTCAGGATGGCCCCATTCCAGTTATAGGGATGATGAAGGTCCTCGACTAAACGAAGAAATTTAGGATCAACTCTCTCATTCGCATGGCAAAAAAGAAAGGATCCAAAAGCATAAGTGATCATGGCCCGCGCCTTGTGGAGGGCCTCTCGCTCGGTGGTAGGGATGACGGAAGCAAAATTGTTGTAAAACCATCGCCTCTTCACTTGATGGCCTTGGAATTCACCCTCAGGAGGGACGTCACCGACAAGCCGCAGCCAATCAGTGGAAGAGAGGGGAGCTAGAGAGCTAACTTGAGGGACAATTGCCCCATGAAACGGGAAACCTATCTGCATGTAAATGTCCAAAGGGGTTATTCCCCACTCCCCACAAGGGAGCTGAAAGGTGTGGGTCTCATCCCGCCACCTCTCACAAAGGGCCGCAAGCATCATGGGGTTGGCGTCGTTATTATGGAAGCATAGGGTGAGGAGGCCAGCAAAAGGAGTACCATCTAGTACTCGCTCAAGCAAGGGCTGTGGCTCTTTCATCGAATTGTCCCAGCGATCCCTGGTACCTCGACCCTTGATAGCAGGAAGAGGTTGATGCTCCATAGCTAGGGAACACATGTGGTCCCCTCGGCGGACAATGAAAGCAGGATCATCCTCGTCAACCACTTGGTGGCCCCTGGTACCATCCGCCATGGAATCCTACAAGCTTGGCAAGGTAAGTCCCTATCCTTTACCCATTAAAATCCAAATTCTCATCCAAGAAACCCATGGGATTGGACTCACATTCAAATGCAAAATCTAAAGTCCAACTCCATGTGTCACTTAGGATATGTGTTGGGCCCATTGGAAAAAGTAAGGCCCACCTTAAAGAAGGTGGCATGGCATGCCTTAGGTAAGAAAAGTCTATCATCCAAGGACACATTTTGGACAACAAATGCACTCAAGTGCCATGAGATCAACTAAGGATGAGAGTCCTACTTCACATGAGAAGTTCCTCTTCAAAGTCCACATGTGGCCAAGGATGGACTCACTTTTATGCCAAGGTCATGATTCTCACTTAGGATGTCTCCATCTTTTTACACATATGCATGGACAAGTGGGGAATAGAAAGGAAACGGGCCCCCAAGAGCAACCCAAATGCATCATCTCAATGGATTGGAGAGAGCACATAGCCCACTTTGGAGAATATGAGAACCCATTCATGGGTTAACCATGGGCAACCTTATGTGCCTCATCTTGATGAAAATTTTGACCACGAAAATGCAACAAGGAGGTCTACCCACAAACATATGAATCAAAGAAGCTAGGGGTAGAAAGTTGATGCACATAGCCCATATGAAGAATCAAAGTTGAAAATGCTCATGAAAAGGCAAGTTTGGGAAACTTATGTACACCAACTTGTTCACCAAAAAGGGAGACCATTTGAGCACAAAAGAGCATGGCTTGATGAGTCACCCAACCATCATAAAAATGGCTAAGAATGATACACATAGCCCACTTGAAGATCAAAATCCAAAATGTCCCAAAGCATGGGGACAAAAATGGGCCACTTATGGGTACCATTCCTTCTCACAAATGGAAGAAGAAATCACTCATATTTGAATGATGATGGGTGATCCACCAAGCCCCCATAGAAAAGTTCAAGGAGCTATGGTTGTATGGATAGCTCACTTGAGGATCATCCATTCGAGATTGATAACATTAGAGGGAAACTCTTGAGAACCACATTCCTACCACAAGGAAAACCATTTGAAACTAGTGAGATTGTGGGAACAACTCACTCATGGGACTTGTAGATGGTCAAGTAACTCAAGTCCTCCATCCATCAAAAGAAAAAGCATGAAAAGAAAAATCCCACATGAACAAAGTGTAGTGGGGCACACATGGTTCAAAAAAGTGTCCAAATTCCAAAGAAGGCCCAAAAGCCCATCCACATGAAAAACTCCAAGGAGCCCACTACACCTTGTACAAGGATGTACATCATAATCAAGAGATAGTGGAAGACTTGAGCCACTTGTCCATGTAGGCCCAACTAGGAAAACTAGCCCACTTGAGATCCAAAATGAAGAATGGGCTAGCCACCTTGGTCCATACACATGTAGAGAAAGATGGGGTCACCCAAAGTGAGCCCCATGAGCCCAAAACTTGAGATGGGCCCTACCATGCCCATGGGCCCAAATCTTGAAAAGAAGATGGAAAAGAAAGGAGAGTTCCAAGGGAAATGACAAGGGAAAGAAAGTAAGAGGGAGCCCAAAATGAAGCATTGGGCCCATCAAATACACCAAGGGCCATGACTTCACTTTGAGCCCATTTGATACACATGAAAAGAGGCCCAACTCCCATGAAAAAGATAGAGTATTTTGCCATGCACACTTGATGACATGGAAAAATCACTCTTTACATACACATGAAGGGAGTGTGAAAAAAAAATGGATGAAAAAAGTAGAGAGCTTGCAATATCTTTCTCCAAGCACCACCTTTGAAAGACTTGAGATCTAAGAAAAGATCAAGAATACTTGGGCCCACCTTCACACCTTCTTTGAATAGCTACATGAAAAAGAAAAAGGACCATGAGAAGAGACAATGAAGATGGAAAAGGACAAGAAAGAGAAAGGAAGTGGTCCATACCTTTACCACCCACCAAAGAAGGACCACCTTGCTGTCCCAAGACCTCTCTAAGGCCCACCACTTGAGAAGAGCAAAGGACCACCAAAGAAGAGAAAGGAAACTTGAAGAAAGAAAGAGTATGAGAGAAAGAAGAGAGAGATTGCACGTTTGAGGGGGGGAGGGTGTACCATGTTATATAGAAAAGGGGAGGGCACCCTTTTACCCAGCCCCCTGAAGAGACCAGGAGGCACAGACCGGTCGAGCGGCCCATGGGAGGCCGTCCTAGCCTCTACCTAGGTGAAACGACCTCCCTCTCCCTCTCCTTGGGAAGAACTCCCCCTTGGGAAGGGTGGTTGCAAGTGAATCTTGTACCTTCATGTAAGAATGAAGTGATGGAAGAGAAGGATGAGAAAAGGGAAGAAATCTCACCAAAATCTCATCTCATGAAAAATGGGTGAGAAATTGGGTTGATGATGTGGAAAAGTTCCATGGAATTTCCAAGAAAAAGAAAGGAAAATTTGACTTGGTCAAACAATGATCTCAACCATCCAAAGGTATGACCTGATGATCCGAACCATTCCAAAGAGAATTCCCGCAGTCTCCAACCTGGATTGTTGCTCTTATGTACAGATTTTGGGTCCGAAGACCTTAAACTACGTCGGGATTCACATCCCGAGAGATTTTCAATAAAAGCCGGTATTGGTCTTGATTGATCGAATCAAGAGCCGACGACACCGGGTACTTTCGAAAACCACAAAAAATATATTTATGCATTTCCAACACTTATTTGTACATAGTTTTGGGTCCGAAGACCTTAAACTACGTCGGGATCAACGTCCCGAGAGATTTTTAATAAAAACCAACATCGATCCCAGCCTTTCAGGCCAAGATCTGATGATCTGGATCATTTCGAAAAAACAAAAAATGTGTTTGCCCCCCCCTTTTACTAAGTCTGGGTCCGAAGACCTTAAACTACGTCGGGATCAAGACCCCGAGAGACCTTTTAATAAAAATCGGCATCAGCCTGGATTGAATCAAGATCCGCTGACACCGGACATTTTCCCAAAAAAAAAAATATATATATATATATATACTACCAGCCCCTCTTTTAAAATTCAGTGGTCCGAAGACCTTAAACTACGTCGGGATCGACATCCCGAGAGATTTTCAATAAAAACCGGCATCAGTCTGGATTGTCCATCCGCTGACACCGGACATTTTTCCAAAAATTAAAAAAAAAATAATGTTTGCCCCTCTTTTGTACAGTTTCATGGTCCGAAGACCTTAAACTACACTGGGATTAATTTCTCGGGGGACCTTTCTCACTTTCAACCAAAAACCGGCATCGGCCTCGACCGTTGGGATCATGGTTCGATAACCTGGATCATTTCAGAAATACCAAAAATATTTTAAAGCTTTCCATAAAAACCAGTATCAATCTTGATCACCCGAGTTGAAATCTGGAACCTTTTCAAAATAAAAAATATATATATATATATAAATAATATATAAAACAAAAAAAAAATTTCACCACTAGTTTCAAACGCACCAATTTATCCCCAGCGGTCCGAAGACCTTAAACTACACTGGGATTAACTTCTCGGTGGCTTTTTTTCCTAACCTGTTCCAGGCATGGCTGACACTTGATCGTACGGGTGTCTGGAATCTCTTAAACAGGTAAGGGCTGTGGCGGGCAGAACTCCGCAATCCTGTTCGTGTTGAACGCACCGTGATAGACAACCTTGATTTGGAAGTCGCTGTTGAAGCTGACGGATGTTCCCTGTTCCTAGAACTCATGAAGGGGATTAAGGCTGTTGGGAGGTGGAGCTCACCCTCACGGAATTGTGAGCAACGTAAGACCCCAAACTGGATTGACTAAGGGAAATGTGAGGATGTGGCTCATTTTGTGGCCGAAGGAGTCCGTCGGACGATACGTGGTCTATGTGCATTGCACATGAGGAACAGGCAACTTTGTGGGTGTGTTGACTGAAAACCCTCAAAATCTCCTCATCCGAAGATGTAAAACTACGGCACTTAACTGTGTGAGACTTGTCTTGCTCGCTGACGTAAAATGGATCGGGTGCCTTACCAGCAGTAGAAGCTGGAAATGGATGAAAATTCCATACTTTTCCCTGCATTTCATAAAAATCACAAAAATACAAAAACATTGCAAAATCACCTTTTCAAAAATCACAAAAAAATATTTCCCTTGCTTTCAAATCAAAAATTTACAAAAAATCACAAAAATATCTCCCTTGCTTTCAATCAAGGTATTGTCAAAAAATCACAAAAATATTTCCCTTGCTTTCAATCGAAATATTGTCAAAAAATCACAAAAAATATTTCCCTTGCTTTCAATCAAAATATTTCAAAAATCACAAAAAATATTTCCTGTATTTTCAATAACCGATCTCTATCCTGACCACTCAGTTGAAGACTCGGACCACATATTTACAAAAAAAATCACAAAAATCAATCCCCAGCACTACACTTCAGGAGTCTTGAACTCCGCTCACTTCACAGTATGGGATGACGGATCCAATCGCCCGCAAATTGGAATCTTGACCAAAACGGGCAACCAAACACCATCTCAATCACATGTATGCCCAGAAGAACATCTTGAAGTCGAATAACATCCTCGTACATTCTCATTAAGCAAAGAAACAGCATCTTGGGACGATGGACCTGATCGACCACGGGTCAGGATCTTGACCAACCCGCTGTCCAAACCTCCGTATCAAAAAGAAAAATCCCCAAGGGAGTACAACCCTGCAAACAATAAGCTCAAAATTCTCTGCATCTCCAGCAAAAGCAAAATCATCAAACTGAAAGAGAATGAGCCAAGCCATGCATTCATCATGCATCTCCATGCATTAGCATCCATCACATCAATCATCATGTTTACCTGCTTTCAAAATAAAAGTCGGTTAGCCAAAAGCCCCACAGGCATCCCTAGTGGAGGCACGTGCAAACCAGATTTCCATTTCAAAAAGAAAAAAAAATATTCCTATTTGCAAATAAAAACCCCCCGGAGTATCACTCCCCAGAGTGGGTAGCTTTTCAAAAACCCAAAAATATTTTCCAGTAGAGCGTTCTGCCTCCAAAACACCAGGAGATCTTCTATATCTCTGGGTAGGAGCCGACGCAAAAATCAAATAAGATCCGATGTCTCGCGGTTTCCCCGGAGATCATCGGATCCAATGCACTCAAAGTACGGTCGAACTGAACTCCAGTGTCAGTGCGGTCGTACCACATGCCAAGATACAAAAAAAAAAGATGAAAGCCAAAAGGCTCGGTCACAGAAACCATTTGAACAGGTGGAAACGATGAATTGGAACCCAAGTATCAAAATCAGCAGATTGGGTGGAAGGAGTTCACCCGCACATACCTAGGCGTGGATGCCTGAAGTACCTTGACTGAGTCCAAGTCGGCGTAGTAGAATCCCGTAAGACTATCGGACGCAGGGCATCTAACCACTTTGACAGTCAAGCGAAACAAGTACTCCTGGAGTGATCTGGGAAAACATCAAACATCACACAATCAGTCTCAGGGTCAGTAACCTCGTAAGACTGTCGACGCAGAGGCTCTGCTGTACCTTTCCGATGTTAGTACCGATCGGGAATGGAAGGGTTGCGATTGGGTACCCAGGTTGCAGCAAACTGCAGGGACAATCGCAACGTTTTCTCCAAACTCTCGCGGTATGTGCGAGTTATCAATTTCCAGACAATCAACTGACTCAGATACAAAGGATAACAAAGATTCCAGACCACAATCAAGGAAAGAATGAATTGCAAACCAAGCATCAAAACCAGCAGATCGGGTGGAAAAGCCCACCCGCACATACCTAGGCGTGGATGCCTGAAGTACCTTGACTGAGTCCAAGTCGGCGTACTAGAATCCCGTAAGACTATCTGACGCAGGGCGTCTAACCACTTTGACAGTCAAGCGAAACAAGTATTCCTGGAGTGATCTGGGAAAACATCAAACATACAATCAATCACAAGGTCGGTAACCTCGTAAGACTGTCGACGCAGAGGCTCTGCTGTACCTTTCCGATGTTAGTACCGGTCGGGAATGGAAGGGTTGCGATTGGGTACCCAGGTTGCAGCGCATGCAGGGACAATCGCAACGTTTTCTCCAAACTCCCGCGGTATGTGCGAGTGAGCAATCTCCAAACGATCAACTGGCACAGATGCAAAAGCAAGCAAAGATTTCAGACCATGATCTATGAATGACCGGGTCAGAAGTGGGGTGTCCACTCGCTTTGGCATTCGGTTGCATGCAACCTCTGCCAAAGAGGGGCATCTGTAGACACCCCACCTTCGGCTACACTGTTGGTAGAGATAGCTGGTTGAACGGAGGACCATACCCCCAAATCCCAAGTCCAAACTCACCCTTGTAAGCCCCATTCCATAGCCCAGTTCAAGCCTGAACCCAATCAACCCAGTCCTAAACACCACCCTGAAAAACCCCCCATAAAAAAGGCCAGTCAAAAAATCCCAAAAAGTCAAACTCACTGAGTCAACTCGCTGAGTTAACCCGCTGAGTTAACCCGTCGAGTCAACCCGTCGAGTCAACCCGTCGAGTCAAAACACCGAGTCAACCCGTCGAGTCAACCCGTCGAGTCAAACCACCGAGTCGACCCGCTGAGTCAACTCACTGAGTCGACCAGCGAGTCCAACAGCAGCCCCGAGGGAACGGCCGTACTCGCTGGAAACCGAGGAGCGGCCGTACGGGCGGCCCATGGCAGGCCGCCCGGACAAAATTACGAGAGCTGCCACTCTCTGCTGCTATAAATACCCCCCTCCCCTTCTCATTTGAACAAGCCATTCGAGTCCATTTCAGCCCGAGAGCTCTGAGTCCATCTCTCCACCCTTTAGCCCATTTTTCCACCAAGGAGAGCCCGAGTGAGGAGAGCCTAACCCTGGTCCAGCCCAGCCTGACCACTGGTCCAAGCCTCTCAAGTCACCCAAGTCTTAATCCAGCTACTCGAAGCTAACCCTTGCGACACCTCCGTCCACCCAGCTACTCATTTTCCAGCATCATCTCATTTGCATCTAGCATAAGTGCAACATTTACTTTCCTTCCAACCCCCCTGCTTCACTACAAGCACTTTGATTACTCAAGCACACATGCATATGTCTTTATATTAAGCACCTGTCAGTTCGAGCGTATGCTCTGGGCTTGCCCGTTGTTGGAACCTGCCCATCAGAAACTCTTACTGTTCAGACCTGCATTCATGCTTCACCATAAAACACCTTGATCATTCAAGCACACTGCATACGTCTTATATTAAGCACCTGTCAGTTCGAGCGTACGCTCTGGGCTTGCCCGTTGTTGGAACCTGCCCATCAGAAACTCTTACTGTTCAGACCCGCATTCATGCATCATGTCATCCATGAGAATATACGAGGATTAAACTAGACTTTCAAGTATTCGATCGATTCTGTGAAGTAGAGACCGTACTTCGGTACGGGCAGTGTGTGGGGTGCTTAACCTCTTCCCACCCTGTAACCGTGATCCCTTACCTTGAATCTCTGACCGCAGATCAACAGGAGTCATTTTGGAGGAAGGAATCTTCGGATTCCCTTCTCTAACGTTTCTGCAGGGTCTAGCCGACTATAGATTCGAAGTAACTGGCTAGTGGCGACTCTGGTCTTATATAAACTCACTTAAACATATTCAGCTCAACACGACAACCAAACAAAGCCCTCGAGAACGAGGCAAGCCAGTGGCACAAACGGCGATTTCGCACTCACGCACCTCTTCTTCTTCTTCTTCCGAAAGGAAAGGGAGAACGACGTCGTGTGGGAGCACGGAAAAATCGGCGAGGGTCCACAGTTATAAGCTAGTGGACTTTATTTAAACTCTCGTAAGAGAGTCTTATTCTACCACTTTTACATTTACGACCAAGTCATAGCCATCACATCACATTCATCATCAACAACTTCAAATCCCTACCATCCATCATCATCATCATCATATAACCGTTGATTGGAAGGAATGAGGTAGTATTTTATAGTGGGCCGAAGATTGGTTTTCTTTGTTATTTTTATCTTCAAAATCTCGGATCGGATTGACGATTAGTGAGTCTACGGAGATACTCACCCCACATCATTGTTTGATTTGCGCATTTGTTTTGTTTGGTAGATCATTCACGTTACTTTGATTAAATCTATGTCATTCATCATGTATTTCAGTTTATGTTTACTTGTGGGCCCAGATTTAAAAGGAATCTGATATTTAAGTGGGCCAGGGTGGGAGAAATAGACCCAACCATTAAAAAGGGAATAAAATGACTGTCTTTATTTTATTATTTTTATTTGTAGATTGGATCTCAACCTAGTGGGCCCTACCTTATGTGGATACATATAAAAAATATATAAATAAATAAAACAATGGGCTGCTGGACCAGTCAGCCCCCCAAGGACGTTGCCAGTACAACAGCGTCATGGCTACTGACGCAAGGAGCGGACGGTAAGCAGTTGGATGTCCACACGTGGACCCCACCCTGATGTATTTTTCTATATCTACTTCGACCATAGTTTACTTCATCATGTGTTTTGATAGCCCACCAAATTTCAGCTTAATCCGAGACCCTAGCGAACCCTACCAACTTCTACAAATTGGACTATCTTGCTGAATTTTCTGCAATTATACAGAAAATTCTGAATTTATCTCTCATGGACAGTGGATAATCCGTGGGCCCCACTCTAAGTTTTCTATCAAATCTATACCACTCACTTGTTACATTACTATGTCAGGAGGCTGGAAATTGAATTTCAGAGGCTTTCGATAACCTAGTGGGCTACACTGTCTCAAATAGTGGACAGTGTAATACAATATAAATCTGAAGGTGAGCATATTTTAAAGTGGGGACAACAGGCACTCATGGGCCCCATATGTGAACTTTTGGATAAATCCACCTCGACCACACTGTTTTTTGGGCTGTGTGGGATTCACCATAAAAATATGGGCCAAAGTCGGGTTCCAGGTGGCCCACACCACTTGAACAATGGGACTGACACTCTGAAAAATAACAGAATCTAAATCTGATTGGACTCCAACTTTTGGGTCCCATTGGAGAATATTTTGCCCAATTTAAGTCGTCCAATGCTTAGACTAACAAGTCTTAAAACTGTAAAATAAATTTGGTACACATCAGACTTCCCAAACAGTCAGATTAAGCGAAACTGTGGGGACAACACCTGTCAATTTCCTTTGAATGTATGGTTATAATTTAGTTTAAAGTTCTTAAACTCCTTAAAATGCTTTGTTTCATAATGTGGATGCATTCTTGCCATCTTAATATATATTGACTAGATTGTTTCTTAAATAGTTATATTGTATGATTCATTAAATTATGTTAACATGCAATAAATTCTCATTATCACATGTTCATGTTTATATAATCATATATGATAGACCCATGCATAGAGCGGTTTATAGTGAGGTTAAGTCCACGGAGTTAAATCAGAGTAGGGGTATGTAAATGGTTCTTAAGCATGACTATCTAAGTGTGGTTAAGTATGGTCGGTGTATATGGGTGTGGTTAAGTTTGTGTGGGATGGATATTGGTGTGACTATGGGACAACTATGTATGGATATATTGGATGAACTAGAATATGAAAAAACCATCAAGTGTGGTATATTTTCCCGTTGAGAATGCGTCCTGTGTCAGGATCAGGGCAATTGTTTTCTCATTAAGAATGCGACTCGTGTCAGGATCGGGAATACCGTGTCAGGATCAGAGCAGTTGCGTCGCGTTAGGAATGTGACCCGTGTCAGGATCGGAATGTACCTCACTTGTCTGGCTGTGAATGATTGTAATATTATTTTTCAAACTGTGGACCCTCGCCGTTCTGCAGTCTCACATGACGTTCTTGTCCCTTTCCTTTCGGGAAAAGAAGAAGAGGATGCGTGTGTGCGAATCGCCGTTTGTGCCATTGGCTTGCCTCGTTCTCGAGGGCTTTGTTTGGTTGTCATGTTAAGCTGGATGTGTTTAAATGAGTTTATATAAGACCAGAGTCGCCACTAGCCAGTTACTTCGAATCTACAGTCGGCTAGACCCCGTAGAAACGTTAGAAAAGGGGATCTGGAGATTCCTTTCTCTAAATTGACTCCTTTTGATCTGCGGCCGAAGATTCGAGGTAAGGGATCACGGTTACAGGGTGGGAAAAGGTTAAGCACCCCACACACTACCCGTACCGAGGTACGGTCTCTACTTCACAGAATCGAACTAACACTTGAAAGTCTGTTTTAATCCTCGTATATTCTCATAGATGACATGATGCATGAATGCAGGTCTGAACAGTAAGAGTTTCTGATGGGCAGGTTTTCATTAACAGGCAAGCCCAGAGCATACGCTCGAACTGACAGGTGCTTTATGCAAGATGCATGCTGTGTGTTTGAATGATCAAAGTGCTTGTAGTGATATGTACGTGAATGCAGGTCTGAACAGTAAGAGTTTCTGATGGGTAGGTTTCCATTAACAGGCAAGCCCAGAACATACGCTCGAACTGACAGGTGCTTTATGTGAGATGCATGCTGTGTATTTGAATGATCAAAGTGCTTGTAGTGAAGCAGAGGGGGTTGGGAGAAAAGTAAATGTTGCACTTATGCTAGATGCAAATGAGATGATGCTGGTAAAAGAGTGGCTGGATGGACGGAGGTGTCGCAAGGATTGGCTTCGAGTGGCTGGATCAAGACTTGGATGGCTTGGGAGACTTAGACCAGTGGTCAGGCTAGGCTGGACAAGGGCTAGGCTCTCCTCACTCGGGCTCTCCTTGGTGGAAAAATGGGCTAAAAAGATGGAGGAGGACTCGGACGGACAGGATCTCTCCAGGCTTGGTCGTCTGCCGAAATGAGAAGGGGAGGGGAGTATTTATAGCAGAGGGCATGGCAGTTTGCGTAAATAATTTTGGGCGGCCCCGTACGGACACTCCTCGGTTTCCAGCGCGTGGTACGGTCATGTCTCGGGGCTGCTGTTTTGACTTAGTGGGTTGACTCGGTGGGTTGACTCAGCGGGTCGACTCGGCGGGTTGACTCGGTGGTTTGACTCGATGGGTTGACTCATCGGGTCGACTCGGTGATTTGACTCAATGAGTTGTTGACTTAGTGGGTTGACTCAGCGAGTTTGACTTTTTTAGGATTTTTTGATTGGTTTTTTCTTATGGGGGGTTTTTCAGGCTGATGTTTAGGGGCGGGTTGACTGGGTTCAGGCTTGAGTTGGGCTATGGATTGGGGCTTACAAGGGTGAGTTTGGCTGAGTTTGGACTTGGGATTTGGGGTATGGTCCTCCATTCATCCAGCTATCTCTACCAACAGTGTAGCTGAAGGTGGGGTGTCTACACAAGCGTAGTCTTGTATGACTGATTTACTTATGCGAAACCTGACTAAAGACCTTGCATTAAAGGCCACACATATGGTTAATTTATGCATGCTGCATGGAAATTTATTATGCGATGTGTGTTTAGTGTTAATGAATGTGTCATTGTGGAGTGGAAAAGTGTGAGCATGGTATTACAAACTGAATAGTTATGTTTTGATTATGTTCATCTGTTTACTTGGATGCTTGATTCATATTATGGAGTGGAGTAAGTACTCCTACTCCCTGGGCATTATTTTGCTCACCCTTCTTAGGGAACCGTAAGTCTTGGAGAGGACATGGAGGCTATAAGCGATGAGGTGCATACTGAAGAAATGGTAACAACACTGGAGGATGATGCCAACGCAAATGAAGACAGTTTCATTTATTTCTAGAATTATTGTTTGGTTTGAAGTTAGTAGAATTGCAGCTAGATTTAATAAAGTTATTAATTATTTTTTATGAATGTTGGAACCCCAGTTTATAATTTCATTTAGAATAAGAGCGTGACGTGGCTTGGTTACTCAATAAATGCTACTATTATTTGTATTTCTGTTATTATTATCTTAGTAGCGCTTGAAAATTCGTGCTCGAGCGGCATATTCGAGCGTTGAATTTTGATGCGTTACAACATGTAAGAATGATACATTTGTATGATTTTGGGCACTGGTGGCCTCTTTCTGAGAAACTACTTCGTTCGTCGTGTTGAATGATATCAGACTCTGAAGGCTTGTATTCTACTCATTAGGTGTCCGGATGGATGATTTGATTGTCCCGTTGCATTCAGAACACTCGAATATCCAAAATAGGCTAAAACTGGGCCCAAAACATCACAAAATGAAGATTTAGGAGTGCTGAAATTGATGTTCAGAGTGTTGATTTTTCTGATCTGCTAGCATGATTTTACTGATGCGCTGGGGCTAGCGCATCGAAAAATAACTTTGTTAAAATGACTGATTTTTCTAATGCGCTAAGCATATTTTCTAATGCGCTAGGGCCAGTGCGTCGAAAAATGACTTGTTTTGGAAATGATTGATTTTTCTGTTGCGCTGGGGCCAGTGTATCAAAAATGACTTATCTCGAAATATTGATTTTTCTGATCCGCTGAGAGTGATTTTTCTGATGCGCTGGGGCCAGTGCATCAAAAATGACTTATCTCAAAACATTGATTTTTCTGATCCGCTGAGAGTGATTTTTCTGATGCGCTAGGGCCAGTGCATCGAAAAATAACTTTGCTTCGGAAATAATTGATTTTTGTGATGCGCCGCTATATTTGCGTAGTTTGAAATTATTTCTTTGCTGAACCTATGGTGGTCGAAAATGGGGTTCCTAGTGAGGGATTCTGGTGATTGGAAAGGGATTCTGACGGTCGGAAAAAGAGTTCCGGCAAGAAATTCTGGCGATCTCTCAAATAATCAGCGGACAAAGCTCTCTCTCTCTCTCTCTCTCTCTCTCTCTCTCTCTCTCTCTCTGGATCTGTTTAAATGAACAGTAAAGGAGGGGTATTTATACCCGAAAATACTAGAAGTCATCCACTAGGAAGTTGCCACATGTAGTACATCGATAAAATGGGTCGACACGTCGAGAAAATAAGTCAGGGGGCCTTGAAATTCATTCCTAAAAATGGCTAATTTTTTAGATGCGCTGGCAGTTAGTGCGTCCTGAAATTCACTGAAAATTGCTAATTTTCTAGATGCACTGGTTGTCAGTGTGTTCTGAAATTCATTGAAAATTACTGATTTTCTAGATGCGTTGGTTATTAGTGCGTCCTGAAATTCATTTTTGAAAGTTGTCTGAATTTCTCGATGCACTGAGGGAATTTATTGATGCGCTGAGAGTTAGTGTGTCCTAAAATTCATTTATAAAAATGCCTGAATTTAGTGATGCATTGACGGACATCTGTTTTAGCTTTCTATCTTAATTTTGTCAAATGATGGGTTTGTGTGGCCCGCCTAGTGATGAATGTTGATGCACTGGTCATGTTTATTCATGATTGTACTCATAAGCTAAATTCAAAAGATTTTGATCATGATGGATGGTGGGGCCCACCCCTAGGTCAACTTTTTATTTTTATCATGATGGATGGTGGGACCCACCCTAGGTCAACTTTCTATTTTTAGTAAAGGCTGATGTGTATTGCGATTCTGGTTGAAATTCCTGATGCACTGGCCCTAAATTCAGTGATGTGATGAATTGCATACTTGTAACCTTCGTTTTAAGGACCTCGACATTTTAGGACCCCAACACCCATGACCTAAAGGGGACCCATCAAATGCACGATGTTAATGTCTGATCCACATCAAAGTGGGACCCACACTTCTCAATCTAATGGGAACTACCTTATATATACCTAGAGTTCCACACGAGCCGATCTTAAGTAGAGCTTTACAAAGCTTGAGCTTGGCTTGATCAGTGGCCCACTTAGCTTGAGCTTGGCTTGGCTTGATCATTGAGCTCAAAACAGCAGCTCAAACTTGGCTTACTAGTCGAGCCGATCGAACTTTGTTCAAGCCAAGCCAAGCCAAACCAAGCCGAGCTTTGTCTTTTCTTTTCTTTTTTTTTCTTTTTTATAAGAGTGTATAACTACAAACTAAAATAATTACGAGTATAACTAAACCCTACCCTACCCGACCCGACCCATCATCTAACTCAACCCACTGACTCAACCCAACCCAACACTACCCGACCCACTGACCTAACCCAATCCAACCCACCAACCCACTGACCTGACTCAAGTTAACCCACCGACCCCACCCAACCCCACCTGACCCACTAACCCAACTTAACTCAACCCAATAATCCCCACTGACCCAACCAAACCCTATTCGACCCACTGACCTACTCAACCCAACCCATTAACCCCAACTGACCCAACCCATTAACCCAACCCGTTGACCCAATCCAACTAGCTAACCCGATCCCAATCTTTTGACCAAAAACCCAAATAAATTAGGGTATTTTCTAATTCAAACAAAATAAATCACAAATATGAAGAAAAAAACACAAAAGTCTACCTGGTAGTTGTGGATGTTCGAGGTAGGCCTGAAGGTGTGGTGCGGTCCGACCTTCGTTGTCGGGCGTCTGATGTCGGGTGCGGTGTGGTGAGGAAGCCAGAACGGAGAGACTAGAGAGAGAGAGAGAGAGAGAGAGAGAGAGAGAGAGAGAGATTTGAAAAAAAATTGAGGGAGGAAAAGAGGTAGAAGGGCAGCCGGGCAAGGGCGCGACGGGCTGTGTGGGGTTGGGTGACAGTGAAAATGAAAAGAAAAGAAAAGGGTCGGGTGGAGTCTTAGGGTTAGGTTTATATATATATATATATATATATATATATATATATATATATATATATATATATATATATATATATATATATATATATATATATATTATCGAGCTCAAGCCGAGCCGAGCTTTATTTGAGTGTCACGCTTCAACCCAAGCCGAGCCAAGCTCACTCGTGCTCGAGCTTGATTTGTTATTGAATGAGCTTTCAAAAATGAGCTTGAGCTTGATTGAATTGGCCTACGAGCCAAGCCAAGCCGAGTGAGCTTTTTGAGCTAGCTTGGCTCGTGTGCAGCTCTACTTATACTATTTCCTTATTCACACATAAGTAGTTAGACCCTCTAACTAGATCATTTAACCAGAGGGTAATTAATGCTAGTAACCATTGAAAGAGAAAGAGTAATCAATGTAGATAAATACATCCACAGCTATTTCCAATGGCAATGGGAAGGGGTGGAGGGCTCAGGTGGCCCCTACCTTGGTGTTAATGTGAAATCTGCACCAGCCATTAGGTGCATCATCCCATATTAGACCTAGGTCCGAAAAATCAGCTCCACCCCTAGTTTAGGTGAACCATGAGATTGGAAACCGTGTATAGACAAAATTCACCATCTAAACTGTTTCCCTTGTTGGGGCCTACGTGTACGTGAATCATGGATGGGCCTGATTTTTTGGCTCTAGTGTTAATTTTTTTTTACGTGACATCTATTGGTTGTAATGGATTGTATGTAATCATCATAGTGGGCCTTATACAAATCATTGTTGGAGTCTCTCTCCCAACTTTTTCTGTTAGTGTGGCCCACCTGAAATACAAGGCAAGATTGATTTTTTTGGATCTAGTTGTAACATAAGATTACATATTTGATAGTTGGAGTGGATCTCACACGCATATCATGATTGGCCTCTGTGAAAAATCAAGGAAAGCCTCGGGTAAAATTCTTAAATGAGAAATTGTAGAACCAATAGGGTGAACTGTACTTCGAGGTAGACTAGCATATTACTTTCAACCTTCCATGTGTATACATCCGACCTATCTAATAGGTTAGCCCCATCTTAAGCATCATCTTTTTGTGAAAAATAAGTACATAAAATCCACTCATTAAGTGGACCATGCTTGTGATTTGCTATTTACCCAATATTCGTAAGATTTTTCCATGGCCCATATAATTCATAGATAGGACTGACCATTGTACTAGAAGATCCTCATGGTGGGGCTAATCTGGTGGAAGGTCTGGATGTCATATGCACTTAATATTTTTGGAAGTTACAACATGGGTGGACCGTAGCTTATTGTCCAACCTAGTGGACTTATAAATCCTCTTATGGAATGGAATTGGCTTGTGTAGCGGAGAACACATCACCAAACTCCATACGTGCTACCTGGCAAAGCTTTGTGGCCCCACTATAATGCATGTGTTTTATCCACACCATCCATGTATTTTACCACTTCATTTTAGGGCATGAGCCCATAAATGAAGCAGCAGCAAATTTCAATGACGCCCATAGTTGAACCTTCATAGGGTCCACCATGATGTTTATTTGTCATCCAACCTGTTCATAAGGTTGGACATATCTAGATGTAGGGAGGAAACAAATATCAGCTTGATCCAAAACTTACGTGGCTCCATGAAGTTTTCAATGGTAGTGTTCAATCCCCATTGTTTTCTATTGTTTGGTTCACTTCAGCTTTGGATCTGCCTACATCATAGTGGGCCTATAAGGCTTTGCCACATCTACACATTACCAAGGTGGGTTGTGTTCTGCATGAGTTTTCTTCTGCATATGGCTATTTTCTTGGGAGGCCGTGTGAGACAGACGCCTAGCTGTAATTTTTTGCAGGGCCCACCGTGATATTTATATTTCAATGCTGGGCTAAGATGTAGAAAATCAGGATGATTTGTGATTTAGATTGGGCACACCAAGGGAAATTGCAGGGAGAAAGACCACTTTTGATTTTTACAGGGCCAATATGATGAGTATATAAAATCTATTTCTACCATTAAATGCCACACCAAAAGCAAGACACGAGGCCCCAAAAATCCTCCTCATACTTGATTCAAGTGGGGCACATTAAGGGAAAGAGTTTGGAGGGTGATCTTTTGTCAATTAACTATTTCCAATAATGTAGCCTACCTGAACAATAGATGAGGAAGATTTTCAGGCTTCAGATCTAACATGAGGCGACGGGCCAGATGGTCTGGGTGGATTTCACTTTAACACCACATTAGGGCCAAACCTACCAGGCTACCCCTTTGACGTGAATCCAACTCCTAGAATTAATGACATTTATTGCTATTAATTAATGCTAAAATTAGCCCACTGGTTGGACGATCCAACAAGCTGTGAGTATTACTCTCTCTCTCTATATATACACATGGGTTAGTCCTTGCCTCGTTGGTATATTTGTGTGGGGGTGTTACTTATATGATTTATGTGGTCCAAATTATCTTGTTATGATTATAAAGCAGGAAATTTTTGCTCTTCTATTGTGTTCACCTCAAACTTATCTCAATGCGCTCAAAATTCTATGAACCTAATGATATCTTTGAATATCTGCCACAAGATATTTTCTATTGACCCATTCACCAAGCCGTAACAGATATACACAAACAAAATTTCCAAAAACAAAAAGTGCATACATTTGGTAGAATAGTCACCGCGTTTATGGAAATGTTTGCGTCAACAGATTGCTGACTATGCTAACCAGGCAATCACGTTTCCCAATTTACAAGCCAAAGGTGAATGAGGATGGGATACATGGCACACGTACCACACCACAGTTGTGAGCATGATCCAAGCAGTACGTGAGATTGGAAATGTTATGAACTTGCTTTGGGCCCAAATTCTGAAGAGTATGCTTATCTGGCGTGACACATGTGATTGTAATGAATAGGAGAAAGGTCTACATTTAGCATACAAATGGTGCCACGTGCATAGTGGATGAATGGTTTGGATCTCATACATGTTTGCAATGGAGGCAAATGCCCCCTTTCATCGGTTTCCAGACGAATCCTCTTAGAACTTACGTTGCATAAAATATTGGCAAAAATTACTTTTCTGTTGATGAGGGTAGGTAGAAAAAGTCTACATTGAAATATTGTTACCATTATTTATCTGACTATAGATTACTTGCCTTAGTAGGCACGGCATCTTCATGCCTCTATATTCTCTATTACATACGTGGCACTTATTTATGATTATGCATACTGTGGGCTCAGCCCTAGATTGACCGTTAAACGAATATTTCTTTGATGAGACTATCTTAATCATCTAATAACATGGCCTTTTCTCAGTGTTCATTTTATACCATGCCAAGGGCTACAACCATCTAAATACTGTAATTTTTGGACCATGGCCCAATCACCAATGGAATATGTAAACACGGTGGAACATGAAAGGACGGTTTCAATCTGATGCATATGTGCCACATTTTCCAAGTGACATGGTGGCAAAGAAAATGCCATACCTCCAGAGGCGTGGAATCTGCTCTCTATCTATTATTGGTTCATTTCTAACTAACTGGGTTGGTCCACCAATTTCCCCTGTTAAACAAAAGGTTAATTAGTCCACCAAATCTCAGGCATTAGATATATAAATGGGGATAGGTAAGTAGAAAAATTCAGACACGTGCCAAGCCTTCTTTTCTTTCCTTTTTTTTTTTTTTTTTTTCCGAAAAAGGTGGGAGCACACCAGCGGTTACTTTTTTACAAGGATGGCAAACTATACAAACTTTTTGACGGGCACCGCAAAAACACGCATGACCTCATATAGGTTTGGGGACTAGATGAATCACCTCGTAGTTGAGCAGGAGTACCAATCTCATGTGGAGGAAATATCATTGGATAGATTCCAGATGCACTCACCAATAGAGGTGGGTAACGATCCGGGCCGAGCCGAGTTAGCCCTACTTTGGTTTAGTTTGTTTTTGTACCACCGAAGTTCGTGGATCGGTTTGGTTTAGGTTTCGGGCCGACCCATGTGGACCGAGTTTGGTTTGCTCCAGAAAAATCTGATTCGAGCCGGGATGGGTTTGGTTGAAAATTTCGAACCGGGCCGGGCCGAGTTCAAACAGGCAACGGCTCCTTTTTTCCTTTGTTTATTTAATTAGAAAAGAATTTAAAAAGTTAGAAAAAAAAAAAAAAAAGAAGTACAAACATATCTTACCGTATGATGTTTAACATTCTCCAAAGGAGTGCAACTTCAAAATAGACATGTAAAAGTATTTTACAAACAAAAGTACACAAGCATAATTTTACAAGTGCAAGGAAACAGTGTGCATTCATGTATATGAATTATGTATTATCCATGTCATCATGTATATGTATTATGTATTATTCATGTCATCATGTATATGTATTATCCATGCTGTCCATCTGTTTTACATATCATTTTAGGACATGATCCCAAAATGGAATCATATCCAAAGCTCAAGTGGATCACACTGCAGAAACAGTGTGCTTATAATCTACGAGCCGAATCAAACCGAGCTGAATCAAATCGAGCTTCGAGCCGACCTGAGCCGGTACTGCCCTAGTTTGAGCTTGGTTTTTTTTTCAAACGAGCTTGACTCGGAGGCTTGGTTTGGTTTGAACATCCATTCAAACCAATCCAAGCCGAGCTTTTCCGAACCAATCTGAGCCGAGCTTTCGAGCTGGCTTGGTCTGTGCCCACCTCTACTCACCAACGTAGTAAAATAGAGTATATGTGGACTGCAGTTTTCTTTTATCCTATAATCATCCTTTTTTTTTTTTTTAAGATAAAAAAACACATGCAGGTTGAAATGACTAAGGCCGCCAAGTTGGTAATTGGACCCACCCCATGATAAACGGCTCTCCATCTTAAATTGGAACCAAACAACCTGATTAGATTTTTGAGTTGTTTCAACCAGGAACCCCAGACCATTCGTGGAACGATTCTCCACCAATACCTGACCTAGTTTGGCCTTGACCCGATGCAACCTTGTTCCTAGATATCCAGTGATCACTCGGCCCATTGTTTATGAAATGAATGGAAGGATGCAAGCCAATGTTTATCTTTGGCAGTTGATTGACCTGATCTACTTTCAGGCAGGGGATCTTAATTCTTTCTATGGTTACCTAACGAACAGTCGAGGTATATCATTTTCTTAAGGCAAGCTAATCCAACCATACGAATTGGCATCATAGCATTGACATGTTGCGCAAACAGCTGTTTGAGTCTGCAGTTCCAAGGCAAAATTTTCCCTTGTTGACTCCAGAAAAATGAATTTTTCATTTTTTAGGACTTTAGGGCCTACTGCCCACGTAAGACTCGACGCGGCTTTGGGACAGTGATCTGCTCTGGAACTGATATAATAATCGGTTTCTAGAAAGAGACCTAGTCCAACCTTAGTAATATGATGTAACAGGAGATATTCAATGCTCTTGGTAAAGTATGATGCTTGATTCCTAAGGCATTCAGAAATTGAACTCCTGTTACACAATAACTCAAATCAGATATGCACTAAACTGTATAACACAATTTCACTTATGCTAAAATCAGATTTGGTTGGACAATGTGTAACGTCTCATTTCTTCCTGAAGTCACTTTGAAAGTACAATATTATATATTATGTGTAAAATCTCCGACTAACGAGAATTTTAACTTGTTTTGTGAACAAGTAATGATCCATGGTAAATTTGATATAAATTCTTTTGTAAGATATGCTTAGGAGCATAGATAGAACCTCATAAAACTATTAGATTTTTCAAAAGTTTTACATTAAAAATAATTATGATTATGACGTTAGACCCTCCAGATTCGTGATTTTAATCACTCGGGTAAGTAGTTTTTAAGTTTGTCCGAAAGGTAGGCATTGTTTTAAGTGTGTCTCGATGCCATAAAGTTAGATTTTTTAAATGGCCATTAGATCATGAAGATCTTAACCTAGGAGCGTCTGTGGCTGTTAATCGAGAAAGCTAATCGGGAAAGCAACCATACTAAACTGATTATCTTAGTGGTAAACCTTTATTCTAGAATTTGTGTGATTATACAACGTGTATTAATACAAAACATATTAATGGCTCACCTTAACTTAGATCCTTGATTTATAGTTCACATGATTCCCATGATCTAATTGAGGTGAAATTTTCTACCATACCTATGTATCATAAATAAACCATACGCGTCGAATTTCAACCCTTGGATCATAGTATAAACGACATAATCAGTAAATCAGCTCCACCTTTAATTTTAATGTCCATCGAGTGAGGAAAGTGGATAATCAGTCCTAGTCGAATATTTTCGTTCGTGTGACTGACTTAGATTGTCTATATCATGGACCGATAATGTGATTTGACTGCCTCACCTTGATAAACCCCTTTCTTAAGCGCGGAGTTATCCCGTTTTAGGAAATAACCGAGTTACCAACTCTTTTCAAATCTGAACCTTTCAATTAACTCACTTCTCACCGTCAATCGCAACTCAAATTTGGAACATATATTGACCTCATATGACTATAAAACTCTATAAAATTTGGACCTCGATTTATGATCCTACACCATCGAACCCTAAGGCTAGTACCTACCTTTATCAACTAAATGTGAAATTTCAGATCTAGGCTTTTTCAATCATTGATCAACCATCAAATTTATCCAATCGTTTGCATTTTTCCTAATTTCGGACCCTGATCATCAAGCATGGACCATTATTTGAGATCCAACTCGTTTTGGCACCCGTGGGGCCATTTTTCAAGATCGCCCGATCTATATTTCAGATCATCGAGACAATTATATATTCTGACTCTACTCTTCATGCTCAATGTCATGAATAGACTATAATTAATTAAAGATTTTCTGAAACTATATTTTAGAAGAAACCCAATTTGTTATAGGAGGGTGTGCACACCCACCCCCTGTTATAAGGGTGGTGTTCACGTCCCCTCTCCTTTCTCTTTCTTAAACCTTATATTTCCATGAAAATTCCAGCACTACACGACTAGAGGAAGAGAGAGAGAGAGAGAAAGAGAGAGAGAGAGAGAGAGAGAGAGAGAGAGAGAGAGAGAGAGAGAGCTCGCCCGCCAATCATCTTCTTCTTCTTCCTTCTTCATTAACACGTGTAGTCTTCTCCAACCCTTCCTCATGTTGTTATGGTTCATGTAGAGATATTCTCCATTAATTCCATTTAGAGTTTTCAAGTTTAGACGAAGGTGAGGATTTCCTTGAAGTCTAGTTACAATAATATTGTCGATTCTATGCTTAGAACTTACGAATTTGTTGTATGATTGCTTGAAACATATGTTTGTTGAATTATCTCCGTTAAATCATGAATTGTGTATACAATCCCTTGATGTGTTTATGCTAAATTTTTTATGGATGCGAACCATGATCTATGATTAAGTGTTTGAAAAAGAAATCATGATTGGATGCATGCTTATGTGAGGATTACGTGAAAACTATGCTTGATTTACAAATGACACATGCTTATGATGAACATGATGAGTAAAGCATTATGTGATACGAGATAATGTATGAAGATGTTACATTAGTGGAGGCCATTTGCCCCATAAATGATGTAATCATTTGTTTGGAAGAATTGACCTGTAAGGGTTGTATTGTATCATATATTTTATTGGCAATACCGTACGTATATGATATTTTTTAGAATTATTAAGGATCCAAGTTTGGTTGTGTACCTATGAGGGATTCATGATAAGTTAAGGTTCATTGTGTTCCATCTATAGTGTCGTTACTAAAATGAGTGTGCTTCTTCACGATTAGCCCCATTAAAGGGAAACAACTATTCCACGTCATAGTAGACCACGGGATGGGGTAAAGAGCGACTATTGGTCGTGGACATTATTAAATTAGATGACTGTTAAACTTACCTAATTAAAGATGAAACTAATCATGCATTCATTTATCCTTTTGGAGTTACAATATTGGAGAAAATGTTGGTTAATCCTGTTTCTCTCGTTGTGCGCTATCCAGTAAAAGTATTGGCTAATCCTATTTCACTATTTGGGTTTTAAAGTATGTGGGAAGAGTGGAATAAGTCTCATCTTAGCAAGAACCTCTGGTGACTAGTGTCTAGTAAGAAGAGTGGAATAAGTCCCATCTCATTTAGTCAGGGTGCCTTAACCAGAGCATGCATATTATGAATCGCATTAAATAAGATTTTCTTATGTATGTTCTGTTTGGGTGTAATTATTTTGTTTAAATATTATTATACTAATCTTAGAGGGTATCTCCTCACTAAGTTGATCGCGAGCAACTCACTCCCTCCTGGGACGGTGTTTTAAAACAATAACTCAAATGTTGTAGGTGACGATCCAGTAGGTGAATTCGAATTACAAGGTGAAGAGTTTGAAGATTGGTGGTAGCAAATGACGGATGATGAAGCCAAAGCGGCATAAGATGATTCACATTTACTTGTTTTATTCTTTAGGAATACTTTATTTTCATATGAATTTGAAATAAGTCTTTCAAAGAGATAGAAAATGAAACATTATTATTAGTTTTGGTTTTAAGACTATGTTTGAGAATGTAGTGTAGAGAAACATAGAATAATTTTTCTTTATTTCTGTCACCATACTATGAATGTCATGGATTTATGAAATACAGGTAAATGTATGAAAATATATTCCCAATATGTTCAAGTTAACACATGGAAACTCGAACCATCGTGTTCTCCACGAGGCGTTACTGAAATTACGCATTTTGGACCAACAGGATTGTAAAGGCATATTAGTGCATGCGAAAGCTTGGAGCAGCTAGAATTATGGCTAACTCCTAAAGGAAGGGGGGGGTGTAAGACCCGTACCCTTATTTGCCATCCGTATGCTTAATTTCTGGTGCCGGTACGTCCCGGACGGATTAGATTAGCGAGCCTTGATCGCGACCCTGTTTTAGTACCTCATCGACCCAAGACCTATACCCCGGCGACCGCGTAGGCGCTGCAATTCCAACGCCGCACGGCACGCCCCATTGCGATACCCGGTGTGTAAGTTGTGTCATTTGCGTAATCCGAGGTGGGCCGCACAACGCGGGTGTGGCGTGGGCCCCACTTGCACAAATTCCAAGACCATGTCACATCAATCTAATCCATCACCATCATTCTCACCATCACTCTACCCATACCCCCCATCCCTCTCTCTCCTCCCAAAGTCAACTATAGCCCATACCTCCCACACCCCCTCCCATGCACCATCATCACTCCCCATGATTCCTTTTCTCTCTCTTCCCCCCATACAATACCATACGTAGGGGGAGAGGAGGCTTCCTCACCTTCCCATATTTGCAAGAGATTTGAGAGAGAAAGAGAAAGAGAAAGAGAGAGATTTAAGAGATTTAAGAGAAGTAGAGAGAGATTAGAGAGATTGAGGGTGTAGATCCTTGCTTGGAGGACCCCAACCATCATCCGGACCGTCCGGATCATCCGATCGTCAACCCGATCCAATCCAACCGTCCAACCATCCATCAAGGTGAGTGCAAGGGGCATAAACCCCCATTTTTCTTAATTTCCTTCATTTTTCTTATTTTCTTTTGGGCCCACCTTGTGATGGCCAGTTAGATGAGTGGATTGGATCATCCATAAATAGGCCCCACCTTATAATAATAATAATAATAATAATAATAATAATAATTAAAAAGAAAAAAAAAGAAGAGAAGGAAAGGGGGGCCGCTGGACAGTCAGCGTCCAGGGGATGCTGCTGCCCAGCAGCTCGTCGGCTACAGCCCCTTTTGGGCGTGGACAGGTCCCCACACGTGGGACCCACCTTGATGTATGCACCTAATCCACGCTGTCCAACTGTTTCTCCACCCCATTTTATGGCAGGACGCCAAAAATGAAGAAGATCCAGATCTCAGGTGGACCACACCATTGAAAAGAAATGAGGTTAGCAAAACCGACTGTTGAAACTTCCATGGCTCACTGTGATGTTTGTGGACCACATCACCTTCCCAATATTGGGCTTGTTGGGTCCCTAATGAGATGGGGAACCTAATGGACGGATTGGATCTTCACTAAGTGGGCCCCACTTGAAATGACCACAAGAAGAAAAAAAAAATATGAAACGCTAGAACGTCCAGCGTCACCTTGGACGGTGGCTGGGGTCCCCACTCGTGGGACCCACCTTGATGTTTGTGTTCCATCCACGCCGTCCACTTGTTTTCCCATACCATTTAGGGCCAGGCCCCAAATTTGAAACCGATCCAAATCTTAAGTGGACCGCACCGTATAAAACAGTGGAAATGATGATTCCTACTGTCAGGAATCCTTTGGCCCACCTTAGTGTTTCTGGACTGATTTATATAACCAATATTGGGCTTATTGGGTCCCCCATGAGATGGGGAACCTGATGAACGGAGTGGATCAGTCCCATGTGGGCCCCACTGGATATAAGCTCAAGAAAACAAAAAAAAAAAGAGGGAAAGAAAATAAGAAGAGGCAGCGCCTCTGACGCTGGGCGTACCAGCGTCCTTGCACGCTGGCTTGCCCAGCAGGTGGCCCACTCGTGGGTCCCACCATGATGCATGTGCTGTATCCACACCGTCCATCCAGTTGGGGAGATCATTTTAGGGCATGACCCCAAGAATGAGTCAAATCCAAGTCTCGAGGGGGCCCCACCACAGAAAACAGTAGGGGCAGTGGCCCTACCGTTGAGACCCTTCTTATGGCCCACCATGATGTTTATTTGAGATCCAACCTGTTCATAAGCTCGCACATGTAATGGAGAAGGGAGAACAAAAGTATCAGCTTGATCAGAAACTCCTATGGGCCCCACTTGTTTAGAGTTTATATATATAAAAAAAAGGGCTGGCTGCTGGACAGACAGCGTCCAGGGGACGCTGCTGCCCAGCAGCGTAGTCTCTCTGGCGTCATCCCATGGGCCCCATTCGTTGGGCCCACCTAGAAGGTATGTGCCTCACCTATCCCGTCCATATGTTTTTCCAGCTCATTTTAGTGGGCCATGCCACGGTTCAACAGTGGGAATAATGATCTCTACCGTTGAAACCTTCCCAGCCCTACAGTGATGTTTAATTGTCATCCAACCTATTTCATAAGTGGCCGAGCCCAAAATCTAAGCATATCCAAAATGGCAAGTGGGCCATGCCACGGGTCAACAGTGGAAATAACGATCTCCACCATTGAAACCTTCCTAGACCTGCAATGATGTTTATTTGTCACCCAACTTATTCATAAGTGGCTGGGCCCAAATTTTAAGCATATCCTAATGTCAAGTGGACCATGCTATAGTGGGGATAATGATTTCCAACATTGAAACCTTTCTAGGTTCTACAGTGATGTTTATTTGCTATCCAACTGGTTCATAAGATCACATGGATATGGATGAAGGAGAAAACACAAATACCTGCTTGATTCAAAATTTATTAGGACCAGATGGGTACCATGCTGCCCAGCAGGTGGCCCACCCTATGGGTCCCAACGTGATGTATCTTTTAGCTCCACCATGATGTATATGATTTATCCATGCCGTACATACATTTTGTCGACCTACCTTGCAGGTGCAGGCCCAAGTATGGGGCCGATGTGGTCTCAAGTGGGCTATGCCACGAGGACTTTTACATTTCCAATGGGACCCACAGTCCGGGTCCCACTCTCCATATATATATTGGGCCTTTTAAGGCCAATGTTACATGATATGTTTGGTAACATGCTAGTATGATTAGCTTGATATGTCACACTGATAACATGCTTAGTATAAAGAATACCATGCTCATTCATATGCCCATACGCATCATTTATATGCCTGTTATGGATCATGATTAACCATAGCATATGCTAGTTGGCTTGTTATACTTAGGGGACCCGTGTGAGACAGGGTCGCCCCACATGATTGCGCAGTATGCGTAAGCTTGATGCATGATTTGGATTGTATGACTCATGCATTTCGCATTATGTATGTCACGATCGCTTTCACACCGTAGCAGCATCAGGGTGGTGGCCACCATAGTCACATCATGGTTGACAGTATTGGACACCGGAAACTTGTTCTAGTACGTGGGCGCTCTGGATGTCCTTGGGTGAAAGTCCCTAAACCCTGTGGTACCAGTAGGATGCTCCAGAGTGGAGACCGAGTGGATAACATGAGCGCCCGTGTGCCAAATACCAGTAGGCCGAGTCTCCCACTGTGTCGAGGTCGGTTGGAAAGGGGTGTGACCTTATCCGCCCGGGTGAAGTGGGCTGTAAGCTAGGTCGAGTCTGACCAGCTCACGGAATGGGTCCGCTATCGGCGAGCCGGGTGGGCATTGGCATACCACTGACGAGGCGGATAGTGAGGTCTTTTCTACTCGCTTGGTTATGCGCGCGATGTGCGGCGGCCAATATTAGAGTATACTAGACCCCGGTGATGTCCCAGATGATAACTATTTTGATATGTAGATCAGTTGAGGATTGACGTGTTTGCATTGCATCTCTAGCATGTAACACTCGGCCATGTAGGCCCTTGCATTGCATAGCCTTGAGATGGCTGACAGCATTCATGAACTTAATAACTTAGCCCTCTACTACTTTCGCTTACTCTGATATCTGTATACTTGTCATATGCATCACACGCGCGCACACAAACTCTACTGGGCTTCGTAGGAAGCTCATGCGCGTTTGTTTACACTGCAGGTACTAGAGCCTATCAGCAGCGTTGAGCGCGGTTTATGTACTTGATATTTTGGACTTCTGCTTCATGTTGTATTTTCCTTTCCAGCACTGTACTCAACAAACTTATTAGTGGATATTTGATGATGTTTATGGTTTTGTTTATGCTCCTGTACAAAAAAAAAATTTACCTTGAAAATCCTCCCGGTAGGATCCCAAGATCGGAACTTGGCACATGAGAGCTAGGAGCCGAGAATGGGGTACTACGGAGGCTGTTGGCACCAAGGTCTGCGATCGGGAATTTAGTGAGCCCGGTCCCCGGGTTTGGGGCGTGACAGGGGGGGGATTAAGACATTTTTAAGATTCTTTTCGCCTACTTAACAGTTTTATCAAATCAAATTAAGTAAGCAAGAGTACTTCAGCTTGAAAGCCTAAGTGGGTCCAATCAATAGACTAACATATGGTTAAGCAATAAGCTACCTAGTTTAAACACGCATAGATTAACATGTGATTAAACTAATCAAGCATCTAATCTATCAACTCAAGTAGACTATTAAGAGTGGACCATATAAGCTAAAGTTTACTCAAGAAGTGAAAGCACATCATGTGTATGCATGTGCCTATCAAGTGCTTAGCATACATTCCAATTAAGCATTCATAATTAAACAATTAAACACAATGCGTAATAAGAAATGTGCTCAAATACAATCACAAACACAAAGATGTATAGTGGTTCAACTTTGGGTCTACTCCACTCCCGGTTCAAGTACTCAATCCCTCTAAGCGCACTAGCATTCACTAGAGAGTTTAAATCTGGTTTATCCCAACCAAGGTATTTTAACTCGGATACAACAAATTGAGAAGTTTGCAGGTTCCTTCCAACTTATATGTATGTACCTGTATTGGTGGCTCCCCTTGGAGACTTGTCTAGGCTCTACAACCAAGCCAAGGCTCTACAACCAAACCTTAATTTAAACTCTACTCATGAGTCAAGGTCCTATAACTGAACCTTAAAGGTTTTAGGCTCTACAACCGAACCAAGGTCCTACAACCGAACCTAGTGTTTACTTTTGTTGGAGGCTCTCCACTTGGAGACTCAATTCGACCATATAACCAGGTCTAGGTCCTACACCCGAACTTATCGATTTTGAAGACAAACTCTACACTCAATTCCCACAGGGAAAAGAGTGGAACCAGACTCTTACAATTGACGACTTGTCGGATTGAGCCCCTTTGTTGCGCCGCTTCGGGTTGTTTAATCTCCACTCTCCTGTGCTTCAATCAGCTACCTTTGTGCTCCCTCGATCTTTGATGCCGTTGCGTAGCCAATGCTCTAGCTCCAAGCTCAGCTACCTTGCTTATGATGCTCCAATGGAGATGCCCAAGGTGTTAGGAGGTAGGTTTGAGTTCTCTACAACTAGTGAAAGTGGGTTACCTAGAGAGTCTCACCTACAAGGATCTCATCATAAAATTTTGGATAGAAATATATCTATTAAGGTTAATCCAAACTCTAGCGATCAATAGAGGGACAAGTGAATCTTCATCATAAGCTTGGAATGCTCCATTCTTGTGATGAATCACAAGGAAGATCACTTGTTAGGGTTAGGAATAGAGCTCTTAATGATCTTCAACAATGGTGGCTTCTATCTCCTCAAAATCCCTTTACTAAAGCTCAAAGACCATATCTCCCATATTTAAAGAAAATCCCCAACGATTGCAAAATGGGCTGAAAACGGTCAGACCGATATATCGAATTGGTGTTTCGATTAACCGAATTATTTTTTATATATGAAAATGGTAATTCAATATATTAAAGAATATGTCCAGAGTGTTATGAAGTTGCTGGATCATTTCTCCGATATATCGAACTGGGGTATTAATATTTCGAAATCTCCAATTTCGATATCTCGAAGGGCATTCCGATAGATCGAACATATTATCCAGGGAGTTTCTGCATTTACTGGACACTTGAGTGGATATATTGAATAGACCTTTTGATATATCAAAGGTCTATCGAATAGACGTTCGATATATCGGAGGTCTATTAAAAGTTGCTGATTGGGCTGGATAAATTATAGCAACTTCCACCTCTTTAATTAGCCTAATTTATCATATTTTCTATGTGATTTAAGGCTAATGAAGATGACTAAGGGTTTTCCTAGTTGGTTCAAGTCATCTAAAAGGGTATGTGTATTTTGGTTCAAAGGGTTAGGGTCACCAAGGCATCTCATTTACCTGTTGTTCTTCCTTAATGCTTGTTGTCCACTTGAATCTTCGGCCTTTAGCTTACCAAGGCTCAACCAACACTGCAACACATGGACACACGTAATTGACAAATATGGTGCACTAGTATGCCATAGAAAAGTATACTAACAATCTCCCCCTTTGTCAATTACGTGACAAAAAATATAACCTAAGACCGTGTCATTGTCCATACTAATGATAGTACAAAAACACAAATAAATTACATGTCAAATGGAAATAAATTTTACAACTCAAAATACTAAGACATGTAAATTAGCAAGCTCTTCTTGATTGCTCCCCCATAACCTATCAATCCTTAAAACACAAAACAGAAAACTTGTTTTGGTGGGACTTAATCTTTCTCCCCCTTTTTGTTAGCAATTAATAAATTAAACTCTCCCCCTTAATGGTACACCAATTAAGTTTAAGGTAAGAAAGGTTAGTATGTCACAGTTATAACTATAAAAACATGCTGGCAAAGAGAGTATAGGGTGCATGAACTTTAAAATATGGAGCATGCATGGGAACATGATTAACAAGAAAATGTACTTTTATAAGCATAATTAATCATGCAAAATTGGTCATTTATGATATACATTAAGCAATAAAAGCTCAAGGGCTTATACCTCAATCAACCAACCTCCCCAATTAGTATGTCATGACCAAACCTAAGTAAAGATTAGCATACGATTAAGCATAAAATTCAACAAGATTAGCAAATCTAAGCAGGGTGATAGTCTAGCAAACAAATATACCAAAATAAAGCAATGCTAAACTATCAAAGAGTGAGCTAATGAGGCTTGAATCTTCTGATTTGCCCATAAACACAAAAATGAGGCTGAAATCCTCAGATTTACTTATAGAATTGGTTTCTAGCTACCCTTACTAACTATGTTTAATTTTATTAGACTAAGGGTAATTAATTTTTTCAACACCCTCATAGAATGTAGCATGAGAAGGGGGGTTGAGAACTCCTTCACCTAGAAGGGAAAATGATTGGGATCTTCTCTTAGATTAGGGGGAAGAGAGGTATATGTGGAAGCAATGAGAATTCTCATTGGTTTATGGCTCCCATCACTAGTGGAGTCACTAGATTCAAATTTTGACTCATTCGTATCATCCCATGTTGTTATCATAGCCTTTTTGCCTTTTCTTTTAGGCTTCTATTGGCAATCAATGGCAACATGATCATATTTATCACAGTTATAACATTGGACATTCTCTTAGATTAGGGGGAAGAGAGGTATATGTGGAAGCCATGAGAATTCTCATTGGTTTGTGGCTCCCATCACTGGTGGAATCACTAGATTCAAATTTTGACTCATCCGTATCATCCCATGTTATTATCATAGCCTTTTTGCCTTTTCTTTTAGGCTTTTATTGGCAATCAATGGCAACATGATCATATTTATCACAGTTATAACATTGGACATTCTTTGTTGTGGATTTTCCTTCATATTTATCAACTTTCTTGTCCTTCTTGTCACAACTTTTCCTTCTTTCAATTTTGAGGAATCTCTTGACTATTTTATTAAGATCATCATCCTCATCATCGCTATCTTTCAATCACTCACTATTAATTTTTCTATGGGAGTATTTGTGGAACGTCTTTATGGCGATGTTCTTCTTCTTAGAGAGGGCCCTAAAGTGTAGTTCATGAGTTTGTAGGAAACCTATAAGTTCTTCTACTTTCATGTTGTCTATGTCTTTACACTCTTTTAAGACCACTACCTTGGTACTGAATCTCTCTGGAAGGGACCTAAGCATTTTTCTACATATCATTCCTTCCGGAACCCTTTCCCCTAAGGAAAACATGAAGTTGCAAATGTCGGAAAGTTTAGTGTAAAACTCCATGAAAGTTTTAGTCTCTTCCATCCTAATGTTTTCAATTTTGGTGGTTAAGAGCTAAAGCTTCGAGCGTCTTACTGTGCCAGTTCCCTCGTTGGGTCACCTGAAATGTATCCCATGCTTTTTTTGCAGTTGCGCATGTGAGAATATGCTGAAATTCTTTCAAGGAAACCACACAGAAAATCGCATTGAGAGCTTTAGCATTTGCCACATATTGAGCTCTCTCATTGCCATTCAATTTCTCATCATCTTTGAGAATGTCAATGATCTTATCATCAACCTCTATTTGTTCCGTGGGCATAGAATATCCATTTAGTGTACTTGCCCACATGGATCGGTCCATGGATTTTAAGAAAATCTCGATCATAGCCTTCCAATAGGCATAGTAGGACCCAACAAAGAATGGTGGACGGTTGACAACGCTCCCATCTCAAGTGGTCATGATGCTAGTGCTCCAATATCGGATCTTACTCTGCACGGTTAAGTCTTTGAAGAGCAACCCGTTCTGATACCAATTGAAATTACGCCGTAGCCCAGCTAGTTGAGTTCAAGTTTATCAACTAGCTAGTCTAAGGTTCGAGACACACCAGCAGCACTTATGTGTGCTTTCGGTCAGGCTGGGTTGTGTTCGGGTTGGGTTATGTTCGAGTTCAGGCTGTGTCGGGTTCGGGCCGGGTCGTGTTAAGAAAACAATTATGCCTTTTGGATCAACACAGTTGTAAAGGCGTATTAGTGCGTATGGAAGCTTGGAGCAGCTAGAATTATGGCTAAGAGGGGGTGATTATGACCTTTTTAAAATTCTTTTTGCCAACTTAATAGTTTTATCAAATGAAACTAAGCAAGCAAGAATGCTTTGGCTTGCAAGCCTAAGTGGGTCTAATCACTAGACTAGCATATGCTTCAACAATAAGCTACCTAGTCTAAGCATGCATAGATTAACATGTGATTAAACTAATCAAGCATATAATCTATGCAACTCAAGTAGACTATACGAGAGTGGATCATCTAAGCTCAAGTATACTCAAGAAGTGAAAGCATCATGTGTGTGGATGTGCCTATCAAGTGCCTAGCATACATTTTAATTAAGCATTCATAATCAAATAATTAAACATAATGCATAATAAGAAATGTGCTCAAATACAATCACAAACGCAATGATGTATAGTGGTTTGACTGCGGGTCTACTGCACTCCCAATTCAACTACTCAACCCCTTTGAGCACACCGGCATTCACTAAGGAGTTTAAATCTAATTCCTCCTAACTAAGATGTTTTAACTTGGATCCACCCAACCGAAAAGTTTACAGGTTCCTTCCAACCTATACGTACACACCTGTATTGGTGGCTCCCCTTAGAGACTAGTTTAGGCTCTACAAACAAGCCAAAGGACCTAAAACCAAACCTCGATTTAGACTCTACTCATGAGTCAAGGTCTTACAACCGAACGTCAAAGATTTTAGGCTCTACAACCGAGCCAAGGTCCTACAACTGAACCTTACTTGTCGGATGAGCCCCTTTATTGCGCCACTTCGGGTTGCTTGATTTCCACTCTGCCGTGCTCAATCAGCTACCCCCCCCCCCCCCCCCCCCCCCCCCCCCCCCCATCTTTGATGTTATTACATTGCCAATGCTCTAGCTCCAGAATCAGCTACCTTGCTTATGATGTTCCAATGGAGATGCTCAAGGTGCTAGGAGGTAGGTTTGAGATCTCTACAACTAGTGGAAGTGGGTTGCCTAGAGCTATAAGGATTTCATCATAACATTTTGGATAGAAATATAATTATCAAGGTTAATCCAAATTCTGGAGATCAATATAGGGACAAGTGAATCTTCATTATAAGCTTGGAATGCTCCATTCGTGTCATGAATCATAAGGAAGATTACTTACTCGGGTTGGGAACAAAGTTCTTAATGACCTTCAACAATTGTGGCTTTTATCTCATCAAAATCCCTTAATTACAACCCAAAGACCATCTCTTCCGTATTTTCGATATATCAAAGAATATGTCCAGAGTGTTGTGAAGTTGCTTGATCATTTTTCCAATATATCGAACTGGGGTATTGATATATCAAAAACTCCAATTTCGATATCTCGAAGGGCATTCCGATAGATCAAATATATTATCCAGGGAGTTTGTGCATTTGCTGGACACTTGAGTCGATATATCGAATAAACGTCCAATGTATCAAAGGTCTATC
Source organism: Liriodendron chinense (assembly GCA_003013855.2). Taxonomy (NCBI): domain Eukaryota; kingdom Viridiplantae; phylum Streptophyta; class Magnoliopsida; order Magnoliales; family Magnoliaceae; genus Liriodendron; species Liriodendron chinense. The sequence goes on along the minus strand of PVNU02003715.1, from coordinate 106,473 downwards.
GAAAGTTGCTAATTGGGTTGGATAAATTACAGTAACTTCTACCTCTTTAATTAGCCTAATTTATCATATTTTTCTATTTGATCTAAAGCTAATGAAGATGACTAAGGGTTTTTCTAGTTGGTCCAAGTCATCTAAGAGGGTATGGGTATTTTGGTTCAAAGGGTTAGGGTCACCAAGGCATCTCATGTACCTGTTCTTCTTCCTTAATGCTTCTTGTCCACTTACATCTTTGGTCTTCAACATGTCAAGGCTCAACCGATATTGCAACACATGGATACACGTGATTGACAAATAAGGTGCACTAGTATGCCACAGAAAAGTACACTAACAGTTACCAATCCTGACCTCAAATCAATGGGCAATTTTTGAAGAGTGATATAATTGGATATATTTTATTTTTAACCGTGAAGCGAATGTGGACCAATTCCATAAGCATGATCAAATAAACATATAAATTGGTCCATCATATACCTAAATTGTGATTTTTATGTGGGTAGATTAAATTAGGTTATATATGTTTGCAATTTATATGTAATTTCTATGGGCATGTTGAATTGTAATGTCTATGGGCATGTTGAATTGTCAAGGCATTGATTTTGAAAAAATTAGACACTCAAGGATTTTTGTGGTTAAAATTCCTATTGAGTATGTCATCATCAATTATTTGTGATTTGCAACTTATTCATGAAATTCACCCTGATTATTAATCAATTTAAATAAAATCCAATCATCTGCCTGTTACTTACAAATGGAATTAAAATAAACATTTCTTAACAATCAAATTGTCTTCTGGGTCCTCCAATCTCACCATCAGGTTTATGAATCGGGTTCTGTTACTACTTATCTTGAGTGGGGCCACGACGTATCTGGAGTGGGGGCCATACAACGGAACATTAAGATTTCCGTGCATTATTATTATTATTTTTTTCTCTTGTTTTAAGTTCTTATAGGTGGGGTCCAAGCAAACTATGAATGGTTACAAGAGTTCCAATTGCATTTGAGCACGGACGACATGTTCTCGAGATAACTGAACCTTGTGTTTAACATGGACAACCTGAGGACCAAATCAAATTCTGTGCATTCTGTGCGTTCTGTGGATATGCTCGGTCCATAAATCAGGCCTGTCCAGACATCCTTAGTCGGGGAATTAGTCTTACGATATTGGCTGAAAATTAATTAAAAATATATGAAGGGGTTGCGTTTCCCAAGCAGACAACGACTGGGTACAGGAAATAGGCATTGGTCGCGCGCGGTAGTTAGGTAATGACAGTAGCTTAATCCATAAACTGACTTTTGTAGCCCTCTCTTTTCGCGTTGGCATTACAACATGACCATTTCAAGTGCCGTGCATTGCACCGGGGCTGGAAAGAAGACTATCTCTATGAATTCCCTCTATATAAATGCATGCACTGCATTCTCCCTTCTCAACCTTGAGGCACTAAGAATACAAGAGCTTCTTCCTCTTCGCTTTCTTTCTTCTGTAGGTTTACGAGAAAGAAGATGGCTGCTCACATCCTTGTACTTGTCTTTATTGCCTTCACTTGTTCTCTTGCACATGCTTCTGATCCCAGTCCACTACAAGACTTCTGCGTCGCCATACCAAACCCACCAGGTATTTATGTTGTCTCTGATTTTGAGTATGCCAGATGCACTCACCAGTGTTCCCCACCACATTTGATAACATATGAGATCCAACTCAGCCATCAGGTGGGCCCAACTTTGTTGATTCGCTTGGCCAATAAATAGATCTGTCCATGCATCTTGTGAGCCAGACTTGTTCCATGGAAATGGACAGTTGAACAGCTGCCCAACCCCATAAATGCCAATTCTCTATTGCTCACTAGACGAACTGAACAGGATGATCTTCATACTATTATATATATAAGCCGGGGAGCCCACTGTTCTTATGCACAGGCATGCAAGGCAGATATATATATATATATATATATATATATATATATATATATAGGACAGCCTTCTTTCTTATTGTTACAATTACGTACAGGTGGGATGTTACACATTGAAAAGAAAATAAAAAATAAATCGGGGCCTATATATATCTAAAAATAAGAAGGAAGGCTGCCCCTATCAAGCGCACTTGTTGTTTCCCTATATATATCTGTCAAAAACATTGCTTGGCTATCAAGGGCCCCCGATGGGATGATTAGGTGGACAATTGTCTCTTTATTAGTTGCTTATCGCTTGGGGAAGCATCCTTTTTGCATTTGAGGGGGCACAAAAAATAGAAAGCCATAGTAGACTGCTTATGCTTTTTTCCCTCATTAAAGAACACAGTACCAGTTCTAATATCTTTCCGGTTCCTTTTTTTCTTTTGAATAATGTGGGCGGTATATAGTAGCACGAGTTGTCTATTGTTAGAAAATTGTTTATACTCCTGGAAAGGGCGTGAGACTAACCCTTGGAAAACCTATATAACCATTGAAAAAGCTTTGATATTGAAATTTTTCCCTAACTGAATAATTACACTGCGTCCAGAGGCAACATACATGTTTGGGCTGACTCAATGCTTATGCTTCATTTTGCAGTGTTCGTCAATGGGTTTGTGTGCAAGGACCCAAAGATGGTTAAAGCTGATGATTTCTTCTTCAGTGGGCTAGACAAACCAGGCAACACAGACAACAAGGTTGGCTCCTTTGTGACACCAGTCAACGTGATTCAGATACCCGGACTCAACACTCTTGGTATATCCCTCGTCCGCATAGACTTTGCACCTTACGGTCTCAATGCTCCTCACACGCATCCACGGGCTACAGAGGTATTGACGGTCATAGAGGGCACACTCTACGTTGGGTTCGTCACCTCCAACCCTGACAATCGCCTCATAACAAAGACCCTAAATAAGGGTGATGTGTTTGTCTTCCCAATAGGCCTCATTCACTTCCAGTTCAACATCGGCAAAACAAATGCGGTTGCCATCGCCGGTCTGAGCAGCCAGAACCCTGGTGTCATTACCATAGCTAATGCCGTCTTTGGTTCCAACCCACCCATCTCTGATGATGTTCTTGCAAAGGCCTTCCAAGTGGACAAGAAAGTGATTGATTTACTCCAGGCACAGTTCTAGACAATGAAATATTAACTAAAGGAATCCCCTGAAATAATTCCCATGCATGATCCATCATGTATCGGTTGTTTGTTTACAATAAGCAAAGTTAATTGGCTGTATATCATATTATATATGGTGAAAAGTTACGTTCAAATAAGTTGTATTGCATGCATGTATTGAAATAAAAGGTTTGTTTTGGTTAGTCTGGCATTTTCTCCTTTCTCCATGCAATGGAGCCATGATTTGGTTTGGCATCTTTACAATCTCTTTAGATAGCAGAGACGCAGGGGTTATATATACATTTGGTTTGGTATCTGCATGACGTACGGATAGCATTATTTCTCATTTTCTAATATGAATGAATTGGTAGAATCGAACATTTGGATTCTTAAAAAATAAAAAAAAAAAAAAAAAAAATTTAAAAAATCTCTTTAGATAGAAAGAAGTGTGACGGCCTGCAACTACTGATTTAACAAGCAATCCATACATCTACTCTCTATAAATGGAGAATCAACAGAGGTAAAAATGAAAATTATCAACAATTAGTTATTGAAAACCACTGTACCATATTGATGAAGACTTTTTCAGTCTAATTGAAGAGAAAAGTCCAGCTTATGAATCAAGCCTAAGCCAGAAAACCTAGCCTATTATTTTCATCCCAAGTGTATTCATGATGCATTGTTTTTTTTTTTTTTTTTTTTTTTTTTATTTGTGTGTGTGTGTGTGTGTGTAGAGGCACTCTCAAGTCCAACTGGTTGGACTATATCTCAGGTCCATCTAGTGTGGATGCCGTTCATTTCTAACTGCATGTTACTATATAATTAAGCTCCTAACAAATATGAGAGAAGTTATTTAATTAAGTGATACTACATTTAATGAGAGAGAAGTTCTTTAATTACATAATACTACGTTTAACGAGGGAAGGATTTGAAAAAGGTTTCTATGAAGGGGCGCGACTTGGGTGAGACCCCGGAACCAGCGAAGTCGGTGGGATCCTAACGTGTTGTAGAAGCATTCGTCCAGGTAGGTGGTGGCGTGCGAGAAGATGGCATGTGCGAAAATGCAAAAGACGTTAGCCCCTAACGGACGTTAGGCCTAGGAGAAAGAAAACAACAGAGAAGAAGATTAAATCCTCTCAACCAAGCTCTCTGTTTTCGCCGAAACTGAAAAAAAGGGAGATAAAAAGAGTAAGTTTTCTTCCCCCATTCAAATCCTTTATTTATTTATTTGTAATCTCTTTTTTTCTTTCTTTCAAGTTGGGTGTTGAAGGAGAAACATGGGCATATTTTCTATTTTCTTCCTTTTTTCGCCTTAAATTCTGTAGTCGGTTTGGTGGTATCTCAAGATATTTAAAAAATCCATAGAAAATGGTATTTGATCGATTTAATACTGTTAGAATTTTTTGTTTGAAATTTATGAATTGGATTTTTCAAATTTGTTTGTTTGCTTTTCCATCTTTAGTATATGAATGAAATGGGTTAATTGGGTTTTCTCCATTGCCTAGATTTCGATATTTTATATTGGTTTTGGTGGTTACTGAAATTAGAAAAAAAAAAAAAAAATTTGATGGTGCCCATGAATTCAGATGTTTGAGTTTTGACTTTTTTTTAATAATTTTCATTAGCCGATGATTTTTTATTTGAAATCTCATTTGGATTTTTTGAGTTTTTAAATTTTCTTTGTTTTTCTTTACTGGTTTTTTGGGAGTTTTAATATCTCAAGGAGTAGTTTAAGAGATACCCAGGTGGCTTTTCAGATGGTGTTTGGTTGAATGGGATTGAAATGGAAATTTGTAGTTTCTGATTATATTCCTAAGACCCTTCTCCACTGCCTATGCAGCAACGGCAATTTGATTGAAGTTAATGAGATTCTTTCGATCACTTACAATATCATGAACAACCACCGTTAGCTGATGAGATTTTGCACTTGCGTAGCTCCTAATGTAAATCCTTTTTTATTATGATGTCATATTTGTTAGATTGCTACGGACTTTTCAATTTTAATATAATAATGTTGTTTGGATGAAATTGGTAGGACAAAAGGGATTGCAAGGAATTTTATCGGTGGATGAAATTAACACAGGAAGTGCAGATGATTGAAGTCCAATGTATGAAATTCGAATAATACAATATCCTTAGTGGGCTACAAGATGATACCCATGCATTAAGGGAGGAACATCGGTACATATGGAAGTGCAGGAGTTACATGTCGGGTTGGCTCCATTGAGGGAGGAATTACACATTGTGTTTTCTCAAGTGAGGGAGCATCAATAATTGCATTGCTGCGAGGAGTCCCTGCAAGCAAAATTATGTTCTTTAATTTTTATTTTTGTTATCATAATTGTTGCCCCTGTTATGAAAATAAATTGACAGAATTGTCTTTTATTTAATAGTCATTTTCAACTAGATATTTTCTTTTTCAACTAGTCCTTTTGCTTTTTACCTCTTTAATTTATTCTTCATATAGTTGATGTCAATTGAGTAGTAATGCTGGTTCAACCCATGAATCTTGCGAAGACTGATTGCTCTTTAGACAATTTATTATCAATGAATGACGTTTGGTCAAAATTGAGTGTGAAATTGAGAAAAGAACAAAAAGAAAAAGAGATATATGGCCCTTACTAGGCTGCTGTCGATCACAACTATTATTATTAATGGAAGGCCATTAAAGATACGTAGACTTTACTAGGCTACCTCTTTCATGCCCATTGCTAGCCAAGCACTTGGGCTTCAGTGCGAACATAAACAAGTCTTCACATTCTTAGGTAAATTGTGACTTAACAACCTGAAATATATTGATGCTGAAGGGCCAAACAAATTCGATGTTTGAAATCCCTATTTAAAAGTACAATTTCTAAATTAACTTGATGTTTTACATGGGGATGCGAATATCAAATTTTTCGGTCTATATATGTGGGGACCATAGTTTACTGGTCCAGACTGTTGTGAGGTCCTCTCCAAATTCGATGAAACTATGACTTAAAAGCCTTCCCCATTTACTTAGAAGAAATTCATTTCAACGAGACTAACAATTTTTCTTGTTTTGGGGGACTATCTCATTGATGCACATATCTCATATTTATGGATGCACACATCATAATGATTGCCAGCGAATCCATGATTGATTCTCAGTACACTCATAAGCATGGAAAATACGTAATTATTGCCAATTTTGTCGTAAATGCTTCATTAACCACTAATCCAAACTGACACTAAGGATCAAACAAAGAATTGCCTCTCTTATCATGGGAAAGAGAGGAATGGATAATCTTCTTTTTTTTTCACTTTTAATGGCTCCATTGATAAATAAATATATATATATAAAAAAAAATAAATAAATAAATAAAACCTAAAAATAAGTGAACTCATTGGAACATTTGATCTTTCATGCCAGTTTGGGGCATCCTTCAGGTGGCCTTGATGTGTCGTTGAAGGATGGAATTCCACCAAATTTGCATGTGCCCCAGCAGCTTCACTCAAAGGGGTCCGCAAACTCCCAAAACAAAGGCCTTGTGATATTTTTTTTCTCTAAAATTTGATGATCCCCAAATAGATGTTCATGCATCTGACTCTAATTAAACCCAAGGGAGATCCATTTGGGAAAGTGCACCTGATTTCTAACCGTTAAAATAATTCCACATGACGTAATTAAGAATCGGGACATGTTTCGCCATTTTTCATGACCACCAGCGTTGTCTTTGAGGAAGTATATAACAAGAAGTGTAGTACAATTGAGAGAGTTTGAATATAAAGTTACTTATTCCTTCCAAAATGCTGAAATTACAGCTTAAGAAAATGAATCTATCTCCGATACCAAACTACTTTCTTGGAACACTTCCAACCCTTAGATATTGATGTATGTTTTACAACAGTCTTTTGCTGCTAGTTAGCAGTTACAAAATTTCAATGAACAGAAAGACATTGGAATCGTAGGATGATTTCTTTAGCCTTGTCATATATAAGCAACTATGTTCTGGGGTTCGCACTCAGGATTAAAAGAGGCAGACCAACAAAGTCGTCGTCGAGCTCATAAATATCGTCTTACAAGCAGCCCACTTAAGACTTGGTTATTCTTGGACCTGCATTAAGTACGCAAACTTGATTACTCTATGAAGTAAATAAAAATATTAAAAAATTAGCTAACGACGAGCTCAGATCAGATGCAAACATGCGAAGAGGAATTATAGGGCACAAAGTCCACAGCATAATCAAGTTTTTGGTTGGTGCACGTGAGGTCCGAGCTTGGTAATCTAGACTGTTTTATCTGATATGAAACCCCATTGAATGGACTATGCCCCAAAAGTCTCTTGAATTGGAAAATCCCAGCCACCAATCATGAGCCTTTTTAAGCCAAATATGAGTCGTTGCTCCATTTCTCTTTTTCAGGCCATAGATTGAAATGTTAAGGTTGTTCTATCAAGGAGATTCTCTGGACATGGTCCATCCACAGGGCACCCCAACATAGCAATCATGTGGATTGTTGTACCCACTGTTCAAATTGATGAACATGAGTATGCCATGGATATCCTTGGTTCTAGGATCATATAATTCCCTATGCACGATAAAGGCATTGGAAAAGAGAGAAAACGAACTCTTCAAAGTTGAGAAGAAGAAAAAAAAAGGAACTCTCTTCAAAGTTTCCTCACTTTCAAGAGCAGTATAATGTCTATATTCATTATAGTACATGACAATACATTTCAAGTTACAGAAACATAATAAAGAGGAACTTATCAGCCAAATAGCATTTCTATTTTGAAATTTATGGAGGATATGAACCTTAATTTGCTATTTTATCAAATCTCTATTTATAATGAGTTTTTGAACAAAAAAGAAAAAAAGAAAAAAAGAAAAAGAAAACCCAAATGCAACATTAATCAATGCAGTTTCCCAAGCAAGGGAAGCGAAAATAAGAAACAATCAATTTTCAAACTGTTAGAAGTGTATGCGTGTGAACATGGATGACCAACTTTACATGTCAAGCACCCTAATATCTACACAATGTGCAGCCTCCAATTGGGCGGTGAAATGTAATAAGCATTGCTTCATACCAATAAAAAAAAAAAAAAAAAAAAAAAAAAAAAAAAACATGGCTCTCATTCATACAGAGAGACATCCACACCAATGCATCCCAGACACAATCTCAATCTTAACGTACACTTAAGTTTGAGTATAAAAAAAAAATTGCATTTATTTCTCAAACAGTCATAATATTCTTATTATACATATGAAGATGTTCCCCTAAGTGATGCAAGATCCCATACAACAATTACAAAGGCAAATTTGAAAAATCTAACTTTCAAGCACTTCAATTTATATCAGCAGTTAAATTTATATTCAAGCATTCACATGTAGATTTTGAAGATCATCATGCCCAAACAAAAACCATTGGGCAACGCACATGTATGTATATTGAAGTTTCTATGTTCTAGAAGAGAACCGTTCAATTGCATTGTGTTGGGGGGGGGGGGGGGGGGTTAGGGATTCAATTGCATTGCCTTAACAATTTCATAAAATCCCCACATTCAATTAAGGATTCTGGATTTCAGAAAATTCCCAACCCACTCCAATTAGCATCAACGGTGATCACAAGGACAAGTAGCAGACCTTGAGCGAGACGACATCCCAAATCACAAGGCAGTAATCGACGGTGATCGCGAGGAAACGAGCATTTGGGAAGAAACAGCAAGGGCCCGTTTGCCCGTAAGCATCCATGAACTCCATTCCTTGCAGGGCATTACAAACTGCCATGGATTCTTGAATCTCTCTGCCATTTTAGGGCAAGCGATGCCCTAGATTTTCGAGCACCACTTGATCGGATAGTGGAATTCCTGCAATTCTCAAACCCTATATGGGAGTGAGAAAGGAGACTTGCTGAGATCGTTGTGGGAATTCGAACCCTCTTTGTTGTTTAAAAATGATTCACAACTATAAATAAATCTGGAAAAAAAAAAGTTAAAGAAAATACCTGCGCTAGAGATGACATTGCTGCCAATAATCGGACAGAGAGAGCAAGAGAGCCTGATGGCGAGAGAGAAAGAGAGGGAGAGATAGAGAGAACAGGATCTCTTGCGAGATCAATGAGAGGAAGAGAGCCGGAGGGAGGGACAGGGAGCGTGAGACCCCAAAACCTGACTAACGGTCCGTTAGTGTCTAACGGGAGTGGGCTTTCTCACGTGCGGAAGCTTAGCACATATGCTACCCACCTGGACGAATGCTACTGCGACACGTCAGGATCCCACCGACTTCGCTGGTTCCAGGGTCTCACCCAAGTCGCGCCCTCTATGAAGGGCCTTACTTTGCCATTTGTGACGCGGCTTCGGTGGATACCTGGCTGTGGGGACACTATGATGGATGTGCCTTATATCCACACCGTTCATCCGTTTCTGGACACTATGATGGATATGCCTTATATCCACACCGTCCATCCGTTTCTAGAACTTGGTTTAGGGAATGATACAAAATGTGAAGCAGATCCAATTCTCATGTGGACCACACTACAGTAATGAGTGAAGATTGAATGTACACCATTAAAAACTTCTTGGGGCCACCAGAATGTTTCTTTTCCATCCAACCTGTTGATAAGGTCACACAGACCTAGATGAAGGGACCACACAAATATCATCTTGATCCAAACCTTATATGGCCCCAAGAAGTTTTAATGTTCAGTGTTCAATCACTATTGTTTCTTATGGTGCGGTCCACCTGAGATTTGGATATGCTGCTATTTTGGGCTTATGCCCTAAAATGAGCTGGAGAAATGGATGGACGGCGTGGATATAAGAAATATACATAATGGTGGGCCCTATAGTCAGGATCCACCCACCTCGGCCGATCTTAGGTGGTTAGGATTCCACGTAAGATCAGTGGGATTCGGATTGGGACAGCTATTACCTCCGAAAGGCACTGGAAGGTAGGTGTGGCCCATTTTTTATGTTTGTGTGAAATCCAACCAGTTCATTTGTTTTAGAAGATCAAGTTAGGACGTGGGCTGAAAAATAATGCCGATCTAAAACTCAAGTAGGATCCACGACAGGAAACACTCAGGATTGAACGTCCAACATTGAAACATTCGTGGGGCCACAAAAGTTATGATTAGGCTAATGTTTTTTTGTTTCCAATTCATCCCATAAGGAATGACTTTATGAACAGTATGTATGGAGTATAAACATCATGATGGACTCGGGGAAGTTTCAACGGTAGGCAGTTCCCTACCCACTTTTTCCTATCATGCGGCCCACTTGAGTTTTGGATCTGCCACATTTTTTGGCCCGTGTCTTGACATAATCTGGCAAAGCCGATGGATAGGGTAGATTTCTCACATACATCACAGTGGGCCCCACTTAGCTTCCTGTGACAGGAAGCTCATGTGAAAAGGCAATCCACCTCCCTTCGATTGCCTAGTACTGTAGCACATACCTCGGTGGTGTGGTGATGTGGCAAAATTTTATGGGCCCCACTATAATGTATATGTTATATCCACACCGATCATTTTAATGCATGAGCGGAAAAATAAGATGGATCCAAAGCTCAAGTGGATTGCACCACAGAATAGTGGGGATCAAATGCCTAAACTTATCAGGGGCCACAAGTTTTGGATCCATTTAATATTTATATTTCTCTTCATCTACACCTATGTGACCTTATGAACTGGTTGGATGACAATTAAACATCATGGCGGGCCCTAGGAGAGTTTCAATGGTGGGCATCACTGCCCCAATGCTTTTCTATGGTGTGGTCCACTTGATCATTGAATTTTCCTCACTTTTGGGTTCATGACCTAGAGTGATCCAGCAAACTAGATGGACACGAGGATATGGACATAAGACATACATCACAGTGGGGCCATAGAACCTTGCCATGTCAACACCCCAACCTTCAAAGAAAAAAGAAGAAAGAAGAAAGAAAAAAGAGAGTAAATATTTGGTCGTTAGTTTTCCCAGGATCTATCATAATGGTATATATTATTTCAGAATAAATGCATTCATGCATATGTTATCTTGAAATAACTCTAGTTTGCCTTGTATTCATTGACATTTACTCCAAATTATAAAATCGAAACTGGTTGGCCATAACCGGTTGGACTTGAGAGTGCCTCTCTCTCTCTCTCTCTCTCTCTCTCTCTCTCACACACACACACACACACACATAGCAGTTAACACTTTCAGATGGCTAGAAACTACCCTTTCACATAGCCCAGCCCCACTGTTCGCTCGCCTCAAGTGTAAGGCTGCGATGTAGTAATAAATCTCGGTAAGACCGAGGTCGATCCACAGGGAAATAGTGACAGCTCCCAAATCACTCCAGCAACTCAGTTTTTAAAAGAAATCAGATTTAATAGAGTGTTTACTTAAAACAGGAATTTAATAAAAAATCAGAGATATAAAGTACTAAGGCTTTCAAGGATCCACTTGTAGCAATCCTATGTCAATTCAGTCAATCCAAGTAGAAAACACAACTAGAATCGAAGTCCTATCTCTCATCTAGTTGGAGAATAAAGCATTCACACACATCACATTCAAGTTGAACTTCCAAGTTCTAGTTCCATTCAATTAATACAAAACTCAAAACTATAGCCTGCGGAGTAACAGCCATGCCTCTGGACTATGGCCTGCTCAAGGATTACTATAATCCGAATTTAGATAAACAACATGATAATCTCAGAGAATTAAAAGGAATTCATGTCCGGAGCACATAAACCCAGATAAAACATCTCAAACTACCATTATTTGGAACTAAACCATGCAAAAATCCAAACTTGAATGTAAATTACTTGAATTAAACTTAAACCAACATAGAATTAGCTACAAGCTTCACCTCTCAGCCTTAGCTGAGAGGTTTTAGCCGAGCATAGTCATGCTACAACTAAAAACTCTGAAATAAAGCATAAAAATAGAAAAACCCGAATAGGAGAGTTGCAGACGCTCCACAATCGCCTTCGCCCTTCAAACTCACGTTCCCTAGCTTCTCTGATACCCTAGGAAAAACCCCTAGGTGTCCTTTTATAGCAAACAACCTCCCTTGCGTCGGATTCTGCGAAAGATGCGCAATTTCCGGAGTCCTGATTTAGAAAGGAATCATGTTACGCAGAGCCGACCGGTCGTGACCGGTCGGACTAATTTTTTAAGCACTCCAGGGAGCACAGCCGACCGGTCATGACCGGTCGGACTGGGCTGTCCATTCAACCAGCAAGTGTGGCCGACCGGTCATGACCGGTCGGACCAAGTTGTCCATCCATCCAGCATATACAGCCGACCGGTCAAGAACGGTCGGACTGGCTTTCCAGCTTCCAGTGTGTATGGCCGACCGGTCGGACTGGCTTTCCAGCTTCCAGTGTGTATGGCCGACCTGTCAAGACCGGTCGGCATGTTCTCCCTTTTGATCAGCAACTGTGGCTGACCGGTCAAGACCGGTCAACCCTCTTCACATTGTTTTCTTTCCTTCTTTTCTTCTCTTCTTTTTCTTCTTTCTTTGATTATCTTTCATCCTTCATTCTTTGGTCCATCTTAGGACTTCATGCAATAGCTTCAAATGCATTCTTTTGTCTCGTAATTGAATGAAGTCCGCTCTCATCCCTATAATCACAAAAACATGTGTTAGGTGGGCCTTTAAACCATAAAAATCATGCAAACCATGTAGTGTAATGGGCAATGTAATGTATAAATCGGAGGTTCATCACACCCCCCAACCAGCTTTTTGCTAGTCCCGAGCAAAACATGCGTGAAAACAATTTCAAACCTCCAAACCCAACTCTCTTTCAGAAACCATGATTCTACCCACTCCAAGATGTACAAGTATCAAATTTGGAGAAATTAGGTGATAAAAGCTGAACCTTGGACTCTCAAAACAGAAGAAGTGTTTACATGAAGTTCCCGCTGACTGAGTGATAAATAGAAGAATTCGAACATATTCAGCCTAGTGTGCATAGTGAAAGTTCATCTCATGAGTTCCTGGAATCATCTTCTTCATAGATTAGATAAACCAATGATTTTAAAGTGCACAGAGCAACAGCAAGCCTATGACAGGAATTTGCCTTACCGTCCTTCCGACGGCTTTCACACTACGTCCCATTTCCGGCTTTGGTTACGGTTCGACCATCCCCCGGTTGGTAATAGGTAGCCCTTTTCGAAATTTTCCACCATTTTTCCTTCATTCCCGATTTCATCCTTTCTTTCCTTTTTCTTTTAAAATTAGATAGGATTTTTTAAAAATCCATATCTTCTGTTATTTTCCCTGGACAAGGATAGACAAAATACCCCGGCTTGGCTGCTCAACACCTTTAAATCAAAGTCTAGCTAATCCACAAATCATATAACCCTGTCACTCATGAAAATCGTGTAATGTGAACTTGGTGTAAAGGTGTTCAAATTTTCTATCAATCACAACAATAGGGGAACTATCATATAGCACCATTATGTTGGAAGGAATTCAAGACTACAACATCACACACTTCGTTTCTCCTCCTCTTCTACTCATAGCCTCTCGAATGCATGGAAATAAGGTTTTCTAAAAGAGTTTTGAAATTTTAGAAAATTTGAGAAAAAATTTTTGCCCCGCATGTGAAGCTCGAAATGTTGCAATATGCTAGATGAGGGATCTCATCTCACCCCCCAACCAAAACTTGCATTGTCCTCAATGTAAAAAAGATATGCAACTAGCATGAACATGAGAGCAATGGTAAACAATGAGAGAGTGAGAACAATAGTACCTGAGAGAGCGATCATGGAATTCTCCAACCCAACAACTAAAATCTATTAAAACAGTAAAACAAAACTAAACCTACCTATGCTATACCTCCATCAGACTAGGAGATTAATCATCCTGATAGACAGGATCATTCAGGGAGATGGACATGTCCTCTGAATCAAATTTCTCAACAAATGGTTTAAGGCGTTGTCCATTAACTTTGAAACGGTCACCATTCGCTGCATTCTCAATCTCAACAGCCCCATGAGGAAAAACTTCTTTGACAATATATGGGCCGGTCCATCGAGATCGTAATTTTCCCGGAAAAAGATGAAGTCGGGCATTATACAAGAGCACTTTCTGTCCTTCATGGAAAGATTTCCTTAAGATGTGCTTGTCATGAAAGGCCTTCATCTTGCTCTTGTAAATTCTCGAATTCTCAAATGCATCGTTCCGAATCTCATCAAGCTCATTTAATTGAAGTTTGCGAAGCGAGCTAGCCTTGTCAATGTCAAAATTTAAAGCCCGAATTGCCCAATAGGCTTTGTGTTCTATCTCCACAGGCAAGTGGCAAGCTTTCCCATAGACAAGTCTATAAGGGGATATTCCAATGGGTGTCTTGTAGGCAGTACGGTGAGCCCAAAGTGCATCATCTAATCTTAGGGACCAATCCTTGCGATCCGGTCTCACCGTCTTTTCTAAAATCTGCTTGATTTCCCTATTAGAGATTTCAGCTTGCCCACTTGTTTGTGGGTGGTATGGGGTACTCACTTTGTGCCTAATACCATATTTCTTCATCAAAGTTTCAAAAGGTCTATTGCAAAAGTGAGAACCACCATCACTAATAATGGCTCGAGGCGTCCCAAATCTAGAAAGTATATTTTCTTTGAGGAACTTAAGAACCGTACGATGATCATTGGTTCTACATGGGATAGCCTCTATCCATTTAGACACATAGTCTACGGCAAGCAGAATATAGGCATGCCCAAAAGATGAGGGGAATGGTCCCATGAAATCGATGCCCCAACAGTCAAAGACTTCAAGATGTTGAAATGGGGTGAGAGGCATCATATTTCGACGAGATAATCCTCCTAGCTTCTGGCAGCGCTCGCACGCTTTGCAAAACTCGTGGGTGTCCTTAAATAATGTGGGCCAATAAAAACCACATTGCAGAATTTTCGCAGTTGTTTTCTTGGCTGAAAAATGACCCCCACATGCTTTATCATGACAAAAGGAGATGACTGAATTGTGTTCATCATCGGGGACGCATCTCCTTATAATTTGGTCTGGGCAATATTTAAACAATAGAGGTTCATCCCAGAAAAATCTGCGCACTTCCCTTAGAAATTTACGTTTGTCTTGCGCAGTCCAATGAGTTGGCATCGCACCTGTGGAAAGATAATTGGCTATATCAGCGTACCATGGTGGATGCATAGCAACAAAGAGTTGCTCATCAGGGAATGAGTCCTCAATAGGTGACTCGTCAATGGAATTTGGTAGGACTAAGCGGGATAGATGATCCGCCACCACATTTTCTACCCCCTTCTTATCTTTGATCTCCAAGTCGAATTCTTGAAGGAGTAGGATCCATCTTAGCAAACGGGGCTTAGCATCCTTCTTAGAAAGAAGGTATTTCAGCGCCGCATGATCCGTATAAACAATAACTTTGGATCCTATTAAGTATGGCCTGAATTTGTCCAAGGCAAAAATGACAGCTAGGAGCTCTTTCTCTGTAGTCGAATAATTAACTTGGGCAGGATTCAAGGTCCTACTTGCGTAGTAGATGACATGGGGCTTTTTATCTTTCTTTTGGCCTAACACCGCCCCAATAGCAAAATCGCTTGCATCGCACATCAACTCAAAAGGCATGGACCAATCTGGTGGTTGCATGATAGGAGCGGTTGTCAACATGTCTTTTAGCTTTGAAAAAGTTGATTAACATTCGGCACTCTACTCAAATTGGTTCTCCTTTTGTAGAAGGTTGCATAAGGGCCTTGAGATGTGACTAAAGTCCTTTATAAACCTTCGATAGAAACCGGCATGTCCAAGGAAGGACCGCACATCGCGTATGCTTTTGGGTGGTGGTGGATTAGAAATTATGTCAATTTTCGCCCGATCTACCTCTATTCCATTGGACGAGATGATATGTCCAAGGACTATTCCTCTTTGTACCATGAAATGGCACTTTTCCCAGTTTAATACAAGTTGCTTTTCCTCACACCTCATCAAGACCAACTTCAAGTGCTTGAGACACTCCTCAAATGTACAACCAAAAACAGAAAAATCATCCATGAATACCTCAAGAAACTCTCCCACCATGTCCGAGAAAATACTCAACATGCATCGTTGGAATGTGGCGGGTGCATTACATAACCCGAATGGCATTCTTCGGTAAGCGAAGGTGCCAAACGGGCATGTAAAAGTGGTTTTCTCTTGATCTTCCGGAGCTATCTCAATTTGGTTGTATCCAGAATAGCCATCTAGGAAGCAGTAATAGGAATGGCCTGCCAACCTCTCCAATATTTGATCCATAAATGGGAGAGGGAAGTGGTCTTTCCTAGTAACCGTGTTGAGCTTCCTATAATCAATGCACATATGCCAACCGGTGGTCACCCTAGTCGGTATAAGCTCGTTGTTGGCGTTTTCAATGATGGTAATACCGGATTTCTTGGGGACAACTTGGGTAGGACTCACCCATTGACTATCTGAGATGGGGTAGATGATACCCACATCCAGTAGTTTTAACACCTCGGCTTTGACAACCTCCATCATGTTTGGATTTAGCCGTCTTTGAGGTTGTCTAGTTGTTTTTGCATTTTCTTCAAGGTGTATTCGGTGAGTGCAAACCGAAGGATCTATCCCTTTGAGATCCGCTATTGTCCATCCTATGGCTTCCCTATGTTTTTTGAGTAACTCAATCAGCTTGAGCTCTTGGTCTTTCTCTAGGTGGGAGGCAATAACGACTGGGAAAGTTTCCTCTTGACCCAAATATACATATTTAAGCTCAGATGGCAGTGGTTTGAGGTCAAGCTTCGGTGGTTTGATGTTAGACGGTAGAGGTCTTGATGTGGTTGGTGGCAATTTTTCAAAATGGGGCCTCCACCGGCTAGTATCAACTACCGGTCTTACTGCTTGCACAATTTCACTAATGATAGGGTCTTCAGAATCCATGAAGTGTGCTAAGCATGTCTCCAAGCTTTCAAGTGGTTCAAGTTGGAGGAGTTCTTCTTCTTCAAAAATTTCCAGCATGTTTACATCGAAGAACTCATCATCGTCGACATCCCTATGTCTTTTGCCCAAATGAAACACATTTACCTCTAGTGTCATGTTTCCAAAAGATAGTTGCATCACCCCATTCCGGCAATTAATGATTGCGTTTGATGTGGCAAGGAATGGGCGGCCTAATATTACCGGTATTTGGGTGCTAGCATCCAAAACCGGTTGTGTGTCCAAGACTATAAAATCTACTGGGTAGTAGAATTTGTCAACTTGGACTAGAACATCCTCAACTATCCCCCTGGTACACGGATAGACCTATCAGCGAGTTGCAATGTGGTTTTGGTGGGTTTTAATTTACCAAGACTCAATTTCTCATATACCGAGTATGGGATCAAGTTCACACTCGCCCCCAAGTCTAACAAGGCACGTTCAATCCGGTAGTCTCCAATGATACATGAAACGATGGGACTACCGGGATCTTTGAATTTTGGGGGGGTCTTTTGAGTGAGGATGACACTAACTTGCTCAGTTAAGAAGGCCTTTTGCTGCACATTATATTTGCGTTTTGTTCTGTATAGGTCTTTTAGAAACTTGGCATAAGAGGGAATTTGTTTGATGGCATCAAGCAAAGGGATATTGATCTTGACTTGTCTGAAAATCTCTAGAATATCTTGAGAATTTGGGAGAGATTTTGGGGCAACCAATCTCGAAGGGAATGGTGCTACGGGTTTGTAAATGCGTTCCGGTTGTTGTGGGGCTAAGTTAGATCAATTTTCATCCTCAGAATTTACCGGATCATTAGGCTCATCGGCCTTCACCGGAATAGTTTTGTCAATTTGTTTACCACTTCTAAGGGTGGTAATGGATTTAGCTTGCTCCATGTTTTGGTTGGAAGGATTAGGGATGCTCACTTCATGTACTTGCTTTGGATTGGGCTGAGGTTGGGCCGAAAAGGTCCCTTCCCTAGCATTCAAGCGTCCCTTAATCTCGTCAACCGAGACTTTAAGCTCTTGAAACATTTGCTGATTCGATTCATTTATTTGCGCTTGCCCTTGCATAAACGCTCTCAAAGTATCCTCCAATGAGAATTGAGGTGGGGCCATATTTTGCATGGGTGGCCCTCTTTGGGAGTTGGTAGGATTGCCCGTAGGAGCATTCTTCCAACTGAAATTTGGGTGATTCTTCCAACTCTCATTGTACGTATTACCTACCGGTCCATTGAAGGGCCGTTGATAACCATATGTGGCATTGGCTGTCTCTTGTAGCACTTCCTTAAATGCAGGAATTGTGGGACAATCTTGCGTAGCGTGTAAGTCGGTGAGGCAAATCTCACATGTAGTTTCAACAGCTTCCTTGGACTTGGGAACTCCACTTTTGCTAAGTTCCATGGCTTCAACCTTCCTTGTGAGGTTGGCTATCCTTGCATTCACGTCGTCTTCCTCTTTAAGGACATAGATCCCTCTTTTCTCTTGAGTGGGCTTGGGGTTCTTGGGTTTATCCGAGGTATCCCAAGATTGGGCATTTTCAGCCAACATGTCCAAGTAACTCCAAGCATCATCTGGATTTTTACTCATAAACTCGCCATTGCACATCATTTCCACGAATTGGCGCATATTGGAACTTAATCCATCATTGAAAAAATTTATAACTCGCCAACTCTCGTAGCCATGATGTGGGCAAGCAAGCAGGAGTTCCTTAAATCTTTCCCAACACTGAAAGAATGATTCACCCTCTTTAGCTGAGAAATTCATTATGGCCCTTCGAAGAGTGTTTGTTTTATGAGCCGGGAAGAACTTTTTCAAGAATTCCCGGTTCATCTCAACCCATGACCCAATCGAATGTGGTCTAAGAGAGTGAAGCCAATCTTTGGCTCTTTCTTTCAAAGTGAAGGGAAAAAGTTTAAGTCTGATTGTATCCCCAGAAACATTGGGATAATGCAAGGTGGCCAACACTTCTTCGAATTCTTGTAAGTGTAAGTGTGGGCGGTCAGAGTCTAGCTCATGAAATTTAGGTAAAAGTTGGATTACTCCTGGTTTTATGTCAAGGGTTCCACCGTTAGCTGGTAGAACTATGCAAGAAGGTGTAATTGTACGAGCAGGTTGTAGGTAATCCCGTAGTGATCTCATTGGAGGAACATTATGTACCTCATTCTCTCCTACTCCTTCCTGATTTGCGTTTGTTGTTGGAGTAGGGGGGGGGGATTCCTTAAGGGTGTTTGATCCATATTCCCCAAATTTTCACAATGCTCTTGATAATTCCGGACTCGTCTATGGACTGACAATGGTCCAACTAAACCACCTTCAGATTGGAGACGATTTGAGTGATTACGCTCCCAACGGGACATAAACCACTCAACCAGAAACTGGAACTAATCCTATCCTAGAAAACTGAAATCTGAACTAATCTGAAAAAAATTCTGCAGAAGCTAAGTTAGAAAGGTATCACCTGATGCGCTTGAACTAGAGAAAAATTCCTACAAAACAGAAAAACTTGTTAGTTCTAAGAAAATCAGAAAAACTATATATTGCTACTTCTACAGCCACTGAAATTATTTGGAAACCGTTATCTAATTCCCCGGCAACGGCGCCAAAAACTTGTTCGCTCGCCTCAAGTGTAAGGCTGCGATGTAGTAATAAATCTCGGTAAGACCGAGGTCAATCCACAGGGAAATAGTGACAGCTCCTAAATCACTCCAGCAACTCAGTTTTTAAAAGAAATCAGATTTAATAGAGTGTTTACTTAAAACAGGAATTTAATAAAAAATCAGAGATATAAAGTACTAAGGCTTTCAAGGATCCACTTGTAGCAATCCTATGTCAATTCAGTCAATCCAAGTAGAAAACACAACTAGAATCGAAGTCCTATCTCTCATCTAGTTGGAGAATAAAGCATTCACACACATCACATTCAAGTTGAACTTCCAAGTTCTAGTTCCATTCAATCAATACAAAACTCAAAACTATAGCCTGCGGAGTAACAGCCATGCCTCTGGACTATGGCCTGCTCAAGGATTACTATAATCCGAATTTAGATAAACAACATGATAATCTCAGAGAATTAAAAGGAATTCATGTCCGGAGCACATAAACTCAGATAAAACATCTCAAACTACCATTATTTGGAACTAAACCATGCAAAAATCCAAACTTGAATGTAAATTACTTGAATTAAACTTAAACCAACATAGAATTAGCTACAAGCTTCACCTCTCAGCCTTAGCTGAGAGGTTTTAGCCGAGCATAGTCATGCTACAACTAAAAACTCTGAAATAAAGCATAAAAATAGAAAAACCCGAATATGAGAGTTGCAGACGCTCCACAATCGCCTTCGCCCTTCAAACTCACGTTCCCTAGCTTCTCTGATACCCTAGGAAAAACCCCTAGGTGTCCTTTTATAGCAAACAACCTCCCTTGCATCGGATTCTGCGAAAGATGCGCAATTTCCGGAGTCCTGATTTAGAAAGGAATCATGTTACGCAGAGCCGACCGGTCGTGACCGGTCGGACTGATTTTTTAAGCACTCCAGGGAGCACAGCCGACCGGTCATGACCGGTCGGACTGGGCTGTCCATTCAACCAGCAAGTGTGGCCGACCGGTCATGACCGGTTGGACCAAGTTGTCCATCCATCCAGCATATACAGCCGACCGGTCAAGACCGGTCGGACTGGCTTTCCAGCTTCCAGTGTGTATGGCCGACTGGTCAAGACCGGTCGGCCTATTCTCCCTTTTGATCAGCAACTGTGGCTGACCGGTCAAGACCGGTCAGCCCTCCTCACATTGTTTTCTTTCCTTCTTTTCTTCTCTTCTTTTTCTTCTTTCTTTGATTATCTTTCATCCTTCATTCTTTGGTCCATCTTAGGACTTCATGCAATAGCTTCAAATGCATTCTTTTGTCTCGTAATTGAATGAAGTCCGCTCTCATCCCTATAATCACAAAAACATGTGTTAGGTGGGCCTTTAAACCATAAAAATCATGCAAACCATGTAGTGTAATGGGCAATGCAATGTATAAATTGGAGGTTCATCACCCACCCAGTCTAAGAATAAGGCCCTGTGAAATTCATGTGGGAGAGCCACCTTCTTAATAAACAAAGAGTTCACCTGCAAACCACTCCCAAGTCTTGTGAGCCCATCAACCATTCTATTAACTTCTCTGGGAGCATATCGGATTTTACCCTCAGTCGCTATTCTGAGGTGGCTTGCCTGGCTCCACCAATACCAAAGCATCCACGTGAATGGTCTCTCTTCATTCAGCATATTTACTACTACCGTAATACTCCGAAAGTTTGGACACATGAGTAACTACATGAATTCGTGTTCACACGTAAGAAATTAAATGCCAGGCCGTGTTGTTCACATGCATACACACGTGTACACTCTTGTATGCATTTCGACAATTTTTAAGACCCGTTGTATGGTCTCCACATCGTCTTGTACACGTGTTTGTCCATAAATCTGATCCGTACACCTTGTCCATCACCAAGCATATGCTTAGATCATTTATTCCTCAGTCCTATGAATTTGTTAAGACATGTTTATAATACCCCAAGTTCTTGGAATCATTTAAATCGTAATTTAATTAATTATTTAATAACTTAAATAACTTTTAATATTGATAAATTAATAATAAATAATATGTAGGGATTTAGGGCATGGTTCCTTTATTAAAGTTACTTATAATAAGCCCTAGAATAGTGTAAAAGTGTTAGATTTCGCAAAACTCATAAATTTATAATAATTATGAAAATGCCATTAGTTAAACTTAATTTAGAACAAAATTTTTAAGTATTGTGGCTTCTTACTATTACTTTCACGTAAAACTTCATATAGGATCTTTTGGATATATTTTAGTCACACACGTCGAATTTCAGCCGTCTAATCGTCTTACAAATGTCCTAATAAAAAATTTGATCATAAGTGGACCACCTGAACTTGAGTCTGTTCAAATTTTGTTGTCAGAGGCTAAAATTATGTGGTCTACCTGCAGGATGGAGTAGATTTCATAAAAGAATTTAGGTGGGACCTACGTGTACAATTCACACGTTTTGCCCATGGTCAAAGCGCGTAGACCGCGAACAGGACGCAGCGTCCTCTCCACGGACGACGCTGCGACAACGTCGTTGCTGCCGACGCTGTCGGTCCACACTGTCAATCATGTGGTCCCCACTTAGAAAATCCAAACTAACCATCCGTCTCCCCCACCTCATATCCATAATGATTATGAATATCTTTACCGTTCATTGATCATGTGGCCCACTCTAAATTGTCATTTCCAGCCAAAGAAAGCAAGAAATCAATAATCGGCCCAACTGCTTTGCATGGATAGCCCAAACTTCACCGCCCCCTTCATGTGGACCCCACTATGTGTTGGTGCATGCGATGCACGCAAATGAAATAAAAAAACAAGGAAAGAGGGAGATCTTCTTCCCAACACCGTTACAGCGTCTGGTCGAAGCCAACCACGCGCTCCACGTAATCCATTAATCTGGGCCTCACCGTCCAATCTAGCCCGTCCAAAGGATCCACGGTCCACCTCGATCTAAACCATCGAAGTCTTACCATCATCCGTTGCCGCCATGGCCCACTCCGAACTGCCATTCAAAGCCAAAGAGGATCAAAATCCCCTTATCCACTTCGCATGATCGATCCAGACTTCATCCAGAGATTCGTGTGGACCCCATCTAACCTGTGGACGGTTCACATGCGGTGTAAATCGCGAGACAGGGATTTCTTTAGTCTCCCACTCCAACCGGGAAACCGGATTCGCCGCACCGACTTAATCAGTTATAAAACTAGACACACGTCCCTACACCTTGGAAATATCCTCAGAAAAAGAGAGAGAACGGAGAGAGAAAGAAAGAAGAAAGAAGAAAGAAGAAAGAGAAGTAGCTGTTGCTGGGGCAATATCCCAGACGAAAAGAATAGAGAAAGAAGAAGAAAGAGGAAAGAAGAAAGAAGAAGGAAAGAAAGAAAGAAGAAAGAAGGAGACCGAGTCGACTCACTGAGTCAACTCAAATCCGAGTTAGGCCTTATTTTGGAGCTTAGAGGTTGTCATATGTGAGTGATTCTCATCTTTGAGTTCTTTTTCTTTTCATAGAATTTTCCTTCCAAATTTTCTAATTCATCCCAAACTTTAGATGTTATACAACCTAGCCTAGTTAAAAACGTTATGTGTGTAGAATCGTATTTAACTCAGATGAAATCTACCATGGATTCCATCCTCACTTTCCTAGATGATGGTTCCCTTGATGAAAAACTCTTTTCTTCTCTTCCACTGGTTTAATTGACCAATTACACCCAACCATGAAGGTTGGAAGAATCCTTAGATCGTCACTTAATCTTAGTATGGTAACTAAGGTAATATTCGTATTTCTTTGTAGGATGTACATCTTAAACCATAATTTACCATTGTTTATTTAATAACTTACCTATGCATGAATCTTATATACATGACATGTATTGCGTGCTTGGAATGTGTTATTAAATTGCATTACGACTGCTTGATGAATAAATTGGTCACATGATCATGTTGAAATTGAAACTGAATTGTAAGCCTTGAAATCTGGTTAGATTGGACGATGGATCCATGGGCATGTTGGGATTGCTCATGTGTTCATGTCGGAATTGCCACTTCGCACGATACCGGTTAGGCGAGCATGTTGGGATTTTGATGACCCTGATGTCCGGCCATGCGAGATTCTGGTGCTCTGGTCTGTAGGCATAGGATTGCTCATTTGCATGCATGTCGGGATTGCCGCAACGCTAAAGCGGTCAGGCGAGCATGTCGGGATTGCAACCCTGATGTCGAGCAATGGTGAGATCATTATAAGTACACGCTTGGATGAACTGATTGGGCGAGCATGTCAGGATTGTGTTGACCCCAATGTCCATGCCATGCAATTTGTGGAAATGTCATTTTGCTTAATTAATCTAAGTGGAATAATCATGCATCCATAACATTATCATCATATTGGCATACATCGTATCCTAGCTGAACTCCTAACTTGTCTTCTTTCTTTATTTCAATTAAATCTGCTCATTTCAAACCATCTATACTTCCCTCTTAGAATTCAGTTGAGATGAAAATGATTTCACTGGGCTTTTAACTCACCAAAATCACCACAGTTCTTGCAGGTCTTCAGGAAGAAAAAGACATTGGCAGGGAAGAATACTCAGATGGACACATCCCACTCAAGCGTCAATTGTAATAGGCTTATTTTAGTTTTGGAATGTTTATGTAATAAGACCTTAGTGAAAAAAATTATTTGAGATTTATTTTAGATATGTGATGTGTGGAATGGAATCTCAAGGAATTTATGCTCGAATTTTAAATTCACACCTTAGAACTCGGGCTTTCAGTCTTTGTAATTGGGCTTTGGGTCGTTGTACTCGTTGTATTCGAGTCCCGAATCTCAAGAAATCTCACCCCCAACCAAAATCTTGCATTGTCCTCAATGTAAAAAGATATGCAATAATCAATGAGATGAGAGTAATGATAAAAATAAAAGAGTGTGAGAACAAGAGTACCTGAGAGAGTCGAATATGGAAGTCTACAACTCCAAACAACTAAACAATTCAGACTAATGAAACTACTCAATACCTTCGTTAGAGTAGGAGGTCAATCTTGATACACATGATCATCCAAACGGAGGGAATTTAACAAGATTAATAAGTAGAGTAAAAGATTTTTCAGTAATACCATCCACCATCCTACTTTATAATGCACATGGGTGATGTTCGTCATTCTAATCCATTGAAAATCCTGTTGAAAATTTCAATGGGTTTCTCAAAGTTATCACCACATCTATCAGGAAATGAGAATTTCTTTAGTTGAAAATTATTAAACATGAATCTCCTTTCCAATTTGTCTGGAAAAAAATTATTCAAATAAGAATCATCCCAGAGATGGTTCACTTCGATTTGAACAAACCAAATAAATGTGAAGACTTGAATTTCTTCTTCACAAGTCGGTATGGTTTCCACATAATCAGGTTCTACTGGTGCTTCCACAATTGATATTTCGGTGTTACACTCCGTGGAAGGAGTCTTTTTGGGTACTGGTGAAGTTTCTTTTAAGGCATTGACAATGTCACGGATCATGAGATCATCCCAATCCACAAAATATGTCAAACACTCTTCTAGAATGTAAAGGAAGCTTCAACCTTCTCGATCACTTGTGTAGGTTGGAAGAAGTCCTCAATCACTACATATTTAGAAATCAACATCTCCTTAAGCAAATCAAGCACCAATCCATCAAATTCCTGCACAACGAAATTGTTCAAATCAGTGATTGGTGTCTTGTCAATCAAATTTTCAGATTTTAACTCTTTAAAAGCCTCATCAATATCTAAAATTATTTCATCTTTGAAATGAACCAAGCAAACATTTAAAGTTTTGGAAAATTTACACTACAAAAAAAATGGCCTTCCCTGACGGCCCCACCTTTTTTCCCCGACGGCTAATAGCCGTCAACGAATCACAATAATCGTCGCAGAAAGCACCATCTAATTTCCCTCTTTATTATAGCTGTTAACCTTACATTGGGACCCACCTAGATGATTTGATGTATATCCACGCCGTTCATCGATTTTTCTAGCCCATTTAGTATGTGGTAAAAAGAAATAGGGAGATCAAAATCTCAGGTGGACCACACTATAGGAAACAGTGGGGATTGAACTCTTACCATTGAAAACTTCCTAGGGCCCACGGTAATGCCCAAAGTAATGTTTATTTTCCATCCAACCCGTTGATAAGGTCCATCGGACCATAATGCCCACAGTAATGTTTATTTTCCATCCATGGCCTTAATATAAAACATTTTGTGGCCTCCAAAAGGTTTTTAATGGTCATTCACCACTGTTTCCAGTGGTGGGGTCCACATGAGATTTGGATTTGCTTCAGTCTTGGGGTTAGCTACTATAATGATCTGAAAAAAATGGATGGACGACGTGGATATTAGAAAAAAAGATCAAGGTGGGCCCCACACGGTAAGGGTAACACCCACTAAAACGTTAGCTGGTTAACACCTAACATTTACCATCGTTTTTCCAGATCGAGAGGGGGAAACTGAAAACCCTATCGCGCCCAAAAGCTTCTCTCGCCTTCATCTCTCTCTCTCTCTCTCTCTCAAAACCCTCATCTCAAATCCGGCCGTGATCTTCTCCGTCGAGCATCTTGTCAATCGGCAGGTGAAATCCATCACAACCCATCTCCAAAACCCCTATCAATCATCATCGGCGGTGAAATCCCTCTTCCCCACACCACCACACCGTCAATTGTCATCGGCAGGTGAAATCCCTCTTCCCCGCACCACCACCACGGTCAATCGTCTCCGTCGCAATCTACCCCTGGCCGGAATCCATCACGGCCATCATCCCTTCTCCCGGTCACAACTCATCTCCAAAACCCCCAATCCAAGGTACTCTCTCTCCCTCTCTCTCTTTCCAGTTGTTTGGAACGCAGGGGTTCCGACCTGACTGATAGCCCCAGATATAGTCCAGATTGGCACACCATAGCCACTAATCATGGGCTATCTATTTACAGGTTTGAGGGTTCAAGGCTGGTAACCGTGTCTGGCAACATTAGCGTAGGAACATCAACCTCAAAGGTATTTAAAAATTCTCTAATAGCTCATACATAAGGCGGCCCATCAGATCAATGGTCTGAATCACTGTAACTGTTTGTCACTTGTATGATAGGGGTTTGTACTTCACATGTAGCTTATTTTACATGTGGATCATAATTGCAATGCTGCCATGTTTACGGCATTTTCCATTTCTTGCTGTTAAACTTATATTTTCCTGAATTGCTCAAAAAAAAAAAAAAAAAAAAAAATCTATTTTCCTGATCATATATCTTTTGCAAATCTGCAATCAAGGAGATAAATGTGATCTTTTTGTGCCATGATTATATTTCTTTTTTCTGCCATCTCCCGGGCACCAATTTGTTTACATATACACCCTAAAATTGCATTGTGTCTTGATTGTGGCATTTATATGTATTTTGCAGACTTCTTTCCATCAATGACTACTATGCATCCTATTTCAATGACATTGATCCACTTTCTCAGTATAAGACTTGGGGAAGCAAGCAGACATTTGATACGAAGGAGACACTCCCGAGATTCAATGTTTTCTCAGAGGATTTTCAAGCAGAATTTACTGTCAGTGATCCTGTTGATTTGGGCGGGGACATTCACGTTTTCGTGTTTCAAACTTGTAAATTCCCTGTTTAATCTCTGCCTTTTCCTTTTTCTTTATTTAGCTAGAATTCCATTGCATATGTTGTTAGATTTCAACTTCTATGAATTTCCAACTAGACTCGTGCATGGACTCTATCAGTGCAAGTTGCTATGTCTATGTTCTGAAATTCCATTTGAACAGCAAAAAGTGGACTCTGCTCTTACAAACAATAGGTCGATCTTTCATGTATACAACCTCTCTTCCAGTACCTATTGTCACGGCTGCACATGGTAGGATGTGTAATGATACTCTCTTTGCATTTCTATGTGAAAATGGGCAGTTAGAAAGAGGTTTGTATTGATAGTTACTTAGAACATCTTGTATTTTGGACTTGGACATGTTCATGGTTGTTCCAACTGCTGAATGGCTAGGATCTTGCACAGGTGTGTGGTGTTGGCACGTGTTGGCATGCATGACCTCTTTCATCTCTCCTTGCACAAATTTTCTTGACATTTATTCAGAGTTCTATATCTGCACTAATTGTGTGTTCCTTTACCCAATGTCCTCTTCATTATGTTTGTGGAATGGAGGGAATTTTTTCTAACTTGTGGCTCAACGGTAGATAGGGTGCATTTCAAAATTGAGGTTTTAGGTTTGAGCCCAGCTTATCTATCAAAAATAAATAAATAAAAAGTGGAAACTCATCTAGTCTATACTTGGCATACATGCCAGGCAATCCGAAGTGTTCAAGTCATGCGGCCCATTGTGGATGGGTCATAGTCTGAAAATCACACTGCTTGGATGATCTTAAGATTCTGAATTTATCTGTTGGATTTGAATCACCTATTGTTTCCTTTTAATCATCCATTTTTTGGCCATCAGTTGGACAGTTAAGATTGTTTAATCATTGGAGTATTTGGGCTATGCTCCAACCTGGGTCAAGATTCTCCCCAGATCTAGAGCTGCTAATGTTGTAGGATAATCACCAAAGTGGAAACTAAGACCATGGGAAGGGTGGGTTCCAAACATCCCACTAGTCGAGATGATCGTGTAAATAGAACCTGAACATTTGGAGGCCTACCATTTACTCCCGATTGACTGAGGCATGCAATTCATAGGCAAGTATCCTGTACTGTTATATGATTTTTTGTCCGCTGATTAAATTACATCTGTTTTTCAAGTGTTAGTTTGCATATGATGTGTTTATTATCATCATAATGGTCCTGGGAATCTGGCTGTTGTTCATTAACCTCAAGATGTGGGAAGCTTTGTTTCTGTATGATCAGTTGCAGCAACTATCCTCCTGCCCTGTCCAGACTTCTTTCTGGTTTGTATGGCCTGGTTTGCTCACTGAGTTTGCTGCCTGTTCACGGTGCTGGTCCAGTGGTGTTTCTTGGATGCCAATCGAGAGATCTTTGTTTCGTGGTATCCGTCAAGTAAGTTTTCTGTTTCAGCATCTTTGTATAGATCCCGGTATGGAATGCTTTTTTGTTTAGAGAAAAAGTGGGGGCCAATATAATTTCTCTTGCACAAAATTCAGGGCATCTGCTCAATCTGATGTGTCATTCATTTACACTAACTGCTCACTGTCCATTTCATTCACATACAATTGGCTCACCTGATTTGCATCCGGCTTGATACTTAAAGAGTATGGCATAAGTTGTGGGTGAGGTTTCCTAGACCCACGTGTGTGGAGCATTGCATGACCGAAGTAGCCACATGCACCAATGAAGCATGAGGGTATGAGATAATAGCTTTCCATCAAGTGGGACACCCCTTTCAGAACTTTCAAATGCTCTAGTTTTTTTTTTTTTTTTTCCCCCAAAAGTAGATTAGGTCAATTCATTCTGTACCAACATGCTCTGTTGCTTTTCTTTGTTAGCAAAATGATCTTGAACCAGGAAACTGACATTTGAACACATCCATGGTTGTATTGCGGCACCTAGTTTGTTTCGTGTGGTATGAGGACCTGTCTTTACCTGAATACTTGCTTCGCATGTATTATTCAAGATCTTAACTAGACCAGTTGTTTCTTTGCAGGTGTTGATGGCTTGGTAAAGCTGTGGACAATAAAAAAAAAATGAATGTATTGCAGTAGGATGGATGATTCTATGGTCCCTAGGTGGACAATCTGGAATTTAGGGATTCAGCATTATTTCTGGATAGAATGTGAAGGAATTTACAATGATAAATCCAGTACAATCTGGAATATCACAAACCAGATCATTTAAAATCCGGGTTTAAGTCAGGTAGATGTCCGAATTTAGACCACAACCTACTCATCCATGAGCTGGGTCCTGTAACCTGTCAGCTCAACCCAACCCATTTGCACCCTACCTGATTGGTCAATGTAGGCAAAATACCACATACAGCAGATACATCTAACCACCCACCTTTTGATCACTAGAAGTAGAAAAACAGTCCATTGAAAGGGGAATAAAACTCTAGGAGAGGTAAAAACCACTACAAGAAAAGTCACCTTTACCTAGGAAATTTTTACCAAGGAAACAAATTTCCTGGGTAATAGTATGTTTTTACCGACGAAAATAAAATTTTGTAGGTAAATACTCATTTGCTTTTACCAAGGAAACTTTTCCTTGGTAAAAGGGATAAATATCAACGAAATTAAAATTTCCTAGGTAAAGATGGAATTATTTCGTGGCTAAAAAGATAGGTTTTAGCTTACTTTCACCGAGAAAAATATTCCTGGTTAAAAGCTCCATTTACCCAAGAATTTGTAATTTTGTTGGTGATTGTCCATTTTACTGAGGAAAGTTTTCCTGGGTAAAAGTAAAATTTTTTCCAAAGAGAAACTCCCTCAGTACAAGAGTAAATCACCAACGAAATGCACATTTCTTGGATAAGTAGGAATTTTACCGAGGATTATTTTTCTCGTTTAAACAGGAGCCTTTACATACGAAACTTTTTCTTGGAAAAAAGTTATAGATGACGACGAAATTTAATTTGCATCGATAAATGGAAAGTTATTTCGTAGCTAAAAATGTAATAGTTTTAATTTAGTTTAACTAAGGAAAATAAATCACCAGTAAAAGCCCTCAGATACCGAGGAAAGTTGGTTGATAATTCTCACTTTTACTCAGAAAATTTGTCCTTAGCAAAAGTCACTTTTAACATACACATCACGGTGAATGGTCTCTCTGAATGGATGGTTTTCCATGGAGACTGTTTCCTGTGGTGTGGTCCACTTGAGAGTTGTTTTTGCTTCATGTTTGGAACCCTACACTAAAATAAGATGGAAAAACGGATGGACGGTGTAGATATACAACGGATACGTCCAGGTGAGCCCACAGCATGGGTTGCACCCACCTGAGTCGATCTAGCGTTGGAGCTAATCCGCGTTCCCATGGAAGACCCATGCCCAAATATCTCTCCCCATAAGATGGTAGTATCCATCAGATGAAAATGGACCACTAAAACCCATGATCACCATCCATCACAGGCCCATACGATGGAGATTTTCCGATCTAGCGAACCATGGGCCCCACCGTATGGAACAATTTGGATCACCAAAAGGTATTGATATGGAAGAATGCGAATATGCATTTCGTGTATGTTCTGCGCAATTTCCTCACGTACACTTGGCAGGTCACTTATCGGGACCATTAAAATTGCTGGGCTTCCCAATAGATGAGCTACAGGCCATTGAATGTAGTGATTGGACAATCTCAAACCGTTAATCTGGCAGGCCACTTATCGGGACCGTTAAAATTGCGGATATAGTAGCCGTATCAACATGATGTCCCACAGCAACAACAGTCCCGATCAGCAGGATTTTACCAGTGTCCCTCCACGTGATGATCCAGAACGTTCATCTAAGCGTCCCTCTTCAAAGAATTCAAATGGAGCAAAGATCCTCACCGTGAATGCAAAGGTGTGTTGGATGAACATGGATGAGAGATCTACAATGAGCGATATTTTTCTAATACCGTCCATCTAGGGTGGACCTTCTATATTAACCATCTGGATCGTTACTTGGTGGGGGCAGAAGGACCGAGCAGCTTTCAACGTTACACATTCAATCACCTGTATGTTATACATTCACACTATCTATCCATGTTTTAGCCCATTTCTGCACACGTGTCCAGAGATGAGGCAAATCCGAATCTCAGAGGGGCCCACCACAACATGGAATTGTGGTGATTAAACACCTGCCGTTGAAACTCTCTAGGGCCCAGTGTGATGCTTGTGAGAAATCCATCCAGTTTATCTATTTTGCCGGATCATATTAGTACACGATCCAAACCGCGTCCCCCCAATTAAAGTCACATTTTCCCCTCTTTCATTCTCCCTCTAAATAGAGACCCATCTTTCGCTCTCCCTCTCAAAAACCTCTCACTCTCTCCTCTTACTCCAGATCTCTCCCTCTCCCTCACCCTCACGGCCATCGCTCCAAATCTCTCTCTCTCTCTCTCTCTCTCGCCGTGGCTCCGATTGTCGAGCCTCACGGATCGCTCCAAATCTCTCTCTCTCTCTCTCTCTCTCTCTCTCTCTCTCGCCGTGGCTCCGATTGTCGAGGAGCATCCTCTCGCCGTGGCTCCGATTGTCGAGGAGCATCACCAGATCTCCCAATGTATTTTTTTCTCTTCCTCTTTTCTTTTTCTTTTTCTTTTTCTTTTATTTATTGTTTTCTGTGAAATCTTGTGGAAGATTAGGGTTTGAAATGGCGTTTTGTGAAGCTCTTTGTTGTTAGGGTTTTAATTCTTTTCATATAGTTAAAAATGCTTCAGCCCACGCGTCTAATGCATCCCTGGTTCTTGTGGGCCCATGGTTCTAGCCAGACGAATCCCAAGACCTTTTCATATAGTTAATTCTTTTCATATAGTTAAAAATTCCAACTGTGAATATTTTTTGTGGGCCCATGGTTCTTGTAGCTCTTTTTTTTATGCTTAGTTTTATGCTTAGTCTCATATTGAGTTTACTTATGAATTGTGATGTGTCTAATTATAAGTTAGACCACTTAGTGGTTTAGTTATATGTTTAACACCCCCGTTTAGAAATCCATTTCGAACAAGTACAATATTTGTTCTTTATGGATTCCTAAATTGTCCCATTTTGGACAGTTCGGTACCATACCATATACGTAGGAAGTTCTCATATAATTTACATGCACTTGGAATTTCGACTCTCCCTTATTTTCTCCGGGTATATGGTTCTCTATTGATTTAATGCCCCCATACATGAATAATGAATAACATGTGGCAATAAATCAGTAGAGAATTATACATATATCTGGAGAATATGGGGAGATGCTGTCGAAATTTTGACTCGCATGTGAGTTGTATGAGAATCGTACATGGTATGTTACTGAATGGGATAGAGACAAATAGCACATCTAGATAGAGACAATTAGGAATAAGTGATTAGCAAGGAAAACTTGAGACAATATGAGACAATTTATAGTTATGTATATGTATGTATCCTGGAGGATTTATTGATTAGGGGGCTATTTGAGACACTTGTGTCTTATAGTTTATGGAGGGGCCCCAATATTGTTTGTACTATATATCTATATACACATATAAATGTGATTGGCTAATTGCTTCAATCTGTAACAGTTCGGACACCGCTCTACTATACATTCGAGTATAGTACATGACATGTATAATGGTTTATGTTACAACTATAACTACTTGACTTATGCCCTTAAAATGATTACATCACCTTACCTTTGCTTTAAATTTCAGCATCTTATTGGTTGAAATGTCCTTAACATTTGCCTCCCTCTTTTTAAATGAATAAATGATTGGTGAGGAAGTCCAAACCCTATCTCTTTTAAATGAATAAAATCAAAGGTCATTTTTTGTTGATTAAACTTATAATTTACGTCAACCTATTAAACTCATTTATGATCATTGACTTTGTTAGGATTGTAGAGATGGATAAGAGTTGGATGCGAGCTAAGAATAGATTTGGCCTGGAGTACAGTCAAGGGGTTAAAGAGTTCATGGATGTTGCGCGTTGTCGGGTAGATGGAGCCAATAAGATTCGGTGTCCATGTTGTCAATGCATGAACATGTATTATAAGACCGTAGACAAGGTAGAAGACGATTTATTCATAAATGGGATTGATCAGAGTTACACTTGGTGGGTACATCATGGAGAAGATTTCCATCCGATAAATGAGGCCACTCATGTCGATGATGTCCCAGTTGTGCCAGATGATGACCCAGTTGTGTCGGATGATGAGGATGAAGATGTTGATGAAATTCAGGAAATTCTAGGGGATGCGTATATGGGAACATTTGGAGCGCCATGTAGTCGCCACGATCCTCAGTTGGGTGATGTGGAATCAGGAAAATTTCACAAATTGTTGAAGGATGCGCAGTGTCCACTATATCCGGGGTGTGAGAATTTCTCTAAGTTGAATTTCCTTGTGAAGTTACTTCATCTGAAGACAATAAATCGTTGGAGTAACAAATCAGTCGACATGTTATTTGAGTTGTTGAAGGAAGCATTGCCTACTGGAGAGACATTACCTAAGTCCTATTACGAGGCAAAAAGCTTAATGCGAGACTTAGGCCTTAGTTATATTCCCATACACGCATGTAGAAATGATTGTATATTATTCTGGAAAGAGCACGAAGCTACAGAAGAGTGTCCTGAATGTGGCGAGTCTAGGTGGAGGTATGACCAAGGTAAGCGGAAGAAAATCCCACAAAAGGTGTTGCTGTACTTCCCATTGAAATCGAGATTGCAGAGGTTGTTTATGTCGAGCATGACGGCTGAAGATATGAGGTGGCACAAGGAGAAACGTGTTCGGGATGAGAATGCACTGAGGCACCCTGCAGACTCCGAAGCTTGGAAAGATTTCGACAGAAAATATGAGTGGTTTGCTCAGGATTCTCGAAATGTCCGTATTGGTCTAGCAAGCGATGGTTTTAATCCATTTGGTACTATGAGCAACTCTTACAGCATGTGGCCTGTGATACTTATGCCGTACAATTTACCGCCTTGGTTGTGTATGAAGGAGTCATTTTTCATGATGACTTTGCTTATTTCGGGACCCAAGTTACCTGGAAATGACATCGATGTGTATTTGCGACCGTTGATAGATGAGTTGAATGAGTTGTGGAATGATGGTGTGCAGACATACGATGCATTCACAAGACAGACTTTTCGGTTGCATGCAGCAGTGTTGTGGACGATAAATGACTTTCCTGCATATGGGAATTTGTCTGGTTGGAGCACAAAAGGAAAATTGGCATGTCCAACTTGCAACAAGGAGACATGTTCATTATCATTGAAGCATGGACAAAAAACTTGTTATATGGGCCGTCGTCGCTTCCTGCCGCTAGATCATAGTTGGAGAAGGAAAACAACGATCTTTGATGGGAAAGAAGACCATAGAGAGAAACCTAATGAGATGTCTGGAGAAGATGTGGTAGAACAGCTGAGTAACATCAGAGATGTTAAATTTGGGAAGGGGCCACACTTGAAGAAGAGGAAACGTACAACAATGGAGTTTAACTGGACGAAGAAGAGCATTTTTTTTTGAGTTGCCCTACTGGCGTGCTCTCAGTTTGCGGCACAATCTAGATGTCATGCATATCGAGAAGAATATATGTGACAGTGTCTTAGGAACATTAATGAACATTGACGGGAAAACAAAGGACTCTGTAAAGTCTCGCATGGATCTACAGGTAATGGGTTTAAGGAAAGAGTTGCACTTAAAGCCGTATGGTAATTCTTATATTGTACCACCTGCGTGCTACACATTGACAAAAACAGAGAAAATGAATTTTTGTAACTGGTTGAAATCAGTGAAGTTTCCCGATGGGTATGCATCAAACATCTCTCGGTGTGTAAACATTACGAAATGTAAGATAACAGGAATGAAAAGCCATGACTGTCATGTCTTTCTACAACGACTTCTTCCGGTTGCAATCCGTGGATTCTTGCGCAAGGATGTTAGTGAAACACTGATTGATTTGGGCTTATTCTTCAAAGAATTGTGTTAAAAAACATTGAACATAGAGGATTTAGACCGACAGGAGAGGGACATTGCCGTAATCCTTTGCAAGCTCGAAAGAATATTTCCACCGGCATTTTTTGATGTCATGGTCCACTTAGCCATTCACTTACCACGCGAGGCGAAGCTTGCAGGGCCAGTGCAATACCGGTGGATGTATCCAATCGAAAGGTGATGCAAGATTCTTATTTCTATTCAAGTGCACAATTTTTATATTTTTAATAAAATTGTTATGTGGCCAGATTCCTTCACACTCTTAAACGATATGTGAAGAATAAGGCACATCCAGAAGGCTCAATTGCGGAAACGTACATTCATACTGAGTGCTTGACATTTTGCTCCATGTATCTCCATGGTATTGAGACAAGATTTAACCGTAAAGAACGGAATGCTGATGGAGGGAAGGAGCATGAACATGCACTCATATCTGTCTTTGCACAGACCGTCCGTTCGTTAGGATCCCCAACATTCCAGGAATTGGATCTCGAGGTTCTAGCAAAAGCGAGGTGGTACGTGTTGAATAACTGTGAGGAAATTAGCCATACTTGAAGTCAGTCATCTCTCTCTCATGTACATTGTGTAGTAGATGGTAAAGTTTGCTTTATGCATCATACTTATATTTGTTTTATGCACAGTGAACATGTTAACGAGATTAAGAGGCATTACACTATCAATTATGAGCTAAAGCATCAGGACCATTTTCCAAAGTGGTTTGAAGAACGTGTTAGTTTTTTCTTCCTACTTTTGTCCGCAAATTTTGCATGTAATACATAATATTTATTGCAATTTAACGAACTTACTTTTCATTATTATGTAATAGATAAAGTCTTTGCGCTCTCATAATCCTGTAGAAGCGTCTGATCAACTTTACTCACTGGCGTGTGGCCCTGATCGACGAGTTTCAAGATACACAGGTTGTGTTGTAAATGGGATTCGGTTACACACAGAAGAGCGTGAGAAATATTGGAAGTCGTTGTTAAAGGCACGCATCAATCAGAAGAAGTTGACTTTTATGGTGTGTTGACAGATATTATTGAGTTGCACTATTGCATGGGAAATCGGGTGTACTTATTCAAATGTGATTGGTGGGACATTGGAAATAAGAAACTCGGAATACAGTTTGACAACCACTTTACGAGTGTCAATTTATCTCGCAAATGGTATAAAGATGACCCATTTGTCCTAACAAGCCAAGCCGAACAAGTATTTTACCTTGTTGACACCAAATTAGGCGATGCTTGGCACGTGGTGCAGAACATAAAGCCCAGGAACGTGTATGACATTCCCGCGGCAGTTGAGGAAGAGAACGAGGAAGGTGGAAATGAAGCATTTATGGGTGAACAGGTGTATCAAGAAGACTTTTCGTCGGGGGCTAGGGCGAATGACCTATATGATGATATTGATGTGGCGCTATTACATAGGGATGATGTTCCACCAGACCATGTTGATGCCTCTCATGGTATCCCAAAACGGTTACGATACGGCCGTATCGGCCGATACGTATAGGAAACGGTGGTGGCCGTTACGCGTTACGGGGTCGTAACGGCCGTAACGGCCGTTACAGAAAAAACAGGCCGTAACGGCCGTTACGGGATCGTTATGGCCCTGTAACGGACCGTTACAGCCCCGTAACGGTCTCGTAACGGTCATGTAACTGTTTTTTTCAGAAAATAAAAAGGGGCCGTATCGGCCGATACGGGGTCCGTAACGGCCGTTACAGCCCGTATCGTAACGGTAACGGTGGTGGCCGTTACGGCCACCGTTACCGTTATGGAACACCTTGATGCCTCTATCATACAAGACATGGAAATCCATGATGTAGGAGATAGTACATTCATTGATGATGATGAAAATGACAATGTAGAGGATACAATCGAGTACAATAGTGATGATGAAGAACAACTATTTTCAAGTGATGGTAATACAGAAGAAGAAGAGTGATACAACTATTGTTAGTTTCCTTTTTTGGCGGCTTTGCCGTCTTCTTTGAGTTTGGCTTGGTTGAATGATGAACTTTTTTATCAATCTCATTTTCAGACTCACATTCTAAAATGATCCGTAGAAACTGATGTATGGGGGTGGATGCTTGGGGACATCGCCGTAGGCCCCACAGAGTTTTATCCTCAGGTTGCTGGACGCAATTGGCATCCTGCCATAACAGCTAATCTACTCTCAACCATCTCATCGATGTGGGCCCGCCATACAATGCATGTGAAAACAATTGTGTTTGGTAAACATGCATTGGGCCCCATGAAGGTGTTACTCTCAACCATCTTTTACAAGTGTATTTACTCTCAATTTATGAGCCATAATTACTATTTTCAAAAACACTTTGAAATTATAATGATGCTCACTTACCTTGCATTTCATAGAAAATTGAAAAACCACTACGCTCGGGTATGGCATATATAGCTGAGTTTTTGTAACAATGGCCCATATATACCTGTATATATGGGCCATTGTTACCTGTATATAGAGTCAGACTAGAAATGTGCTATTGATTCTAACAATGGCCCATTTGATGGGTGGACCAGCCTGATTTTTGTACGTAGTGATCAGATATGCAGACATCCTGCACAAGTGGAGATATGCAGACAACCTTCATTTGTGGGACCCACTTTCATTAACAGACATAAAAGACTCTTCCTACCTTCATTCCGCTCGTGTTTTTGTATCTTTTCTGACTAAACTTCTCTCAGTCTTCAGTCTCTTCAATGCCATGGCTGCTCAGGTCAGTCTCTGCAATCCCCCTTCAACCCATGAAAAATCACTTAATTCTAATTAATAAAAGAATCAAAGAATCAATTCTCATTTTCTTTTCCTGTTTACTCATGCATTTGTTTTGATTCTTACTTATTTTGATTTGATTGTGTTATTACGCTTGCTTTGAATAGAGAGAGTGAGAGATATCATTCCACAATTCTCTTGTTTCCTGATTTTGTGGGTATTTCTTTAGGGTCGGGTTTGCTCTTTGTATGTATGGTTGTCCCATGGTTCGGTGATCCGGACTGTTGGATTGGTGGGACCCATCTTGGATTGAACTTTCCTGGATCGGATTGGAAGATCCTTGCTGTCTGGTGTTGGGGCTGTTTTCTGTTGAATGTGACTGTATTCTCTTTCTTAATTGTCTACTTGCTGGCCACCAATGGATGGGTTGGGATTGTCTCGTTGACACGGGTTTTGGGGGCATGGTCCATTGACTGTTGGTCCCTTCAGATCAATGGTCTGGATCGAAGCACCACGGCCCCACTTGTACAAAATAAGCATGGTGGATAGTGTATGATTCTTTGGATTGCTTGATCGAAGAGTTCATCATTTCTTTGTAGGACTAATTTAGGAGTCGTTGGACCCCCTACTGAATCTCAGCAATCAATACAATTCATCTGGTGGGCCCGACGGTATATAGCTCACTATGAGAAAATCATGTCAATTGCTTGAACTTGCTCATCCAACCATGTCCCTTCTGCTTAAAGAATGTGAACTGTACATCTTTAAGGTCTTAGCTGCTGGTTTACAATCCAGTGTGGGGCCTACAGACTTTTCAATGAGGGGATAATTTCACCATGATCCATCCATGGAAGGAGTCTGCCAGAGGAGCGGTCCAGATCAGTGATGCTGGGTGGTCTCATGGCCCAGATCTTTGGAACCAGACATATATTAGTGTGGAAACCTTCAGCTTATTGCACGTTTTTTGTTAAATCTACAAAGCTGGGTGGTCTCATGGCCCATCAATATCTTCCCCTTCCTACATTTGCAAAAAACCCAACAAAAAGATGTTTGGAATCTGATGTTGTGTAGAACTTTCTTACAGACATTTCTGGTTTATGATTTGTCATTTTACATGATTTAGGGTCTGTTTGGATTCACTATTAAAAATCTCATAAAGTAGAAATAGCTGAATCCTAATTTCCTTAAACAGTTCGTATTAAGTTCTCGGCTCCGAATTACAATTTAC
Organism: Liriodendron chinense; assembly: GCA_003013855.2. Taxonomy (NCBI): domain Eukaryota; kingdom Viridiplantae; phylum Streptophyta; class Magnoliopsida; order Magnoliales; family Magnoliaceae; genus Liriodendron; species Liriodendron chinense. The sequence continues at coordinate 67,383 of PVNU02003715.1, read as the reverse complement.
TTTCAAGTTGGACTTAAAACAAAGGCAACTGCTATTTAAAGGGCAACTTCCACACTACAAATGCTAGAATACATTCAAACGCAATCGTAGACTTAATTTCTAATCAACTGAATTCTGGAATAGTCTCCTGCCTGTTATCCAGGCTGGTTGACATGCCACGGCCTCTCCAGCTGCAGGTCTCAGGTTCGAGACATGCTAACAGCGCTAGTGGGTGCTTTGTGTGATCAACCGTGTGGGTGAGTTGCGGTACTAACAGGGTGTGTGAGTTGCATGACTAATGCAATAAAGAATTACCTTTCAAAAAACAAAAAGAATCACTGGAATCTCTCCACGGCATCGCCGTAGATGTAGAAGTAATTTCATGCTGGAAAGATAAAGTCACCGAGAAATGTGGAACAAGAACCAACAAGATGAACAGGGAAGTGGAATTTTGTATTACTAAGCTCATTCTAATGCATTTTTGTCGGTGTCGGACATTTGAACTTATAATAGCCTTCGAATATTGTCAAGAGTTGCAAGGTTCTCTTGTTTCTTTGTCAACTACTGTGAGGGTGTAAGCCTCATGCTTTGGCATATGGGTTTTGGATGGATACGTAGTTTTGTTTAAAACATGGATATGAATATAGGCATATTTGTGCTATAATCTGACTCATGATGCTAGAGGATAAAAGGCAGGACACCAAGAGGAGATTTTTCTATTTCTATCTAAACCCAGTCTCCCATTGGGCCATGAGTAAGGACTGGGTCTATTCTTAGTTCTAATTTAGGATTTGGAAACACATACATAAGGTCTAGTTTGATAGACGTCTAAAAATAAGTTTATCCCATTTTAATTAATAGTAATCATATTTAAGAAATCTTAATCTTTAATGCTTAATGAGCTCATGTTAACAATAATTATGTATAAACTCTAATACATAATTATGGTTAACATGAACTCATTATGCAATAAAGATGAATGCATGATTATTGTTGATTAAACTGAGGTGAACTCATTTTTAGGACTTTGCCAACAGAGGGGATGGCTCAAATGGGGAGTACGGTTTGGACGTGGGCAGATCTTGAGATGAGATTTGAATACCCACCATTAAAGGGCATCTGTATTGAAAGCTCATATGATCTAAAAGCTTCTTGGGCATGGTCCATCATGGAGGGACTCAGACCAATGTTTTGGATTTCAAAACCATTACCCCCTCTTGTTACAATTGAAAACATGTCCATATTGTGCATAGATGTGCTCTTCCCAAAAACAAGTACATGTTTGTGAAGAGGCACAGTTAATTCATGCCAATATACAGAGGATGTCCTGAAACTTGGGTGAGTCCCCATGAATTTTTTAGGCATGTATGGTGAGGCAGACCTGAGTTTTGGATCTGTGTCATGTTTCGGGTCAAGGCTAAACGCTAGGTATCTCACCTGATCAGCTGTATCCGGAACTCAAGTGGGCCACACCATCTGAAACAGTACTGTGAAATCATGACTAAAACATCTAAAAGCGCTTGTTAGGGCCCACCTGAGTTTTGGATACAGCTGAAACTTGGTTCCAAGTCATTTTTGCAATGTCGATATGAGATGGTAAGATTCGAGTTCTCAGTAAAAACTTATTCCATATCTCTTAATTACTTTTCATTCGTAATAATTCTATTGTACTCTAAATTACACAGCGAGATCCTGAGACTGGGCATGAGCGTGGTGCGATAGAGCACTATAAGGATGTTCATTATCGGCCACAGAAGGGAGAATGGGTTCACCCATTGGCGGGGGAACATTGGGTAATAACTGGACTACAAATTAATTTTAGTTTGTTAATTAAGTTTTTTTCTTCACCAACACTTTAATTATGTTGGTACAGGAGGAGATGAAGATTAGGCGAAGTCAGCCTACACCATGTGGTACACAGCGGAGTGAGTTAAATATTATGAGTGAGGTCCTTGGGACGAGATCGGGATACGTGCGTGGTCTAGGGCATGGGGCTAAGCTCATGGCACCCGCTAGATCAGCCTCCAGTCGTGGTGCAGTCAACGATATTAGACGGAAGGCTGATGCAGCCGAAAGAGAGAATCAACAACTACGAGCACAAATCGACGAGCTTAGAGAGACGGTGATGATGGGTTAGGTTACAATGGAGGTGGAGATAGCGAGACGGATGGAGGTGGAGATAGCGAAACGAACGGAGGAGATACGGGTGCAACAGGAGAGACAGATGCAGGAGATGTTTCAGAGTTTCGTTTCGCGCTTTCAGGGTCCCGAGGCCCCTCTACCTCTACCTTCATGGTAAAGATCTTTTGTCCCACCCAAGCTTATTAGAAACCAAAATTATATAATGCTTGATTCAACTCCCTATAATGCTATAACATTCATCTCACTGAGTCTCTCACGGCTTGAATTGCTTTGGGATTTTTTCATTTGAGTGTTGAAGGTTCTTTCTCTTATTTTGAATGTTGAAAAGAGAGGAAGGTTGGTGAGCAGAAGCAGCTAATAGTCTCACCTGTCCCTGGATCTCTATACTAGTTGCTTTTCCAAGTGAAGGAAGGAATTTATAAAATGTATTTGTGGTTGTCTAAAGCAAAAGTCCATTTTCTCCATCCTTCTTAGAAACAACTATACATGAGCAGAACCGGGCGAACTCTGCCCCAGCTCGTTCAGCCAACCTCGTTTTGGTAATCAAATTGAGTTGAACTTGAGCCAAGTTCAAGCCGATTCGAGTTTTAGCCAGTTTTGAGCTGATTTGAGTTCTATTTTTTGGGTTGAATTGAGTTTAGCTTGTTTAATGAAAGGAATTTATAAAATGTATTTGTGGTTGTCTAAAACAATAGTCCCATTTCTCTGTTCTTCTCAGAGCTAACTGTACACAAGTAGAATCGGGTTGAACTCTACCCCAGCTCAGCCTGGCTCAAGTTCGGTTCAACTTGATCATCGAGCTGACCTGGTCTTGGCCCTGGTTTGATAATCAAATCAGGCCGAACTCAAGCCAGGTTTCAGCCGATTCAAGTTCTAGCCAGTTTCCAGCCAGATAGCTGATTTGAGTTCTAGCTAGTTTCCAGCCAGATTTGAGCTAATTCAAATTCTATTTTTTAAGCTGGATCGAGTTTAGATGGCTTGGTTGGTTTGATTTTGTAATTGTAGACAAAAGAGGTGAAGTGGAGAATAAATTAACAATAAAGCCCAAAACTTATGAAACAAGCTTATGAATCAGAATAAACTAAACAAAAGTGAAGGAATACCCTATTCAAATATTCAATAATATTAGGTTTTTTTTTTTAATACAACATTCATAATTTAGTGTTTCCAAAACATGATAATTAGGCTAAAAATTGTGGCAATTCATCTGCTGTGCAGGCATAGCAATCTAGTGCTTCCAAAACATGATAATTAGACTGATCAGATTGTCTGAACCGTCTGATTTGCTGGCTGGATTTGGACCGCTGTCCAACTTGTGGGCACGAGTTGGATGGTTGGATCATTCAATCAGTGTAATTTTGCTCAACAGGTGATTGGGATATTCAATGTTCTATATCCATAAAAATTAGTTAAAGAAGAAATGCGTTGTATCATTAATTAAGTGATTGGGATATTGAACATTGAATATGAGAGAATTGGATGGTTGGATCATAATTCAGACAATCACTGCCATCGTCCTCGTTGCTGTAATCACTGCCTCTGTCATCCGCACTGTTGTTGTGGTCATTGGCATTGTTCACCTTGTGACTTGATGCAAATGCTGAATCACGGGGCAGAGTCACATTCACAATCTAAATCCTTTAGAAGATTGTCTGAACCGTCTGATTTGCTGGCTGGATTTGGACCGCTGTCCAACTTGTGGGCACGAGTTGGATGGTTGGATCATTTAATCAGTGTAATTTTGCTCAACAGGTGATTAGGATATTGAAAATCGTCTGATAGTGATGGCTGGATTTGGACCGCTGTCCAACATGTGACTATTGCCAGCCTGACCAAACCCGACCCGAATTTGCTCAACCCAAACCCAACCCAATCCAAACCCAATCCGAGGACCTTGACAACCTGGCCCAAACTTTGGATCATAATTTACTTGTATGAACACCTAACTGCATATTTTATTTAAAAGTTTTAATTACTAATATTGTAGTTGTTTTATTTTGCAGATTGTTTGTTGGTGATAGCGGGGATGTTCATGCTGACTGATTTTTTTTTTTTTTTTTTTTTTTTTTTTTTTTTGTATTGGTTGTATGTACCGGTGGGATTGACATTTCGATTTTATTCAAAACATTATTACGGTTGAATGGTCATTTTGATTGGTATACGATTGAATGTTCAATCAGGTGATTGGGATATTGAATATTGAATGTTCTATCAGGTGATTGGGATATTGAATATTGAATGCTTTTAGGTGGTAGGGATATTGACTATTGAATGCTTTTAGGTGGCAGGAATATTGAATGCTTTTAGGTGGTAGGGATATTGAATGTTCCAAAAGAAATATTGAATGCTTTCAGGTGGCAGGATGGTGGATGTTCCAAAGAAATATTTCGTTGGCAAAGAAAAGGTAATTCTACTTCCTTTTCCTAGGAAACATTCCTTAGGTCATAGAGTTTTTCCAAGGAAAATTTTCCTCAGTAAAAATTGCATAATTACCAACGAATTAAACAATTGCCACGAAATTGTTGACTTTTACCGAGGAAATTTTTTGTTGGAAATGGTCAACTTTTTACCGACAAAATTTTGATTTCATCAGTAAATCTTTTTCCCCCAGGGTGATATTTCGACGAAAATAGTAACGAACATTTTCGTTGGGAATAGCTTTTACCGAGGAAATTATGACATTTAGCCAGGAAAAATTTCCTCGGTAAAAGATATATTTCTTGTAGTGAACTCTATTTTGATTATTTTTCCACAATGATCAGTTGGTCCATGCCACTGATTGGATGTCTTTTGCAGATTTCAATTGTGCCGTTAGAAAGAAGTAAGACCAATGTTCAACATTTAGTGGTCAGAAGTATTATAATTGATGGCTAGGGCCTAGGATCATTTGACAAGTGCTATTTTTTAGTGCATGGGCCATCCACTGCATGGCCTAACATATGAAATGATCCAGATCATATGGTAGTATCAAAGACTTAAAACATGGTCTCAGTGGGATTCCATCTGGATATGTAATTCAGTGGCATTAGTCTTTTAATTTCACTTGTGATTTTTAAGTTTGCTTGTTCCTCATGAAAAAAACTTTTAATTTCTAAGTATATGCTTGTTACTCATGAAAAAACTTTTTAATATATGCTCATTTCCTTGTTCTCTTTAATGGTTAATTATTAGAATTTGGGGTGTACTTGTATGTTAGCAACTACATTACCACTTGTTTGTGCATGAAAATCAAAATGGATATTGATTGCTGACAGTTTCATTACAATTTGGGGCCCATGACGCTACGTCATTTTGAGATGTCATTTTGCAGGGACGAGCACTGCCAACAAGATTTCTTTTATGGCACGATGTTAAATCACCATAAACATCTAATTGTTTTCTTTTATAAGTATCTCTTTCTCATTAGTCAACCATCTCTCTTTCTTTTTCTTTTCCAAGGCCAGGGAGCTTGTAATTTCTTCCAATGGCAAGATTGTCTAGGAAAAGACCAAGATTCGACTGATAGGTGCTCAGATGAAAGCTTACACTTGAGTTATTCTTTAGTCAATATCTAATAATGAGAATAACTCGTGTAATCTCTCATTTGAGCTTGCTTTTGTGTGTCTGCGTGAGAGAGTGCCAACATACACAGGTACGATATCTTGTCTTAGCTTGTTTTGTGTAACTCACTGTCCATACTTTCAGAACTTTTATGAACTAATGGTGGTGTCTGCTGTCTCATGTGAACCAGTTGTCCAAACTTCCAGAACTTTTATGAACTAATGGTAGTGTAGATATCTCAATTGAATTGTATGGCTATAAAAGATGTCTGTTTTTTTATTTTATATCTTTTCTGCCAAAATCTTAGATTGAGTGATTGATTTTTTTTCCCCTTATTTATTTGTTTATTTTCGTTATTGTAAGTTGGGAGTATAGCTTCTCGTTTGTGGTTCTGGAGTTTACTTGCTAAGCGTTTTGAGTATTTATTTTGTTCACATTTAATTTTCTTTATCCGTATTATTGTTGATTTATATTTTTCACCTTTCGACTTCATCCTCATATGGCAAAGGATTCATCTACTGCTTAGAAATTCTTTTCATCTCCTTATAAATCCACTCATACCATGCTCATTTATTTTCATTTTCCTCTTGTAGGTTTCCAGCAATTGAGTCGTCGGCGTTTGAATTAATGGCCACAACAGCAGATCATCACTGGCGCACAGGCTCTTTACATTGGCTGTTGACATTGGGAGACGAACGTGCTCAGAAAAATGATTGCTTGACATTCATTTTTCCGATCAAATTCGTCTTTTAATGTCAACAGTCGATCTATAAGAGACTGCTAGCTATCAATTGCTGTGAGCATGCTCAAACGTCGACGGTTTTTATTTATGCGAAAGAAACGCCGACGGTCATTAACCGTCGCATTTTCCAATAGTTGACCGACAGTTCTTTGCCGTCGCAAATGCCGATGGTCAACCGACGCCCCCCTTCGCGGACGGCCTGTTCGACGCCCCCCTTCGCCGACGGCTTTTGGCCGTCGGGGAAGGTCACGTCATTTTTCTAGTAGTGTTAGCTAAGGGTGGCTCATCATCATCCATAATTGTATCTATGAAAAAAAACTGGATCTCATCTTCATATTCATCCTCATTCTCTTATTGTTTATGCGAATGAAACACATTCAGCTTCATTGTCATATTTTTAAATGATATTTTCATAACCCCATTCCTACAATTTATTATTGCATTGGCGGTTGCTAGGAATGGTCGGTCTAAAATGACAGGAACTTGAGTGCATACATTTATAACTGCTTGTGTATCTAATATGATAAAGTCTGCCGAGTTGTAGAACTTATCGACTTGGACTAACACATCCTCAATCACTCCTCTCAGTACTCTAACGGCGAGTTCATAAGCAAAGATCTCGATGATGCAGAAGTTAGCTTAGATATGTTGGCTGAGAATACCCAATCATGGGACACCTCAGAGAAGTCGAGTAACCTCAAGCCTCCTCAATAAAAGGAGAAAAGGAGGAATCTACATCCTTAATGAAGAGGACAATGTTAATGCAAAGATAGCTAGCCTTATAAGGAAGATAGAGGCCATGGAACTTAGTAAGAGTGGAACTTTCAAGTCCACTGACGTTATTGAAAACGTTTGTGAAATTTGTGCCACTAATGTACACTCTACGTAAGATTGTCCTATAATTTCTGTATTTCAAGAGGTGTTACAAGAGTAAGAAAAGTCGCATACGGTTATCAATGGCCTTTTAATGGACCGGTAGGTAATACGTACAACTCTACTTGGAAGAACCATTTAAATTTCAGTTGGAGGAACGGTCCCCCAACTAATCCTACAAACTCTCAAGGATGGCCACCCATACAAGGGCAAACAGAAATCAATCAATCAAATCAGAAAATGTTCAAAGAGCTTAAGGTAACGGTTGATGAGATTAAAGGACCTTTCTGGCCCAACCTCAGTCCAATCCTAAACAAGTACATGAAATAAACGCCCCTAGCCTCCCTAACCAACATGTGGAGTAAGCAAAATCCAACACCACTCTTAGAAGTGACAAGTAAATTGATAAATCTATTCCGGTGAAGGCCGACAAGCCTAATGATCCAATAATTTATGAGAATGAGGATGGATCTAACTCAGCCCCACAAGAAACAAACGTGTTTACAAGCCCGTAGCACAATTCCCTTCGAGATTGGTTGCTTTAAAACCTCTCCCAAACTCTCATGATATTCTAGAGGTTTTCAAACAAGTCAAGATCAACATTTCTCTACTTGATGCCATTAAACAAATCCCCTCTTATGCCAAGTTTCTAAAGGACCAATGTACAACCAAATGCAAATATAATGTGCAGCAAAAGGCCTTTTTGAATGAGCAAGTGAATGTCATTCTCACCCAAAAGACCCCCCCCCCCCCCCCCACCCCCCCCCCCCCCCCCCCCAATATAAGGATCCCAGTAGTCCCACAATCTCATGCATCATTGACAACTACAGGATTGAGCGTGTATTGCTAAACTTGGTGGTAAGCGTAAACTTGATCCCGTACTCGATATACGAGCAATTGGGCCTTAGTGAATTAAAACCCACCAAAACCATATTACAATTCGTTGATAGATCCATCCGTGTACCAAGAGGGATGGTGGAGGATATATTAGTCCAAGTCGACAAATTCTACTATCCGGTAGATTTTATTGTATTGGACAAGCAACCGGTTATAGATACTAGTACTTAAATACTTGTGATTTTAGGCTGCCCATTCTTGGCTACATCAAATGCAATTATAAATTGCTAGAATAGGGTGATGCAATTATCCTTTGGGAACATGACATTGGAGGTGAACATGTTCTATATGTGCAAAAAGTAAAGTAATGAGGAAGATGAAGAGCTCTTCGAGGTAAATATGCTCGAATCCTTTGAAGAAGAGGAGTTCCTCCAACTTGAACTACTAGAAAATTTGGAGACATGCTTGGAACACTTTGAGAATTCTAAAGATCCTATCTTGAGTGATATTGTGCAAGCATTGAGTAATGAGAAACCGGTATTTGATACTAACTGGTGGATGCCTCATTTTGACAGATTGCCACCAACCACATCAAAAACTCTACCGTCTAATATCAAACCGCCGAAGATTGACCTTAAACCTTTGCCATCCGAGTTGAAATATGTATATTTGGGTTAAGAGGAAACATTCTCGGTTGTCATAGCCGCTCACCTAGGAAAAGACTAAGAACTGAAGTTGATTGAGCTACTCAAAGAACATGGGGGAGCCATAAGATGGACAATAGCGGACCTCAAGGGGATAGACTCTTCAATTTGTACCAATCGTATACACCTCGAAGAGAATGAAAAAATGACTAGATAACCTCAATGGAGATTAAATCCAAACATGATGGAGGTTGTCAAAGCCGAGGTGTTAAAGCTACTAGATGTGGGTATCATCTACCCCATCTCGGGTAGCCAATGGGTGAGTCCTACCCAAGTTGTCCTTAAGAAGTCCGGTATTACCATTGTAGCTAGAGAATGCCAACAACGAGCTTATACCAACTAGAGTGACCACTAGTTGGCGTATGTGCATAGATTATAGGAAGCTAAACACGGTCACTAGGAAGGACCACTTCCCTCTCCCATTCATAGATCAAATTTTGTAGAGGTTAGTGGGTCACTCCTATTATTGCTTCCTCGATGGCTATTTCGGCTACAACCAAATTGAGATAGCCTTGGAAGACCAAGAGAAGACTACCTTTAGATGCCCGTTTGGCACCTTCGCATATCTAAGGATACCATTAGGACTATGTAATGCACCTGCCACATTCCAACGATGCATATTGAGTACTTTTTTAGACATGGTGGGTGAGTTTCTCGAAATATTCATGGATGACTTTTCTGTTTTTGGTTGTACATTCGATGAGTGTCTCAACCACTTGAAGTTAGTCTTAACAAGGTGCGAGGAAAAGAACCTTGTATTAAACTAGGAGAAGTGTCCTTTTATGGTACAAAGAGGAATAGTCCTTGGACATATCATCTCATCCAATGGAATAGAGGTAGACCGGGAAAAAATAGATATCATTGCGAACCTACCACCACCCAAAAGCATACAGGATGTGCGATCCTCCCTTGGACACGCCGGTTTTTATACAAGATTCATAAAGGATTTCAGCCAAATCTCAAAGCCTTTATGTAATCTTCTTTAAAAGGACACTCAATTCGAGTGGGATGCCGAATGTCAATTAGCTTTTTCAAAGATAAAATACATGTTGACAACCGCTCCTATCATACAACCACCGGATTGGTCCGTTCCTTTTGAGTTGATGTGCTATGCGAGCGATTATGCTATTAGGGCAGTGCTAGGCTAAAAGAGGAATAAGAAGCCCCCCGTTATCTACTGTGTGAGTAGGACCTTGAATCCCGCCCAAGTTAATTACTTGACTATGGAGAAAGAGCTCCTAGCTGTTGTTTTTGCCTTAAACAAATTCAAGCCTTACTTAATAGGATCTAAGGTCATAATTTACACGAATCATGCAGCGCTGAAACACCTTCTTTCTAAGAAGAATGCTAAGCCCCGTTTGCTTAGATGGATCCTACTTCTTTAAGAATTCAACTTAGAGATGAAAGATAAGAATGGAGTAGAGAATGTAGTGGTGGATCATCTATCCCGCCTAGTTTTACCTGATTCCATTGACGAGTTACCTATTGAGGACTCATTCCCTAATGAGCAACTCTTTATTGCTATGCAACCACCATGGTACGTTGACATAGCAAACTATCTTTCCACAGGTGCGATGCCAACTCACTGGAATGCACAAGATAAGCGAAAATTTCTAAGGGAAGTGCGCAAGTTTTTTCGGGATGAAGCATTACTTTTCAAATATTGCCCAAATCATATAATTAGGAGATGTGTCCTTGATGATGAACAAAATTCCTTCATCTCCTTTTGTCATAGTCAAACATGTGGGGGTCATTTTTCCGCCAAGAAAGCCACTGCGAAAATTCTACAATGTGGTTTTATTTGTCTACTTTATTTAGAGACACCCACGAGTTTTGCAAAACATGCAAGCGCTGTCCAAAGCTAAGAGGATTGTCCCGTTGGAATATGATGCCTCTCAACCCAATTCAACATCTCAAAGTTTTCAATCGTTGGGGCATCGATTTCATGGGACCATTCCCCTCATCTTTAGGACATGTCTACATATTGCTTACCGTATACTATGTGTCCAAGTGGATAGAGGCAATTCCATGTAGAACCAATGATCATCTCATGGTTCTAAAGTTCCTTAAAGAAAACATACTATCTAGATTTGGAACGCCTCGAGCCATCATAAGCGATGGTGGTTCTCACTTTTGAAGCCTTAATGAAGAAATATGGCATTACACATAAAGTGAGAATACCCCATACCACCCACAGACAAGTGGGCAAGTTGAAATTTTTAATCAGGAAATCAAACAAATTTTTTAGAAGACGGTGAAGCCGGATCGTAAAGATTGGTTGCTGAGATTAGTCGATGCTCTTCGGGCTCATCATATTGCTTATAACACCCCAATTGGAATGTCCCCTTATAGACTTGTCCATGGGAAAGCTTGTCACATACTTGTGGAACTTAACCCAAAGCCTGTTGCACAATTCGGGCATTGAACTTCGGCATTGACAAGGCTAGCTCTCTTCACAAACTCCAATTGAATGAGCTAGACGAAATTCGGAATGATGCTTATGAGAACTCGAGGATTTATAAGAGTAGGATGAAAGCCTTTTATGATAAACACATCTTTAGGAAAACTTTTCATGAAGGCCAGAATGTGCTCTTGTACAATTCCTAACTTCATCTTTTTCCAGAGAAATTAAGATCTCGATGGACTGGCCCATATATTGTTAAAGAAGTTTTTCCTCATGGGGCTATCGAGATAGAGAATGCAACAAATGATAACTATTTTAAAGTGAATGGACAACGCCTTAAACCATTTATTGAGAAATTTGACTTAGAGGACATGACTTTTCCTCCGAGAGATCCTGTATATCTGGATGATTGATCTCCTAGTCTGATGGAGGTATAGAGTTAGGTCTAGTTTGTTTTCTGTTTTAGTTTATTTCTTTAGTAGATTTAGTTGTCGGAGTTACATTCCCATGATCGACTCTCTCAGGTACTCTCATTCTTACCCTCTTTTATTTTTATCATTGCTCTCATGCTCATGCTAATTGCATATCTTTTACATTGAGGACAACGCAAGATTTAGTTGGGGGGTGGGATTCCTAGATGAATCTAGTACTTTGTGACATTTACATTTTCGAGCAAAATTTTGCTCAAAATTTTTCAATTTTTCTGAAATTTGAAAACTTTTTTGGAAAACTTTGTTTCTATGCATTCAGGATGGTACAAGTATGAGAAAAGGAGAGATGAAGTGATTGATGTTGAAAGCCTTGAATTACCTTTAATATAATAGTTTTTTTTATGCGAATTCCCCTATTTATATGATCGATAGAAAATTTGAACACTTTGCACCTAGCTCACATTATACGATTCTCATGGTTTGAAGTGATTATGGAGATTCATAGATTGGTTAGACTTAGATCTAAGGTGTTGAGGAACCAAGCCGGGGAACTTTGTCCATCCTTATTCATGTGAAATAAAAGGAAAGAATGAAAGATATAGATTTCTAAAAATCGTATTTAATATGAAAAAAAAAAGTATGGTTATTCATTGGATATATGTTGTGGAAATTTTTGAAAAGGGCTACCTATTACCATCCAGGGGATGGTCTACCCGTAACCGAAGCTGGAAATGGGAAGTAGAGTAAAACCATCGAAGGAATGGTAAGGAAAATTCTTGTCATAGGCATTTGGTTGATCTATACACCTTGAGATCCTTAGTTTCACTAATCTATGAAAAAGGTAATCCTGAAAATTCATGAGATGAATATTCACTATGTACACTGGGTTAAATTTGTTCGGATTCTTTTATTTATCAATCAATCAGTGGGGATTCTATGTGAACACTTGTTATGTTTAGGGAGTTTAAGATTTTAACTTCTATCATTCATTTTTTCTGAATTTTTCACTTCTGTGTCTTGGAGTGTATAGAAGCATAGTTTTCGGAAGAGAGTTGGGTTTTGGAAAGTTGGATTTGTGTCATGCATGTTTTGCTCTGGACTAGCAAAATGCTGGTTGCGGTGTGTGTTGAGCTCTGAAATGTGCATATTCGAACCCCAATTCATCACACATTATGCATGGTTTACATGTTTAAAGACTAATCTAATACATGTTTTTGTGTTTACAGGAATGCGAGAGGGACTTCACCAAAATGATGATTAAAGACACTCCTAATGTGAATTGAAGATCAAAGGAATGAAGCAAGAAGAAGAGGAAAAGAAAAGAAAAGAAATCACTTGGTCGATTGATCGGTTGACCTGACCGATTGATTGCCAGAGTGATCGATTGATCTGCTGGACTAGCCGATTGATCGGTCACTTTGCATGTATTGCTGGACTAAAAGGTGGATGGTCGATTGATCGATTTCCCAAACCAACTGATCGCCCATAATGCAGAAATTTCAGATGGTTGTTGGATAAAAAGGAGTAAAATCGATTGATCGCTCAGCCACCTGTGATCAATCTCCTAATCCATCAAAAGTCTAGAATTTTAAAGAATTGTTGCTGAACTCCTGGACACTTTTTGGACCGGGCAATCAATCACCCGGCCACTTGCGATCAATCGCTCGATCACTAAAGACATAAATCGATTGATCGCCCAGCTAATCGATCAATCGCCCGTGCGCTAAGTTCAACAATTTCCAAATCTGGTCCAATTTTCTCTACATAAGTGCGTAAGTTTTACGCAGATTCTCAAATGTTCTGCGATGATGAGTCTTGAAGGCTATAAAAGGACTCCTCTACTTGATCCAAAAGCATCCTATAAGAGATTGGAGGTCGTGGAAGGTGAAGGAAAGCTTGAGCGTCTGCAACTCTGCCGACTCCGGTTTATCTAGATTTTCATGTTTTTCATTAGTTTTTCTTTTGTTTCTAATTGTGGTTGTGCATGGATGAACGGATTGACATGAGATTACTACAAGTGGATCCTTAAAAGCCTTAGTCTTTTCTTTTTTTTTTTTTTTTTTTTTCATATTCTCAAATTTTCTCTTTAAGTTGCTGTTTTAGTTCTAGTTCTCATAATTGAATTCCTAAACTCTTTTAATTGAAGTTGTTGGAATAAATTAGAATTGTTTATCTAATTCCCTGTGGATCGACCTCGGTCTTACCTAGTTATTTTTATATCGTAGCCTTGCACTTGAGGTGAGTGAACGCTAGGCATAACTGGATTGAGACATTAACTTTTTCATTGATCATCTTCCACTCTTCTCCTTTCATAGCCTTTGGTCGCCTTCCAAGGAGCGCATCTTGTAGCCCTTGCTGAACTAGAAGGCCTTTTATCTTCACATTCCAAAGTTCAAAATTAATTTTCCCTGAATACTTCTCTATGTCAAATCTCATGTTCAATGCCATGCTCTTGTCTCAAATCCAAATTCTGTTACACCCCAACGATCGCTTTGATACCAGTTGTTGGGAAAAGACCGACAGTGAAAGCAAAGCCGAATGACAATAACAAATATAATCAAATGAGCAACACAATGCAATCACACATGCATGCAATCAACCACACAAAGACAATCTGATTTTACGTGGAAAAACCCCTCACGGGTAAAAAACCACAGTACAAAGCAACATCAATCCACTATAATATCAGTAGTTACAAGGGATTAAACCCAAAACTCCCGGATCACAAGCCCACAAGAGAAATCCTAAGCTTTCCCAAGAAGAAAACCATCTTCTCAAGCTCTTTCTCTCAATCCCCTTTCTAATCTAGGATCCCACTAATCCCATATTACACTTCTTAAATAGGAGAAAATCGAAATTAGAAACTCCTTGCGCAAAACCACGCAAGAAACCAATTCAAATAAGGAAACATGTCGATCGGTCGGACAACACCGTCGACCGGTCGAGGACCCTTGCCGACTAGTCATCCAACCAATAAAAAATGCCCGAAATTGTCTAGAGATCTCGCTTTCTTGGCCTTCGATTTTCCGACCAGTCGATGGCCCCTGTTACAAAAGATTTGAGGCGTCCGATTCCAAACATATATATAGTAGGGATTCATTGAGATGGTCTTCTTTCTTGCCCACATGTAATGTGCATCACTTGAAATGGCCATGTTGTAGTGTCAATGCCAAAAAGAGAGGACCACAAAATTCAGTTTATGGATTAAGCCACTGTCATTCTCCAACTACCACAACCAATATCTATTTCCTATTCCTAGACTTTGCGTGCCAATATAGAAAGACGCGGTCCCTTCTATATTTTTAATTAGCTTAGAGTAATCGTAAGACCATTTCCTCAACGATAAGATTGAATTAGCCATCAGCAACCAACACGTGCTGACCTGGAATTTGTGTGTAAGTTTTAGTTCATTCATCAAGTGAGTACCACTCTGAAAAGGACCTAGCCCAAAAACTAGGCTTATAGAGTTAAGTGGACTGCTTCTACAGGGAATATAAACCATAGGAGTCATTTTCCTCTGTCCAGTTTTCTGACGTAAATGTGGTGCACTTAAATGTGTAGACAGGCCTGATTTATTCAGCAGGGCATATCCACAGTGGGCCACACATGGTGAATGGCCTGGATCTGACACAAGGTGAATCCTGGGAGAATATTATGCTTCACCGTGAATGCCTAGAATGTGATTGGGTACTCAGGTTGTCCAAGTCATGCATCATTTGGCGGACCCCGCATCGATTCTCACGCAGAAATTAAGGACCATTACAATTTTTATATCAAAGGGTAACTTATTTTAGGTCCATTTGCAGGTTAACTCTGGAGGCCATATGATTTAAATTAAATTGCTAAATAATTGGTTTATTATTATTTTTTTTTTTTGTGAATAAGTTGCAAATCCTAAATAATTGGTGACCCACTCCATTCGGAATGTTACCCAAAATTCCACAAGATATATGATACTACAAAATCAATGCCTTACACTATTCAATATGTCCTTAAAAATTACATAGAAGTTGCCTTTGGGGAGTGATCAATTAACCAAATGTCCTTAGAAATTATAGAAATTGCATATTGGATACAAATCTAACAAAAAATTAAGCTATCAAAATTATAGTTCACAATTTAGACATATGGTGGACTAAAACTTAGGCTTATTTGATAATGTGAATATGGGGTTGATGGACAATTCATTTTGTCCGTTAAAGATAATAAAAACAAAGAAAAAGAAAAAAAAAAATCCAATTAAACTATGTCAAAGTGCCAAGGAACTTTAGATTAGGATTGTCCAATCAATCTGATTTCAAGATTATGACTTAGTGAAAGTGGGTTCCATAATTTACTCGGTCTAAGTGTGAGTTATTGTCTAGCCTAATTTGAGATATTCTCTATCATGCGTTTAATTTCTAAGATCCTATACGTTCCAAGACTTAGCCATTATACTGATGTTGGAGTGTTTCTCTT
Organism: Liriodendron chinense; assembly: GCA_003013855.2. Taxonomy (NCBI): domain Eukaryota; kingdom Viridiplantae; phylum Streptophyta; class Magnoliopsida; order Magnoliales; family Magnoliaceae; genus Liriodendron; species Liriodendron chinense. The sequence goes on along the minus strand of PVNU02003715.1, from coordinate 51,273 downwards.
TCTAGACAAGTTTGGTACAGTAGCCTAGTCTTTCAAATAGCAACAGCCCTAAAATCTAACAGAAATAAAAATCATTTTCTAAGAGTGGACGAGTTAAAATTTTGATGTAACGTGTTTGTTAAGGCAGTTGGCCCTGACGCCCTTAAATTGGCCCTTGTCACCCTAGAAAAATGAAATAATATTGGGGCTTGTAATTGCAGCCTTGCGGAACCGTTTGTACATCACATCAATGTTTTCAACTCATGAGGTCCTGACTTCAAAAAGGTTATATATGACGACTTTCCTAGTTATTTTAATTGCCGGTTCCTAATCCCACCTGCTTTATGGCAAGCATTTGACTATCCATTAAGAAGATTACTTGGCAGAAAATAGATGAGATCAATCAAATCGTAAGGTGGATGGTATTTACAAAACAAGATCATGGCAAAGACAAATATTCTTTTGTACCTGTCCATTTGTTTCACAAACCATAGCTGGGAACATGTGTTGGTTTCGGGTCAAGACAAATAAGTCAAGTTTGGGTAGACAATTGTTTCATAAGTTATGACAATCTCTCACTTTTCCGGCCAAATTATGTTGCGGAGGTTATAAAAACTTGAGGATCTCGCAACCCAACTATCGTGAATTATGGAATATTATAATGCGAAAAATACAATCACATAAACAACCATCACAACACAAGATTTTTACATGGAAAACCCTCTAACAGAGGTAAATCCCATAGGACCTCATCCAAATTAACTAATCCACTATGTAAAGGCAATTATACAATGATCACAAGCACAACCCGCTTGGATCCAATCAACTTCACCCACACATGGGCCGATAACAATCAAAGAGAAATGAAAAATTGAGAGATCTCACCAATATGAGGATGTAGAAGAAATTGAGACGTTGCCTGTTGCGTGGATGAAGGGTCATAAGCACAACACTCTTCCCTGTGATCTTCCCCTCTCTCTTTCTCTTATCCTCTTCTTCTATTAGGATACCCTAATCCCGATTTGTGTGGGAGAATTAGAGTCGAAATAGGAAACTACGTATTGCAGTACGCGCGTCGTTGGTTCCCCAACCCGACACTATCGAGTGACCGATAATGGGCAAATATGTTCAGAGAGTTTTGTGGAAAAACAACTGAATTTTTCTCGACCAACTCAACCTAGTCGGTCAACCGATCTGGGCTTCGGTTGCCCGATCACCAACCATCGGTCGCCCAAACTTGTCCGAAGTAGCCTAAAGACTAACTGATAGTTTCAGAGAATTTTCGGTCGCCTGACCTAGACTGGTCGGGAGCCCGATGATCATTGAGTTGCACTCTCCTCTAATCCTAAGGAGGAACACCCCATCAAATCTTCCCCTTCCAACTTAAGAGGAGGCTTCACCATCTTCAAGCCTGTCAGGCTTCTGTAAGCCTCGAGCTTTCCCTTAGGCAACGCCCTGGTCACCATGTTTGACCCGTTATCATTTGTATAAATATTCTCAAGTTGTCGCACATTGTTCCCCAACGTATCCATGATCGAGTGATACCGAACCTCAACGTGTTTCGACTTGGAATGCTGGCTTGGATTCTTGCTCAAGTGTATTGCATTCTAGCTATGACAATAGACCATGTGGATATCCTACTCTAGGCTAAGTTCATGTGGGAACCTCTTCATCCAAAGCATCTCCTTGCATGCTTCTGTGACTGCGATGTACTCAACCTCGGCTGTAGACAACGCTACGACCTTTCGTAGCTTGCTCTAACATGAGACCACTCCCTTTGCAAATGTGAACATGTACCCCGACGTAAACTTCTTATAGTCTATGTCACCTTTCATATCTGCATCTATGTAGCCTTTGAACTCAGGTTTCTCTTCACTGAAGTATAGGTTCAACTTTGAAGAGCCCCTCAAATATCGTAGTATCCACTTCACTGTTTCCCTATATTCTTTGCCAAGGTTGGCAAGATATCGGCTTACCATGCCGATCACACATGCTATGTCTGGGTGCATACAAACCATAGCATACATTAAACTTCCTACCGCCGAAGTGTAGGGTATCTTCTGCATCTCTTCCACATCTTCCTTCGTCTTGGGACACTGCATATTGCTTAATCTGAAGTGATCATCTAGTGGTGAACTGACCTGATCTCCCGAGACATGTCAAGGGACTGGCTTCTATGAACGGTGCTAGTATTGAATCTATCAGATGTGATAAAATCCCCCACTCTAACCTTTTGCTCTAAAGTTTGCCTTGCACTCTGTGCTTTCATTGGGGGGATTGTAGAGTTTTGGTTTTCTTCGATGAGTCATATGATAGGTGAGGCCCGTTATTTTGTGGAGCCCGCCCGAATTCAGTCTTGTAATTTCGTTTCTTTTAATAAATTCGAGGGGACCTATCCATCTCTTTGGAAAATAAAAAAATAAAAAAAATCTGAAGTGACCATCTAGTGAAGAACTGACTGGCTTCGCTGCATTCACATTGAATCTTTTCAGGACTTTCTCAACATACTACTCCTGTGACAGCCATAACTTTCTACTGCTACCGTCACAGGTGATTTCCATTCCTAGTATCTGGCTGGTCGGGCCCAAGTCTTTCATCACAAAAGACTTTTCTAACTCCTATTTTAGTATGTCAATCTTTTTGATGTTCTTTCCCATTATGAGTATTTCATCGACATATAATAGCAAAATAAGAAAATCACCATCTGTAAACTGTCGCGTAAACACACAGTGGTCTGACTCTGTTCTATCATACCCATGCTTCAACATGAACGAGCCAAACTTCTTGTACCATTGGCTCAGAGCTTGCTTCAGCCCATACAAGCTCTTCTTCTGCTTACACACCATGTGCTCCTTGCGCTTAATTTTAAATCCCTTAAGCTGCCTTATATATATATATCTCCTCTTCCAGGTCAGCATGGAGAAACGCTGTTTTGACATCTAGCTGTTCTATCTCCAGGTCAATACTTACAACCAAACCAAGCAACACCCGTATGGATGATCTTCATCACCAGTAAGAAAATCTCGTTGAAATTAACCCCTTTTTTTCTATCCGAAGCCTTTCACTACTAACCTACCCTTGTACCTTGGATGTGAACTCTTCTGCTCTACTTTCTTTCTGAACACCCACTTGTTGCTCAGATCTTTCTTGCCCTTAGGTAGTTTCATTAACTCACATGTGTGGTTCTCATGCAAGGATTTCATCTTCTCTTACATAGCTTTCAACTACTCAGTCTTATGCATGTTAGATAGGGCCTCATAATAGTTTTCTGGTTCCCCTCATTTGTAAGAATAATGTACTTATGCGGTGAGTACCTCTTGGATAGATGTATGTCCCTAGATGACCTCCTCACCTATGGCTTAACAGGTGGATTAAGTGGGGGCTACTCTCCCAGTTCATCTATTGTAGGAACGCCCTCGTCCTCTACACCATTATGCACTCCCCCGTTATCAGGCACCATGGGAGGAGTGATCGAATCCAAGTCTTCTAGCTCACCTAAACTGGGCTAGGTCTTCTCTGGCTTTCCAATATATTCAATACATTGATCTTCAAAGAACACCACATCTCTACTTCTGACTATTTTCTTTTCTGTTGGATCCCATATTTTGTAGCCAAACTTCTTGTCATTGTACCCCAGAAACATACATTGACTAATTTTCGTATTGAGCTTGGACCTCTCGTCTCCGGTTACAAGAACGGATGCCTGACATCCAAACACCTTGAGATGACTGTACGATGCATCATGTCCAGTTCATATCTTCTTAGGAACCTGTCCATTCAAAGGGATGATGGAGACCTGTTTATCAAATACACCACCGTGTGCATTGCTTCTCCTCAGAACATTTTGGGAAGCTTGGCATGGGAAAGCATGCATCCGATTCTCTCCACAATGGTGCAATTCATATGCTCAGCTACACCATTGTGTTGGGGGGCTTAGTCACCGTCTGTACATGCTGTATACCCAGGGTCTTACAGTATTCATGAAATGCCCCAATGTATTCATCTCCATTGTCAGTGCGGATGCACTTCAATGGTCTTCCCTTCTCTTTCTTGACGATAACATGGAACTTTTTAAATACTTCAAAGACCACGTCTTTGGTTTTCAATATATAAACCCAAACCCACATAGACGCATCGTTTATGAATGTAATTAAATACAAAGCCTCACCCAGGGTTTTTGTCCTCATTGGACCATAGACATTAGAATAAATGAAATATAATGCATTCACTTTATTAACATGAGAAACATTTTTAACAAAAGAGACTCTATGTTGTTTCTCAGATAAATAGTAAATATATGTTTTAAGAAGTATACCTGTCATCTCTAGAAGGAGCCACTTCTTTGCAAATAGCTGAAGCCCTTTCTCTCATGTGGCTAAGCTGCCTTTGTCACTTATCCATCACTAAATCTTTTGTTGCATTCAACTCACCCTTGTAGATGCTAACACTTGTCTTGTATAGGGTGTAACACTTCTTCCCTTTAACCACGATCAACGAACCCTTGATGAGCTTCTAGAGCCCACCAAAAAATTGACTTTAATAGCCATCATCATCTAACATTCCCTTCGACATCAATTTACGGTGAAGGTCAGGAATATGCTTCATATCCTTCCTCACTAATGTGCAGCCCACATCGGTCTTTACATGAATATCACTGACCCCCACAATCCTGGATATACCAGAATTCTCCATCTTCATGGTGCCAAAGTTGGCTGAGTTGTAACTTGTGAGGAACTCCCTACATGGAGTAGCATGATACGACGCTCCCAAGTATATCAACCAATCGGTGTTTTGGTTCGTAGCAGTGAGACAAACATCGTGATTTATAGAGAGTACAATAACAACATTGCCATCAAAGACAACCGTAGTAGAATCTGATTCTTGATATTTCTTCTCCTTCCGCTTTCCTTTCGTGTCCTTCTTTTCATTGTGGCATTTATTTTTGTAGTAACCCTTCTTACCATAACTCCAACATTCAACGTCTTTCCTTGTCTTAGACTTTTCTCTAGATTTATCTTGAGTTTTACCATCCTTCCTGTGTTTTCCTCTCCCCTGATCCTTTGGCACAAGTGCCTCTTACTGAGATAACCCACGTGCCTTCCTTTTAGTCCCCTCGTTAAGGAGACTACCTGTCACTTGATCCATCGAGACTTTCCCTTTTGGTATGGAGTTACTTAAAGACACCACCAATGTCTCCAAACTGTCAGGCAACGAGTTGAGAAGTAATCGAGTCTGTAGTTCATCATCCATGCCCAACTTCATAGCGAAGAGTTGGTTCACAATGCTACTAACTTCGTTCATGTGTTCAGCAATTGAACCACCATCTTTATACTTCAAGTTTACGAGTCTTCTGAACAAGAAGATTTTATTAACAGTTGTCTTCCTCTCATACAGCCCTATAACTTTCTGCCATAGGCTAGCGATAGAGGTCTCCGTAGACACGTGGTGGAACACTATATCATCCAACCACTGTCTAATGAACACCACCGCCTTCCGGTCCAACTTCGTCCAATCTTCATTGGACATATCCTTGGGCTTAGCCATTTCACCTGTGATTGAAAAATACATGTCTTTAAAATAAATTATATCCTCCATCTAAGCCCTCCAAATGGGCCAGTTAGACCTATTGAGGTTAATCATCCTTAACTAGCCACCCTCCACAATTCAGACTGTTCCCACTGTCTGTTCTACTCAACCTCGCTCTATTACTACTTTTCTTGGGGCAGTTACACAAAACTTCAGGATCTCACACCTCAACTATTGTGAATTATTGGATATTATAATGCTGAAAACATGATCACACAAACAACTATCACGACATAAGAGATTTTTATGTGGAAAACCCTCTAACAGATTTAAAAACCATGAGACCTCATCAAGATCAATTAATCCATTATGTAAAGGCAATTACACAACGATCACAAGCACAACCTACTTGGATCCAATCAACTTCAACCACACACGGGTGGATAACAAATAAAGAGAACTTAAAAACTGAGAGATATCACTGATTCGTGGACGCAGAAGAAATTGAGATGTTGTCTACTGCGTGGATGAAGCGTCACAAGCACAATACTCTTCCCTATGATCTTGCTCTCTCTCTCTCTCTCTCTCTCTCTCTCTCTCTCTCTCTCTCTCTCTCTTCTCCTCTTCTATTTTTCTCTCTCCATGGATGTGTGGAGTCTCTATTAGGATACCCTAATCCCGATTAGCATGTGCTTATATAGCACTTGGGGAGAATTAGAGTCTAAATAGAAAATACGTATCAAAGTCCGTGAGCTGTCGGTCACCCGACCTGATATTATCGGGATCCCTGTAATTAGGAAATCTATCCAAAGAGTTTTGAGGAAAACCAACCAAAATTTTGGTCGCACGACCCAACCTGGTCGGTCGCCCAAACTTGACCGAAATAGTTTAGAGATCAACTGCACTTCCGGAGTATTTTCGGCCGCCCTACCCAGACTGGTTGGGCGCCCAATGATCCCCGAGCTGCACTCTCTCCTCTACTCCTGAGGATGAACACCCCATCAAAAATTATTTTTCGCATTGTCTTACCTGTTAAAGTTTTTATTTTTATTTTTTATTTTTAAGAATGGTGGGAGCGCATATCACCTAAATTTTACTGATAAGAAGGAACATGAAAGAGAGAGGCACCTCAAAAAATGAACAGGTGCCACCAACAAAAACAACCAAGCCCACTAAACATCCAAGTAGGTTGGCTCCACAATTGGGACCTTAAACCTCACCTATGAAATGCTATAAAAAAACTAAAGAAAACAAAGAGTCATATAAACCCTAGGAACAAACATGCTCAACAAATATAAAAAAAAAGGGACTTATTTATTGCAGTTCATGGAAATTGACCTTTATATAAATTAAATGTAAAAATTGCCCTCTTGGCGAGTACCTTCATGAAGAAATTTACATTAGCAATCCTCTTGGCTTTCATTTTCCTAGCTCTAAGATTATGTTACTCAAGAAAGTGTTATATGGTCTCAAGCATTTCCCTTAAGTGTGGTTTGAATAGTTTACTCATGTTATTTCTCAAATTAAGTTGGTGCGCAACTTTTGGGATTACTTGGTATTTGTTAGAAAGAAGTCCTCTCAACAATTGTTTAATTTATGTTTTTATCAATTTATGTTTAATATCATTATTAAAAGAGAGACCGAAGATGATAATAAAAGATGTCAAGAAATTCCTGATAAAATAGGTAAAGTGGAAAATTCTCTTATCTTTCTTATATTGATGTAGCCCCAAAAGAGTTTATTTATAGAGGTATACAACCTAAGAAACACTCTATACATGAAAATAAAGTAAATGAAAATATCCCTCCCCACTCCTCAAACTGGTTGGGGATCAACCAACATAAAATTTTCTACTGAAAAGAAATGCCGGGCTATTGTCAAACTCTTCATGAGAATATCTGCAATTTGATTATGAGATGCAACATATGAAAGGGAAAGAACTCCAAACTGGATTTTTTCGTGAAGAAAGTGACAATCCACCTCATTGTGCTTTGTAGCAATCTAGATAACACTATTATATATTATTAACATGAAGATGAGTTGGGGTAGATAGATCAATTTTAAAATTTGAGAGAATTTCACGAAGATAAATGATCTCATTGCAGGTTGAAGACATGTGCCAAGAAACATACAATAACCCATGGTGGAGCAGCGAGTAAGAACACAACCCGCCCAGTCAACATCTGGATATGCAACAAGCTGAAGAGGATATGTCGAATAAAAGAATAGGTAATGATCTATGGTTCCTCGCAAGTATCGAAGTATTCACAGGACTGCAATCATTTGTAAAGTATGAGGCTCGACAATAAACTAACCACTAGGATAGCATATGTAATGTCAGGTCTCATCATTGTTAAGTAAACAAGACTGCTAACGAAGTGACGGAAGAGGGAAGGCTGCTTCAAAAGATCACCATCTTGTTTTTCATATTAAACATTCAACTCCATTGGTGTTTCAACAGTCTGTTAGTCAGAAAGATTGGCGAGTTTGCTGTGATCATGTGTATATTTTCACTAGCTAACGAGTTTACCACGAATGGTACCAGTGACTTTCGGACCGAGAAAGTATGTATGAAAAACCATTTTGAAGTTCCATTATGCCTGTTGTATCATTGCTAGTGAGAAGTAAATCATAAACATAAACTAGCAGGATAACAATATCACAAGAGGAAGACGGTGTAAAGAGGGAGGGGTCATGGTTGCTCTGTGTAAACCCAACCGTAAGCACAACGTCATGGAAATGCTGAAACCAAGCACGAGAAGCCTGCTTGAGTCCATATAATGCCCTGTGAAGCGTGCAAATCGAAATTTTTGGACTAGTAAAACTAGGAGGTCGAGCCATGTATACAATCTCTTGTAAGTCCCCATGAAAAAATGCAATATTTTTACGTCCATCTGGCAAATAGGCCAATCATGGGTAGCCGCAACAACAAGAAATGTGCGGAACAAATATGTCATCGTAGTCGATACCATATTCTTGTTTATAACCTTGTGCTACAAGACGAGCCTTGTACCGATCAAGGGATCCATCTGATTTGTGCTTGATCGAGTATATCCATTTACGTCTAATCATCTGTTGATCAGGGGGAGACGTATGATTATCTGTCATGGCCTGCAATTCTGTTGTCATGGCATCCCTCAAACACAGGTATGTAAACACATATGAATAAGATGTAGGAACAAAGAAAGACCCAAGAAAGACCTAAAAATAAATTAAAAAACCTAAACGTAAACTCAATCCCGAACCCGAACCCGAATTCCTAAACCTAAATCTAAACTCAAAACCCTAAACTTAAACCTCACCTAAACCTCAACCTCAACTTATAATCCTAACCTAAACCTAAACTTAAACTTGAAAACCTAAACATAAACCCGATCCCAAACCTGAACCTGAACCCGAATTCCTAAACCTAAACCTAAACTCAAAACCCTAAACCTAAACCTACACTTAAACTTAAACCTATAACCCTAACCTAATCTTAAACTGAATCTAATCTTTGCATTGTAGAGATGGATAAGAGTTAGATGCGAGCTAAGAATAGGTTTGGCCCAGATTATAAACAAGGGGTTAAAGAGTTCATGGAATTTGCGCGATATCGGGCAGATTCAGGTAATAGGATTATGTGTCTATGTTGAAAATGCAAGAACAGGGTCCACAAGACTTTAGACAAAGTAGAACATAATTTGTTCATAGTTGGGATTGACCAGGGTTACACTTGGTGGATCCATCATGGTGAAGAGTTCCACCAAAGAGTTGAGGCCACTGAAGTCCTTGCTGACCCAATTGTGCCGGATGACGAGGATGAAGACGATGACGAAATGCAAGATATCATAGGGAATGTGTTTAGGGGAACAATTACGGATACTGACTTTGCAGTCATAAGTAGTAGCCAAGATATTCCTCCTATGGGTGATGTCGAATCAGAAAAGTTTAGTTGGTTGTTTAGGGATGTGCAACGTCTACTTTATATAGGGTGTGAGAACTTCTCCAAGTTGAATTTTGTTACAAGGTTACTTCATTTGAAGACAATAAATCGTTGGAGTAATAAATCGTTCGATATGTTGCTTGACTTGTTGAAAGAAGCATTACTGGACGGTGAGACATTGCTTAAGTCTCATTACGAGGCAAAATCCTTAATGCGAGACTTGGGCCTTGGTTCATCCCCATACATGCATCTAGAAATGATTGTGTATTGTATTGGAAAGAGTATGAAAATGTTGAAGAGTGTCCAGAATGTGGAGAGTCTAGGTGGAAGTATGACGAAGCCAAGCATAAGAAAATCCCGCAAAAGTTGTTAAAGTACTTTCCATTGAAATCCTAATTGCAAAGATTTTTTACGTCGAGCAAGACCGCTGAAGATATGAGGTGTCATAAGGAGAAACGCGTTCACGATGATAATATACTGAGGCACCCTGTGGACTCTAAAGCTTGGAAAAATTTTGACAAGCAATATGATCGGTTTGCAGAGGATTCTTGCAATGTTCAATTAGGTCTTGCAAGTGATGGTTTTAATTCATTTGGTAATATGAGTAGCTCGTACAGTATGTGGCTAGTGGTACTTATGCCCTACAATTTACCTCCTTGGTTGTGTATGAAGGAGTCATTTTTCATGATGTCATTACTTATTCCTGAACCCAGGTCACCCAGGAATGACATTGATATGTATTTGCGATCGTTAGTAGATGAGTTAAACGAGTTGTGGAGTCAAGGTGTACAGACGTATGACACATTTGTAGGACAGACATTTTGATTACATGTAGCGGTCTCGTGGACAATAAATGACCTCCATGCGTATGGGAATTTGTCCGAGTGGAGCACAAAAGGAAAGTTGGCTTGTCCTACATGTAGTATTGAGACTTGTTTATTGTCATTGAAGCATGGTAAAAAAAATGTGTTATATGGGTCATCGTTGCTTCCTTCCGAGTGATCATAGTTGGCGTAGAAAGACGATAATCTTTGATGACAAACAAGATCATAGGGCACCACCCAAAAAGCTATCTGGAGAAGATGTGATACAACAACTGAGTAACATTGGAAAAGTTAGATTTGGTAAGGTACTGCACTTGAAGAAGGTACTGGAGTATAACTGGAGGAAGGAGAGCATTTTCTTTAGTTACCATATTAGAGTGATATGAAATTGAGACAAAACTTGGATGTCATGCATATTGAGAAGAATATATGTGACAATGTCTTCGAAACATTGATGAACATAGAGAAGAAAACAAAGGACAATTTTAAGGCTCAATGAGATCTACAAGCAATGGGTTCGAGGAAAGAGTTGCACTTGTAACCACATGGAAATTCATATACTTACCAGCAACCTGCTACACATCGACAAAAGTAGAGAAAAGGTGTTTATGTGAATAGTTGAGATCAGTTAAGTTTTTCGATGGTATGCGTCAAATATCTCTCGTTACGTAAACATTACGGACTGTAAGGTAACATGAATGAAAAGTCATGACAGTCACGTCCTTCTGCGACGTCTATTACCGGTTGCAATTCGTGGATTACTGAGCAAGAATATCAATGCAGTGCTGATTGAGTTGGGGATATTCTTTAAGGATTTGTGTTCGAAATCGTTGAATATAGAGGTTATTAAACGACTGGAGAGGAACATTGTCGTAATCCTTTGCAAACTTAAAAGAATATTTCCACCTGCATTTTTCGATGTCATAGTACACTTAGCGATTCACTTACCGCATGAGGCGAAGCTTTCAGGCCCAGTACAATATCGTTGGATGTATCCGATTGAAAGGTGGTAGAACCTATTTAAATTTTTATTCATTCCATAAACTACATATATCAATGTTTTCATACGTATAACATAATTGTTTTGTGTACAGATACCTTTACATACTAAAACGATTTGTGAGGAATAAGGCACGTCCAGAGGGATCCATTGTTAAGGCTTACATTGATAATGAGTGCTTGATATTTTTTTTCGTAGCATAGACTAAATTCAACCGAGAAGATCGGAATGCCGATAAAGGGCAGGAGCATGAACAGGAACTTATATCTGTATTCGCACATAATGTCCGTCCTTTAAGATCTCCGACGTTTCAAGATATAGACCTTAGGGATCAAGCAAAGGCGCGGTGGTATGTGTTGCATAATTGTGAAGAAATAGAGTCGTACTTAGAGTAATCTTCCCTCGATAATTATATCTTTATATACGATGAGCTTAATATTTCTTACTAATGATGTGCCAATTATGTGTAGTGAACACATCGAGGAGATGAAGTCTCAATAGTTTACAAATTATGATCGAATGCATCAGGATCAATTTCTAAAATGGTTCGTAAAACGTGTAAGATTTCACCTTGTATCTCACCACATTTAGAATTTTATTGTATTGCACAATATTTAAACCTAAGAAAATCCCTAAACAATTCTATTCTGTACATGATAATAGATAAAGACGTTACGTGCTAGCAATTCTGCAGATGCGTCTTATGCACTCTACTTGCTGGCGTGTGGCCGTGATAGACGTGTATCTAGATATACAGGTTGTATTGTAAATGGGATTTGGTTCCACACTGAAGAGCGTGAGAAGTATAAGACCACACAAAATAGTGAGGTGGTTATGAAGGAAATTCATTAGAGGTAGAAGTTAACTTTTATGACGTTTTGACGGATATTATTGAGCTGAGTTATTGTATGAGAAAGCTGGTGTACTTATTTAAATGTGATTAGTGGGACATTGGAAATAAGAAGTTGGGAATACAAACTGACGACTACTTTACGAGTATAAATTTATCTCGGAAGTGATTTAAGGATGACCTATTTGTCCTATCCAGCAAAATCGAACAAGTATTTTACCTCCATGACACTAAGTTCGGCGACTCTTGGCACGTGGTGTAGAAAATAAAGCCCAGGAACGTATTTAACATTTTCGAACCAGACGTTGAAGATAGCGAGGACGGGGAAATGAAACATCTAGGGTTGAACAAGCATATCAAGAAGACATGCCATTTAGGATAGAGGGAATGATCCAAATGTTGATATTGATGTGGTGCAATTGGATAGAGATAATGTGCCACCTGATCATGTTAATGCCTCAATCATACATGACATTGTTAGAAATGATAACGGTTTCATTGATGACGATGTTGTAGACGATGAAGATGAAATACTGATCAGCAATAGTGATGCTGAAGAAGAAATACTCCTAAGCAATAGTGATACAGACGACGATTATTAAATGTACACATGATTTACATGTCATTTATTTATTTGAATAATTTAATTATTACATGTATACATGTTTTACAAGTCATGATTTGTTCCTTTAATTGACTTGTTTATAATCCACATTTACAATTGAGTTAATTTCTAATCATGTCCTCAAACCGGAGCGTAGTGGAAGCACGCATCATACTTCATTAGCTGTTGTGGATGGACTTTCCAGCCCTATCTTCTTCTAGTAGGGCCAAAGAGATACCCGATCTGGTAGATGAGTGTAGGGAGAAATATATCGATGATGACTCAGATGAAAGATTATACCATCTTAAAGAAATTTCAGACCTGATGGAAGAATATAACCATGGGAAACTTCGTATGGATGATGTGATTTTGTCACTTGCACATCTGAATGGAGTCCCGAGAAACCAGATTTCTCCTATTGTGACTGGCATATTAGTTGTAACAATGTCGAGTATTTCACACAGATTGACATATACTTCTGCAACGTACGATAACTTACAAAGGGAGTACTTCAGATAGTTGATCGGAAGTTGTTTCGTATTGCAATGAAATACTTATATTTAATATAGAATAACGACGTGTAATAGAATTTTAAAATTTAACTAGAATGTTTACAGTTTTATTATATTCTGCTTGCATTATAGTGTAATGGTCTAATCATATTTTAATCATCTCTCTAAGCATAAGCCCAAATTCATTCTACCATCAACACTACTTGTATACTGTTTTAGTTTATTCCACTTACACTGTAAAGTTTAATGTGTCTATTATATTGATGTTTATACACTTATACTAACATTGTTTAAATTTATAAGTTTGTATTACGCACATATTCAGTCATAACACCAGGTGGGAGATCAGGTCGTTCACGCATTGGATCTACACTTTCCACCCGTAATGCAATGCAGACAGCAATGACGTCGTATGCTGCATCACAGACGTTTGATCATTCAGCTGAACATACACCGGGCACTCCATGTAAGTTTAGACATATATATTTTTAGTGACTTTTGTTTATGTTTAGATTTACATATTTCTTTTGTGACAGCATCGTTGACCAGCTGACGAGGACATGGACCCACGCGTGGGTTAGGTTTAGTGCGACTTACGCGTGAAGGTAGGGTAACGGTAGAGTTCCTACAAGACTTCCTTAAACCTATTGGAGACAATGTCAAGTTGTTTACGTCCGAGGTCGATGTCCTATGCTGATCTCTATTCCCCGCCACCACCCCCCGTTGGACAGACATGACAGATTATATGCGGCAACTCATCTGTTAGCACCTTCAGGTAAGTTTTAGTAAATTAAATATTCTTTTATGAAAGTTCATTTACGGTTAAGTTATTTTGCTAATAAGTTTATTGCCTTAATCTATTCTTCACGAAATTACAGTATAAATTTATCTTAGATTTGAGTGTTCCTTACATTTTCCACGCCATCGACGACATGGTCAGGGAGCGGTTCAAGGAGTACCGTGGAGAGTTACACCAGCGGTACAAGCGGTGTAATAGACAACTAGCGGATACTCTGCGATCGATTTTCGTCTGAGGCTTTCGGTAATATTTAAATATTCATGATATCTTAAGGTAATAATTAAATTCACAATTAATAATAATGTATTATGAATAATGTGTTTAGAAGAGGAGCAGAATAAATTTTGCGAACTGGAAAAAGTTACAAGTGAACCATGTAGCTGGTTTAAAGTTATTTTTACGATATCGTTACGACAAGGTAAAAAATTATTGGTGATTATTAACTTAATATATTCTTTACATGCATTTATACTAAATCTATTGTCCTTTCGATTGCATAACGAGATTTCATCACCGGCCAAGAGCCTGGACCAGTAGACCTCTACAGAGAGACTCACTTTCGGCAGGTGACAAGATCTTAGGTTCATCCTAGAGCCAGCGAGCATTGGGTAAAAATCCTTACATCGTAAAATTTAATTGCATTGATTTATAATAATATCACTCATTATGAAAATTCCTATATTTTCATTGTAGACGGCGATGGACACCATACACAATCAGCCCACTCCCAATGGTGGTCAGCGGAGTGAGCCAGATATCCTGAGCGAGGTACTTGGCACCTGTTCTAGATATGTGCGTGGGCTTGGCCATGGTGATAAGCTCATGGAACCTACTAGAGCTGCCTCCAGTCGATCCGTCGCTGGGGAAAGCGCTCTATGCTGAGATGATATCACAAATAGAGAGAGAGAGAGAGAGAGAGAGAGAGAGAGAGAGAGAGAGAGAGAGAGAGAGAGAGAGAAAGGTTTAGCAGCTACAGGTCATCGTCGAGGAGATCAAAGAGCAGTTGGAGAGGCAGAGGGAGGAGGAGCAGAGGCGTAGGGAGGAGGAGGAGCAGAGACGGAGAGAGGAGGAGAGGCGACGGGAGGAGCAGGAGAGGAGGATCGAGGGGATGCGGTGGAGTATGAGCGACAGATGTAGGAGATGTTTTAGGCTCTCACTGCACGCTTTGGCACCGATGCCCCACCACCTTCCCCTTCATCTTCGTTTATTTATTTATTTTACTTCATATTGATAGTTAGATGTTTGTACTATTTATTTGATTTTTTGTATTAGATGTACTTCGATGTATTTGTTAATATTTTCATTTTGTAGGGTTTGTGTTTATGGATGTCTGTATGGATGTGGGTTTGTGTGGATGTAGATAGGATGAAAATGTACTGTAACAGGTGTATATCAGGAATTTTTTCCTGAATACGGAAAATAAATGGAACCGGGAAGCAGGAATCTATTACAAATGAAATATTTTGTCGGTAATAGAAAAACGGGTATATTATCGACGATTTTTTTCGTAGGTAAACATTGAATTCTACCTTTACCAACGAATCATTTCGCCGGTAATAAACTTATACCGATGACATTATTCGTCTGAATGCAGTGGACTTATACCGATAAAAAATTTCATCGGTAATAAACTAATACCGACGACATTGTTCATCTGTAATAAAATGCAATGGACTTATACCAATGAACAATTTTGTTGGTAATAAACTTATACCAACGAAATCGACTGTAGGCAATAAAATAGGCTATACTTATATCGACAAAATATATCGTTGGTACTATTCAATTTTAGCGACAAAATTTCTACTTTTTGGCTACTAAAAGTCATGTACTCTGTCGATGATGTATTTCGTCGGTAATGACTTATTAATTACCAACGATGAAGTAATTCATCGGTAATACTCTTCACCAACGGCATTGTTACGACGATTCTGGCGACGATAAATTTCATTGGTAATTAGTTTCTCTGACGAAAAAATGTGTATTACCGACGAATATGGTCATCGGTAAAAAACCAATTTGTTGTAATGATTTCAGCATGTCATATGTCTAAATTGTGATAACATAATTTTTTGTTGGTTAAGTACCAAATATGCAGTTACTACAATTTTTAAGGGCATTTGGTCAATTTGCCACCCAAAGGAAATTCTGTTAGTGCACTTTTCTGTGGCATACTAGTGCACCTTGTTTTTTAATCACTTATGTCAGTGTGTCTAGGGTCGGTTGAGCTTAATGAAGATGAAAACTGAAGACTCAAGATGGACCAGATACATCAAGGATGAAGAAACAGGTAAAAGAGATGCCTTGGTGTGCCGTGCCTTGAACCTACCCAAAACCATAACCTCTTAGATGACTTGCACCATCTAGGTATACCCTTAGTTATCATCATTCGTCTTCGAACTCCATGAAAAACATGATAAGTTAGACTAATTAAAGAGGTGGAAGCTGCTGTAATCAAAACAGCTCAAACAACAGTTTCTGATTGATCTCCGATCAATCGAACATTGGCTTCGATAGGATTCCGATCAATCGGAAATTGTTCCACCAACCTTGAAAATCCACTGGACATATTTTCGATCAATCGGACAGTCTTCCAATCCATCGGAAGAGGTCAGTCCGATCAATCGGAATATCCTCCAGAGAATTCTTTAGACTGAATTCCAATCAATCGGACAGGTTTTCGATCAATCGGACCTTTTTCCGATCAATTGGAGATGTAGGAATCTGCCCGTTTTTTTACCGTTGGAAGAAAATCTATTTAAGATGGGGGATTCCTTTTTGATCAAGTAGAGGGGATTCTGAGAAAATAAGAGCTACCATTGTTGAAGATCATTAAGAGCCCTATTCCTAACCCAAACAAGTGATCTTCCTTGTGATTCATCACAAGTATGGAGCATTCAAAGCTCAAGAAGAAGATGCACTTGTCCCTCTTTTGATCTCTAGATATTGGATTGATCTTGATAGTTATATTCCTATCCAATACTCTATGATGAGATCGTTGTAGGTGAGACTCGCTAGGCAATCCATTCCCATAAGTTGTAGAGATCTCAAACCTACCCTCTCTAGCATCTTGGGCATCTCCAATGGAGCATCACATGCAAGGTAGTTGATCTTGGAGCTGAAGCCTTGGCAAACCAACGGCGTCAAAGATCGGGGGAGCACAAGGGGAGCTGATTCAAGCACGGAAGAGCGAGAATAAGCAACCCAAAGCGGCACTACAAAGGAGCTCAATCCGACAAATAAGGTTGTCTTGTTAAGAGTCCATCCACTCAATTCCCTGTGGGAGTTGAGTGTAGAGTTTGTTTAATAAACTCGAACTAGGAACATTAGCCGTTCCTTGGCACGTTTGTCGGGCCTACACAAAGTCTCCAAGGGGGAGCCACCAACACGGGTGTAAACGTGTAGGTTGGGAGGAACCTGTAAACTCCCCGATTGGGTGGATCCAAGTTAAAACACCTTGGTTGGGAGGAACCAGATTTAAACTCCCCAGTGAATGCCAGTGTGCTCAAATGGGTTGAGTACTTGAACCGGGAGTGGAGTAGACAAGTAGCCGAACCACTATACATCCTTATGTTTGTGATTGTTCTTGAGCACATTTCTCTTTATGCATTATGTTTAATTGGTTAATTATGAATGCTTAGTTAGGAATGCATGCTAGGCACTTGATAGGTACCTCCACACTCACAAGATGTATGTTGACTTGAGCATTTCTTGATCCATCCTCTATAATCCACATGTGTTGATGAGACTAGGTTGCTGATTGTACTTATCATTTGCTAGTCTTTTGATTGGACCCACTTAGGCTCGGAAGTCGAAGTGTTAATCGCTTACATACTTTGATTTGCTAAATTTGTTAAGTAGGTAAAAAGATTTTAAAAGGTCCTTATCACCCCCTCTCTAGGACTTAGTCATAATTCTAGCTGCTCCTTAAGCTTCCGCACGTATGCTTAGGGTGTCGTGTTAGACCACCCGACGCAATTTCAATTGGTATCAGAGCTGGTTGCTCTTCAAGGACTTAACCGTCTAGAGTAAGATCCGGTATCGGAGCATTAGCATAATGTCTAACCGATACGGGAGAACCACCAACCGTCCACCTTTCTTTGACGGGTCCAACTGTGCTTATTGAAAGGCTAGAATGAGGATTTTTCTCTAATCCATGGACCGTCTGGTGTGGCTTAGCACACAAATTGGATATACCTTGCCCACCGAGCAAGTAGAGGTTGATGGGAAATACATTGTCATTCCCAAAGATGATTCCAAATGGGTTGACATAGAGAGAGCTCAATACATGGCAAATGCCAAAGCTCTCAATGCGATTTGTTGTGCTGTTTCCTCGGATGAATTTCAGCGCATTCTCATATGCGCAACTGCAAAAGAAGCGTGGGATATACTTGAGGTTACCCACGAGGGAACTAGCACAGTAAGAGGCTCGAAGCTTCAGCTCTTAACCACCAAATTTGAAAACATTAGGATGGAAGAGACTGAAACTTTCATGGAGTTTTATACTAAATTGTCAGATATTTGCAACTCCATGTTTGTCTTGAGTGATCAGGTTCCGGAGGGTAAGATTTGTAGAAAAATACTTAGGTCACTCCCGGATAGATTTGACACTAAGATAGTTGCCTTAGAAGAGTGTAGAGACATAGATAACATGAAAGTAGAAGAACTCATAGGTTCCTTACAAACTCATGAACTACACTTTAAGGCCCCCTCTAGGAAGAAAAACATTGCTCTAAAGTCCTCTCACAAACATAAGAAAATTAAGAGTGAGTCGGAGGAAGATAGTGATGATGAGGATGATGGGGAAGAAAAATTAAACAAAAAATTCAAGAGATTTCTCAAATTTGATAGAGGGAGTAGCCGTGACAAGAAGGACAAGAAGGGTGAAAAACATAAAGGAAAATCATCCAAACCTTCATCCGTTCATTGTTACGGTTGCGGTCGTCGTGGCCATATCGCTCCAGAATGTCTGGATAGGCCTAAAGTGAAAGGCAAAAAGGCAATGGCTGCCACTTGGGATGATACGGAGGAGTCAGACTCCAAATCTGATGACTCCGCTAGTGATGGGAGCGAACATAAAGATTTAGCTCTCACGACTTTCACCACAACCTCTCTTCCCGCTTATCTAAGAGGGGATCCCGACTGCTATCCCTTCTAGGAGGAGTAGTTCCCAACCCTTCACCTCATGCTACATTTTATGAGGGTGTTGAGGAAATTAGTTACCCTTAGGCTAATCAAACTAAACATAGTTAGTGAGGGTAGCTAGAAATGCTTAAATAGGAAAATCTGAGAATTTCAGCCTCATTTCTGTGTGTATGGACAAATCAGAGGATTTAAGCCTCATGAGCCCAAATTTGGTAGTTTAGCCCTGCTTCTATTTTATATATTTGCTGCTAGACTATCTCACTGCTTAGATTAGCTAATCATCTTGAGTTTTATGCTTCATTGTATGCTAATCTATGCTTAGTATTGGTCTTGATATACCAATAGGGGAGGTTGGTTGATTGGGCTATAAACCCTTGAACTTTAATGCTTAATGTATATCATCGATGACCAATTATGCATGATTAACTATAATTAAATAGTTACATTTTCTTGTTAATCATGTTCCTTAGCATGGTCCATGTTTTAAAGTTCATGCACTCTATACTCTCCTTGTTAGCATTGGCTTATAGTTATAACTGTGTCTTACTATCTACTCTTACCTTAACCTTATTGATATATCATTAAGGGGGAGAGAATAGTTTGTCAATTGCTGACAAAAGGGGGAGGAAGATTAAGGCCCACCAAAACTAGTTTGCTATGTTTTGTGATGCAGGGATTGACAAGTTATGGGGGAGCAAACTGAAGAGGAGCTGCTTAGTTAAGCATGTCAAGAGTCCTGTATTTAATTTCATATCAATGTAATCTCTTGTTCATGTATTTTGTTTTGGTAGGTTACGTTTTTGTAAGTAATTGACAAAGGGGGAGATTGTTAGTGCACTTTTCTGTGGCATACTAGTACACCTTGTTTGTTAATCACTTAGGTCAGTGTGTCTAGGGTCGGTTGAGCTTAATGAAGATGAAGACCGAAGACTCAAGACAGACCAGATACATCAAGGATGAAGAAACAGGTAAAAGAGATGCCTTGGTGTGCCTTGCCTTGAACCTACCCAAAACCATAACCTCTTAGATGACTTGCACCATCTAGGTATACCCTTAGTCATCATCATTAATCTTAGAACTCCATGAAAAACATGATAAGTTAGACTAATTAAAGAAGTGGAAGCTGTTGTAATCAAAACAGCTCAAACAGCAGTTTCCGATTGATCTCCGATCAATCGGACATTGGCTCCGATAGGACTCCGATCAATCGGACAGAAATTTCGATCAATCGAAAATTGTTCTAGCAACTCCACTGGACATATTTCCGATCAATCGGACAATCTTCCGATCCATCGGAAGGGGTCAGTTCGATCAATCAGACCATGTTTTCGATCAATCGGAATATCCTCCAGAGAATTCTCTGGACTGAATTCCAATCAATCGGACATGTCTCCGATCAATCGGATAGGTCTCCGATCAATCGGACCTTTTTCCGATCAATCGGAGATGCGCGAATCTGCTTGTTTTTTTACCGTTGGAAGAAAATCTATTTAAGATAGGGGATTCGTTTTTGAGCAAGTAGAGGGGATTTTCATAAGATAGGAGTTACCATTGTTGAACATCATTAAGAGCCCTATTCCTAACCCAAACAAGTGATCTTCCTTGTGATTCATCACAAGTATGGAGCATTCAAAGCTCAAGAAGAAGATGCACTTGTCCCTCTTTTGATCTCTAGAGATTGGATTGATCTTGATAGTCATATTCCTATCCAATACTCTATGATGAGATCGTTGTAGGTGAGACTCGCTAGGCAACCCATTCCCATAAGTTCTAGAGATCTCAAACCTACCCTCCCTAGCATCTTGGGCATCTCCAATGGAGCATCACATACAAGGTAGTTGATCTTGGAGCTGAAGCCTTGGCAAAGCAGCGGTGTCAAAGATCGGGGGAGCACAAAGGGAGCTGATTCAAGCACGGAAGAGCGAGAATAAGTAACCCAAAGCAGCACTACAAAGGGGCTCAATCCGACAAGTAAGGTTGTCTTGTTAAGAGTCCATCCACTCAATTCCCTGTGGGAGTTGAGTGTAGAGTTTGTTTAATAAACTCAAACTAGAAACGTTAGCTGTTCCTTGGCACGTTTGTCGGGCCTAAACAAAGTGTCCAAGGGGGAGCCACCAACACGGGTGCAAACGTGTAGGTTGGGAGAAACCTGTAAACTCCCCGGTTGGGTGGATCCAAGTTAAAACACCTTGGTTAGGAGGAACCAGATTTAAACTCCCCAGTGAATGCCGTTGTGCTCAAAGGGGTTGAGTACTTGAACCGGGAGTGGAGTAGACAAGTAGTCGAACCACTATACATCCTTGTGTTTGTGATTGTTCTTGAGCACATTTCTCTTTATGCATTGTGTTTAATTGGTTAATTATAAATGCTTAGTTAGGAATGCATGTTAGGCACTTGATAGGCACCTCCACACTCACAAGATGTACTTTCACTGCCTCATGTTGACTTGAGCATTTCTTGATCCATCCTCTATAGTCCACATGTGTTGATGAGACTAGGTTGCTATTGTACTTATCATTTGCTAGTCTTTTGATTGGACCCACTTAGGCTTGGAAGCCGAAGTGTTAATCGCTTACGTACTTTGATTTGCTAAATTTGTTAAGTATGCAAAAAGATTTTAAAAGGTCCTTATCACCCCCCCTCTAGGACTTAGCCATAATTCTAGTTGCTCCTTAAGCTTCCGGACGTATGCTTAGGGTGTCGTGTTAGACCACCCGACGCAATTTCAATTTCTTGTTTAAGTTCTAAGGCCATGTTGAATTTTCTAAGGCATTGATTTTATAGATTCATTTATACATCTTGAGGAATTTTGCAGTAAAAAATTCCAATGGAGTACACCACCCATTATTTAGGATTTGCAACATATTCACAAAAATCCCCTATGTAGCAATTTAATTAAAATCAAATGATGTATAGGGTTATCTGCACATGGACCTAAAGTAACTAATATTCATTAACATCTAAATTGTAATGGTCCTCTATTTGTGAATGAGAATAGATGTGGGCCCTACCAAATCAATCAAAGGACTCAATGTATGACTTGTATAACCAGAGGACCCAATCAAATTCTATGCGTTCCATGTGAGGCATGATATGCTACCAGGATTCATCATGTGTGAGATTAATGCAGCCAGGGCGGGGGTGAGATCGAGCACCATCATTCTCATGGGATAACTAATCTAAATCCACAGATCTACCAGGACTCCTTAACCGATCTTCCTTGCTTCTTAAAGGGCACTCGAAGAACATGAGCAACAAAGAGTATAAACTCAATAATATTATATTAATCAAAGATAATATGTTTAATAATTAAATAAAAAGGACTATTTATAATAAAACTAAGCTTAAAAACCCTAATTCGTACTTACTAAAAAATAGTAAGTTTCCCAAAATAGAAAGTTACTACAAATAGTAAAGTCTTATTAAAAGACCATTACTAAGTAAAGTCTTTATAAAACTCATTATTTTGCAAACTTAAAAACTCCTAAAAAAATAAAACTTTAAAAAGAAGGAAACAAACTAATAATCAGAATTATTAAAATAAACAGTTTTCACTAAAATTTTATTTTTCTGCTGTAACCGCACGTTTTCTGGCGAAACGGACAAACGCAACCCACATTAGTAGGTCGGTTCACCACGAAATTGAATTTCACTAGGAATCCATATGTTATGCATCCCGTAACTCCTCCCGAATCAAAGTTATGGCCAATTTACCGTCCATCTTCTTTTGGTTCATCCACAAAAAAATTATCGTTCTTGTCGACTTTTCCTTCATTGTTTTTTTTTTGGTCCATGTGTGATAAGAATGTAAGTGATCCTCGCCCTTGATTGGAGGTCCTCTCCATACATGAGACTCCCCCACTTGAAAAAACTCGTCCTCGAATTTCGCTTCAAGTTAATTAGGATAACGAACAACCTTGAACTGTGGGAGACGATGCTTGCTAGCCTTGTACTGGAATGCTGCAGCAAGTTTCTTCACCTTGGTCACACTGCCAATAGGAATTACAGTGTCCTGCTCTTACACGTCATCCTTACTGTTGAAGATGGGTGCAATCTGAGGGAAACTAGCATCCTACACAAGGAATAAATTTTCATAAAACTCGGTGTCCATGATTGCCTCAAACTCTTGCAACGCTGGTGCGGCTTCATCTGAGATGTTTATAGATTCCAACACAACAGGATTTACAACTTTTGGGACGCCTACAAGATCTAAAATTACATCGGGTAGTCTAACACGACACCCTACGCATACGCGTATGGAAGCTTAAGGAGCAACTAGAATTATGGCTAAGTCCTAAGGGGGGTGATTAGGACCTTTTGAAATTCTTTTCGCTTACTTAATAGTTTTAACAAATTAAACTAATTAAGCAAGAACACTTCGGCTTCCAAGCCTAAGTGGGTCCAATCAATAGACTAGCAAATGGTTTAAACAAAAAAATCCTAGTCTAGGCATGCATAGATTAACTTATGATAAAACTAAACAAGAACCTAATATATGCAACCTAAGTAGATTATAGAGGGTTGGATCAATTAAGCTCAAGTCTACTCTAAGAGTGAAAGTACATCATGTGTGTGTGGATGTGCCTATCAAGTGCCTAGTATACATCCCCAATTACGCATTCATAATTAAACACTTAAACACAATACATAATGAGAAATGTGCTCCAATACAATCACAAACACAATGATGTATAATGGTTCGACTACTTGTCTACTCCACTCCCAATTCAAGTACTCAACCCCTTTGAACACACCGGCATTCACTAGGGAGTTTAAATCTGATTCCTCCCAACCAAGGTGTTTTAACTCGGATCTACCCAGATGGGGAGTTTACAGGTTCCTTCCAACCTACACGTTCACAACCGTGTTGGTGGCTCCTTTTGGAGACTTGTTTAGGCCCGCCAAACATGCCAAGGAACGACAAACATCCTTGAATTTAGGCCCGACAAACGAGCCAAGGAGTGCCAAACAACCCCTAGTCTTTAGGCCGAAAAATAGGCCAATGAACGATTAACGTCGCTAATCTTTAGGCCGACAAATAGGCCAAGGATCGACAAACGACCCTAGTTCGAGTTTGTTAAACAAACTCTACACTCAACTCTCACAGGGAATTGAGTGGATGGACTCCAAACAAAGACAACCTTACTTGTCGGATTGAGCCCCTTTGTAGCACCGCTTTGGGTTACTTTTTCTTGCTCTCCCGTGATTGAATCAGCTCCCCTTGCGCTTTCCTGATCTTTGATGCCGCTGCTTTGCCAAGGCTTCAACTTCAAGATCAGCTACCTTGCATGTGATGCTCCATTAGAGATGCCCAAGGTGCTAGGGAATGGTGAGTCCTCTACAAATGGTAGAAAATGGGTTTCCTAGAGGAATACACCTATTTGAACTCCTAGGTGGTGTTTAGACAAGGGATTTAACTATGATCAAGGTGTCTAACACCCTAGGAATCAAGATGGTACAAGTCCATTCTCATTATGCTATTGAATGGCCCAAGCTTGTGATGAAAACACAAGGAGAATGACTTCTATGGGTTTGGAATAAAGTCTTTGATGGTCTTTAGTAATGGTGGCTTTTATCTCCTGAAGATTCCCTCTTATATCCCTAAAAATGAATCCTACCGCTTTTATAAAATTTCTCAAATGGTCAAATAATGTGAGGATTCGCGCAGGGTCGGCGCCCAGTGGACACTGGGTCGGGCGCCCGAAATCTAGTCCAGAAATGAGATTTGGTCGCTGGACTATTTTTAAGTTGGTCGGGCCCTCGGTGGACATTTGGTTGGGCGCCTGGTCAGGTATGATTTTCTGCTGTTTTGCAGTAGATCATGCAACCTCTTGGCTATTCTTTCGGTGGTCTTTTGGGACACCTAAGGCCAATCTAAGATACTGAAGATATACCTATTAGGTCATGGTCATCTAGAAGTTAATGGTTTTGGATAGGAACAAGGTTAAGGCACACCAAGGCATCACTTTTACCTATTTCTTCTTTCTTGATGCAGCTGATCCGTCTTGAGTCTTAGATCTTCATCTTTATTAAGCTCAATCGACTCTAAACTCACTGACCTAAGTAATTGACAAATAAGGTGCACTAGTGTGCCAAAGAAAAGTGCACTAACATTCTCCCCCTTTGTCAATTACTTACAAAAACCTAGCCTACCAAAACAAAATACATTACATGTCAAAATTCAAATAAATTTTACAAATCGAAACAATAAGACATGTAACTAAGCAAACTCCTCTTGATTGCTCCCCTATAAGCTGTCAATCCCTACATCACAAAGCATAGCAAACTAGTTTAGGTGGGACTTGATCTTTCTCCCCCTTTTTGTCAGCAATTGACAAACTATTCTCTCCCCCTTAATGATACATTAATTAAGGTTAAGGTAAGAGAAGATAGTATGTCACAGTTATAACTATAAGCACATGCTGACTAGAGAGAGTATAGGGTGCATGAATATATAAAACATGGAGCATGCATGGGAACATGATTAACAAGAAAATGTACTATTCTAAACATAGTTAATCATGCAAAATTTATCATCTATGATATACATTAAGCATTGAAAGCTCAATGGCTTATAACCCAATCAACTGACCTCCCCTTTAATGATGTACATCATGACCAAAACTAAGCAAAGATTAGCATACAATTAAGCATGAAATTCAGCAAGATTAGCTAATCTAAGCAGGATGATAATCTAGCAGCAAATATGTTAAATAAAAGAAAAGTTAAATTATCAAAATTTGGGCTAATGAGGCTTGAATCCTCTGATTTGCCCATACACACAGAAATGAGGCTGAAATCCTCAGAGTTTCCTATTGAAGCATTTTTAGCTACCCTTACTAACTATGTTTAGTTTGAATAGCCTAGGGGTAATTAATTTCCACAACACCCTCATAAAATGTAGCATGAGGTGAGAGGTTGGGAACTCCTTCTAGAAGGGAAAGCGATCGGGATCCTCTCTTAGATTGGGGGGAAGAGAGGTAGTGGTGGAAGACATGAGAGCTCTCACTATATTTTGGCTCTCATCACTATTAGAGTCACTAGATTCAGAATTTGACTCCTCCGTATCAACCCACGTGGCTACCATGGCCTTTTTACCTTTCGGTTTAGGCGCTTCCGGGCAATCCGAGGTAATATGGCCATGTTGACCACAACCATAACATCGGACGGATGAAGTTTTGGATGATTTCCCTTTATATTTATCACCTTTCTTGTCCTTCTTGTCACGGCTACTCCCTCTATCAAATTTGAGGAATCTCTTGAATCTTTTATTGAGATCATCATCCTCATTATCGCTATCTTCAGACAACTCACTCTTAATTTTCTTTCGCCTATGTGAGTGTCTATGTGAAGATTTTAAAGCGATGTTTTTTCTTAGAGGGGGCCCTAAAGTGTAGTTCATGAGTTTGTAGGGAACCTATAAGTTCTTCCACTTTCATGTTATTTATGTCTCTACACTCTTTTAAGGCTACAACCTTGGTACTAAATCTTTTCGGGAGGGACCTAAATATTTTTCTACATATCCTTCCTTCTGAAACCCTTTCCCCCAAGATAAACATAGAGTTGCAAATATCAGAGAGTTTTGTATAAAACTCCATGAAGGTTTCAATCTCTTCCATCCTAATGTTTTCAAGTTAGGTGGTTAAGAGCTGAAGCTTCGAGCATCTTACTGTGATAGTTTCCTCGTGGGTCACCTCAAATATATCCCACGTTTCTTTTGTAGTTGCGCATATGAGAATGTGCTGAAATTCTTCTGGGAAAACCGCACAACAAATCGCATTGAGAGCTTTGGCATTTGCCACATATTGATCTCTCTCATTGTCAGTCTATTTCTCATCATCTTTGGGAATGACAATGATCTTACCATCAACCTTCACATGTTCTGTGAGCAAAGAATATCCATTTGATGTTATTGCCCATACGGATCGGTCGATGGATTGGAGAAAAATCCTCATTCTAGCCCTCCAATAGGTGTAGTTAGATCCGTCAAAGTATGGTAGATAGTTGACAGTATTCCCATCCTAGGTAGACATGATGCTAGTGCTCCGGTATTGAATCTCACTCTAGACGGTTAAGTCCTTGAAGAGCAACCTGCTCTGATACCAATTGAAATTACGTCGGATAGTCTAACACGACACCTTATGCATATGCGTGCAAAAGCTTAAGGAGCAACTAGAATTATGGCTAAGTCCTAGAGGGGGGTGATTAGGACCTTTTGAAATTCTTTTCGCCAACTTAATAGTTTTAACAAATTAAACTAAGCAAGAACACTTCAGCTTCCAAGCCTAAGTGGGTCTAATTAATAGACTAGCAAATGGTTTAAAACATAAACATCTTAGTCTAAGCATGCATAGATTAACTTATGATAAAACTAAACAAGAACCTAATCTATGCAACCTAAGTAGACTACTGAGGGTTGGATAAATTAAGCTCAAGTCTACTCTAAGAGTGAAAGTACATCATGTGTGTGTGGATGTGCCTATCAAGTGCCTAGCATACATTCCTAATTATGCATTCATAATTAAACACTTAAACATAATACATAATGACAAATGTGCTTCAATACAATCACAAACACAACGATGTATAGTGGTTCGACTACTTGTCTACTCCACTCCCGGTTCAAGTACTCAACCCCTTTGAGCACACTGGCATACACTAGGGAGTTTAAATTTGGTTCCTTCTAACCAAGGTGTTTTAACTCGGATCCACCCAACTGAGGAGTTTACAGGTTCCTCCCAACTTACACGTTCACACCAGTGTTGATGGCTCCCTTTGGAGACTTGTTTAGGCCCGCCAAACGTGCCAAGGAACGGCAAATGTCCCTGAATTTAGGCTCGACAAACGAGCCAAAGAGTGCCAAATAACCCTTAGTCTTTAGGCCAAAAATAGGCCAAGGATCGGCTAACGTCCCTAGTCTTTAGGCCAACAAAAAGGCCAAGGATCGACAAACGACCATAGTTCGAGTTTGTCAAATAAACTCTACACTTAACTCCCACTAAAGACAACCTTACTTGTTAGATTGAGCGCCTTTGTAACACCACTTTGGGTTGCTTCTTTTTGCTCTCCCGTGCTTAAATCAGCTCCCCTTGTGCTCCCCCGATCTTTAATGTCGCTGCTTTACCAAGGCTTCAGTTCCTAGATCAGCTACCTTGCATGTGATGCTCCATTGGAGATGCCCAAGGTGCTAGGGAATGGTGAATTCTCTACAAATGATAGGAAATGGGTTTCCTAGAGGAATAAACTTATTTGGACTCCTAGGTGGTGTTTAGACAAGGGATTTAACTATGATCAAGGTTTCTAAAATCCTAGAAATTAAGAGGGAATAAGTCCATTCTCATTATGTCGTTAAATAGCCCAAGCTTGTAATGAAAACACAAGGAGAATGACTTGTTATGGGTTTGGAATAGAGCCTCTGATGGTCTTTAGCAATGGTGGCTAGTATCTCCTCAAAATCCCCTCTTATATCCCTAATAATGAATCCCCCCGCTTTTATAAACTTTCTCCAACGGTCAAATAACGGGCAGATTCACGCTGGGTCAAGTGCCCGATGGACGCTAGGTCGGGCGTCCGAAATCCAGTCCAGAAATGAGATTTAGTCATTGGACTATTTTTGAGTTGGTCAGGCGCCCGGTGGACATTTGGTTAGGCGCCCGGCCAGGTATGATTTTCTACTATTTTGCGGCAGATCATGCAACCTCTTGGCCATTCTTTCGGTGGTCTTTTGTGATACCTAAGGCCAATCTAAGATGACTGAAGATATACTTATTAGGTCATGTTCATGTAGAAGTTAATGGTTTTGGATAGGAACAAGGTTAAGGCACACCAAGGCATCACTTTTAGCTATTTCTTCTTTCTTGATGCAGTTGGTCCGTCTTGAGTCTTCAGTCTTTGTCTTCATTAAGCTCAACCGACTCTAGATTCACTGACCTAAGTAATTGACAAACAAGGTGCACTAGTGTGCCAAAGAAAAGTGCACTAACAAGATCTTCCTCCCTATTTATGATATTTAGAATAAGGATCTCTTCCGTCTTCTCTGACTTTTGAATATTTTTTGAGATGATGGTCGGTTGTACCTCATCCTCTCCTTACATGGCTTCAACCTCAGCCGATTCAGCAGGTCCTTCTAGTGGGATTCTCTTGTCTGCATGAACGACCTCCACTTCCATAGCGTTCAACATTGATTGACTTTATAGATCCTTCATCATGATCATGGACAACCATAGAAGAATGCTCCCCCACTTTTAAAGCTTCGAGAGGTTCTCCCGTGTCTGCATGAATGACATATGGAATGTTGATAGGACTGGAGACGTGTGGTGTTACCACCTCAAATGAATCTTTATCTTTGACTAGGAAACAAGCCAACAATCGTTGTTTCATCCGCTGCCACAAGTGAATTGGTTGTTTTCTTTCTTACTTTTGACGCATCTGAACGTCTTCAATCCACCAATCCTAAGCATCCTCGCCCAAGTAGAATGTCGCAACTGAGAATTTTCTTTCTTTAGGAACTTGCTGAAATTGCGGTTTTACCGCTACTGAGATAAGCTTGAAGGTATGCTTATGTCCTAGAGGGGGGGTGAATAGGACTTTTAACAAATTCTTTACCAATTAAAAACTCAAAACAATATACCAATTTACTATATGTAAATGCACGTAAATTGTTCACACAAGGTCTTTCTAAATGATCAACTATACTAAAGGAAGCAATTGATCAAACAGTTCATATGCATTCTTGTATTAATCATTTAAAGATGGCATATGAGCATTTTGTCAAACACAAGATGGCATACAGTTAAGCACTTATAAGATTGATCAACAAGGAACAATGATAGACAAAATGCATTCACCACATTACACACGATGTATAGTGGTTCGACGATAAGTCTACTCCACTCCCGGTTCAAGTACCCAATTCCTTTGAGTACACCAGCATTCACTATCGGAGGTTTTAAATGAGGTTCACCTCTCAACCTTTACAACCTACACAAGGTTAATGCCTATACAAGGACTCTTCAACTCCTACGCATGTATTCTCTCGTGTCAGAGGCCTACGTAAGGACTTACGCGTCCTACTCAAAGACAACTCTGAGATTGGGTAACACAATCTTTAGACTTCAATCTCAACAAGAAGGGGGAATCAAATAATGGACTCTATAAGCTTAAACACTTACAAGAGATGAGCCCCGATTCAGCGCCGTTGAGTAGCTTCAGCTTCCACGAATGCTTTAGTGACGCAGGGAGGACGTGGTAGGTCGATCACCGTCTCCCTAACCGATAGTTTCTCGAATCCACGAGAAGAAATAAAAGATAAAAAGAGGAAATAAATTCCGAATAATTGAATAATTGATAATTGAATGAATAAAAACGGAATTACAATGCATATAAATAGGAAACTAAACCCTAGGTAAAGTATCAAAATCCAACTCCAACTAAAACTCCTAGAAAACGCAACTTACTATAAATAGTAAACTTACTATTTATAGAAGTCGTTCAATCCTACTAGAACTCTTGGTTTTCGGCCAAAAATAGAAAGTTTTCAAACGGCCTCAACCACGCTGTTCTACGAAATATTCTAAGCCCTTTTCATGTTGGGCACTAACTCTAAAACCATACGGATGCAAAGTTATGATCGAATTAAAACTTACTATAAATAGTAAAAACGAAAATAAACTAGCCTAATGACCGTCGATACGGTCGATTCTCGCGATTCCGGATTGGGCAACCCGGCGTAGCGGGGTTGGTTGGCTAAAGTAGCTCGAGCTACCCTAAATTGATATATTATACGTCCCGTAACTCATTCCGGATTGTGAGATACGACCGATTCACGGTCCTGACGGTCCGGATCACTTTCGGCCCCGTCCGGTCTTCTTTTGGTCCATCTGGCCCATGAAATAGTCAGCGACCCGTCCTACATCAGTCTCCTCCACTTCGAAAGAACTCGACCCCGAGTTCTCGTCCAACTTTGGTTCATGATATTCGTACAGATCTGCCACGTTGAAAGTCCTTGAAATCTCCATGTCATCTGGAAGATCAACAACGTAGGCATTGTCATTGATCTTGCGAATGATCGGTACCGGTCCAATCTTCTTGTGTTTCAACTTGTTGTAGGTCCCGGTAGGAAATCGCTCTTTACGTAGGTGGACCATCACCTGATCACCTATTTCGAACACTTTGGCGCGCCGATGCTTGTCGGCCGCTTCTTTGTACTTCTCGTTCGAAGCCTGTAATTTGTTGCGCACGTCTGCATGTATGTCCATGATTCGGTCTGCCATATGTTCAGCTGTAACGCTCATGCCCGGAAGCTTGGGCAGGGGAACTAAATCGAGTGTGTGACGAGGCACGCACCCATAAATAATCTGGAATGGAGACTTTCCTGTCGATCGGTTTACCATGTTGTTGAATGCAAACTCTGCTTGAGCCAGGGCCATGTCCCACTGCTTCGGTTTGTCACCTGAAAGGCAACGGATGAGATTTCCCAATGTGCGGTTGACGACCTCAGTCTGTCCATCTGTTTGTGGATGATAAGCACTGCTGAAGTGAAGTCGTGTACCGAACCGATTCCACAAGGCTCGCCAAAAGTGGCTAACGAACTTTGTGTCCCGGTCTGAAGTGATCGTCTTAGGAATACCATGTAGTCGCACAACCTCTCTGAAGAAAAGGTTCGCAACATGTATCGCATCAAAGGTCTTCTTGCACGGAATGAAGTGTGCCATCTTGGAGAATCGGTCTACCACCACGAACACTGAGTCCATGCCGCGTTGTGTTCGTGGGAGCCCTAATATAAAATCCATAGATAAATCCTCCCAAGGGGCATCTGGCACGGGTAATGGCGTGTAAAGACCTGTATTTTGAGATTGTCCCTTAGCGGTTTGACAAATATGACATCGTTGTACCGCCCTGCCAACATCACGAGCAAGTTGCGGCCAGTAATACCGCTCTTCCACCATCGCTCGAGTCTTATCTCGTCCTAGATGACCGCCGAGGCCACCGCCATGCAGCTCGATAATAATCTTGTCCCGTAACGAACTCTGCGGAATGCAAAGTCGATTTCCTTTGAAGAGGAAACCATCTTGAATTAGGAGATCACTCGGGTGACCCTCTTGGCACTTTTTCCATGCATCTGCAAAATCCTCGTCGTCGGCATAAAGTTCCTTGAGGCAGTCGAACCCGATCACCTCACTGCTCACTGTAATAAGAAGGGATGCACGTCGGCTTAGTGCATCCGCCACCTTGTTCTGCTGCCCTGATTTGTGTTTCAGAACGAACGTGAATTCCTGTAAAAATGAAATCCATCTAGCATGCATACGATTCACGTTAGTCTGAGTATTGATAAATTTTAAGGCTTGATGATCAGTGTACAGTATAAATTCCCTTTGAATAAGATAATGGCGCCAATGGCGCAGTGCTTGAACCACTGCATATAATTCAAGTTCATAGGTCGACCACTTCTGTCGTGCGTCGCTGAGTTTCTCACTGTAAAAGGCAACCGGCCTGCCCTCCTGAGAAAGGACTCCCCCAATGCCGACAATAGATGCGTCGCATTCTACCTCAAATAGCTTGTCGAAATTAGGGAGTACCAGAACCGGGGTAGTGGACAACCGATGTTTAATTTCTGCAAAGCTCTTCTCAGCCCCTTCGGTCCATTGAAACGGACCCTTCTTCATACAGTCGGTAATCGGCGCGACGATACTGCTGAAGTTCCGCACAAATCGACGATAGAAGGTCGCCAACCCATGAAAACTTCGTACCTCATGAATGTTTGTCGGAGTCGGCCAATCCCGAATAGCTCGTACCTTTTCTTCGTCCACTCGGATACCCGTGGACGACACGATGAACCCCAGAAACAATAATTGATCAGTTAAGAAGCTACACTTTTTCAGATTTAAGTATAGCTTGTTGTCGGCCAACACTTGTAGCACTTTTCTGATGTGGGTCATGTGCTCCGTTTCATCCTGACTGTATATTAGAATGTCGTCAAAGTAAACGACAACGAAACGGCCAATGAACGGCTTTAACACTTGGTTCATTAAACGCATGAAGGTGCTTGGTGCGTTGGTCAAACCGAAGGGCATAACCAGCCACTCATATAGCCCTTCCTTGGTCTTGAAGGCCGTTTTCCACTCGTCACCTGGCCTAATACGGATTTGATGGTATCCACTCCGTAAGTCCAGTTTCGAGAACACCTTGGAGCCCTCGAGCATGTCCAGCATGTCATCCAACCGCGGTATTGGAAATCGATATTTAACTGTTATTTTATTGATCGCGCGGCTATCGATGCACATACGCCATGTTCCGTCCTTCTTTGGGGTAAGGAGTGCCGGAACGGCACACGGGCTCATGCTCTCCTTAATAAGACCCTTAAGGATCAGTTCCTCCACCTGTCCCTGTAGAATTTCACACTCTTTTGGACTCATCCGATAGTGCGGTCGGTTGGGTAGACTGGACCCTGGGATAAGGTCGATGTGATGTTGTATGTCTCGCATGGGAGGCAACTCATCTGGTAACTCTGCAGGCCAAGTACTTCGAAATTCTTCTAGCAGCGGTTTAAGGCGTTGAGGAATATTAGAGGATCCTGGCTCCTCGCCTTTTACCATAACCGCATAAATCTCGCCCGTTTCCTTTGATTCCTTAACAAACTCGCGAATGGTAAGGAGAGAGTTCCCCTCCACTTTAGAAGCTTCAGGGTGTTTGTCTGGTGTCATAGGGGCCAAAACAATTTTCCGACCATCCTTGGTGAACATGTATATGTTTTCCCGTCCACTGTGGGTCACATCTCGATCCGATTGCCATGGCCGCCCAAGTAACATGTGGCAGGCTTCCATGTCAACCACATCACAGAGGACCTCGTCCTTATAGCTTTTACCAATGGAAAACGAAATAATGCATTGATGAGTTACCTTGGTTTCGTTCACCTTCTTGATCCAGCCGATAGAGTAAGGGGTAGGGTGCTTCGTCATAGGCAGATGTAACTTATCCACCATAATTCTCGAGACAATATTTTCGCTACTCCCACTGTCTATGATCACGTCACAGACTTTGCCCTGCACGGTGCACTTTGTGCGAAAAATATTATGTCGTTGTGGGTGCACTTCCTTCCTGGGGGCGTAAAGTAGTCGTCTTACTACTAGCGATTCCCCATGATCTTCAGTCAGCCAATCGACATCTTCTGTGTCCCCCTCTTCGGCCTGTTCCAATTCAGGATTATCTTCTGTTGGCTCACCTTCCACGCCGCCTTCATTCGTAGTTAAGTGTGCTGCAGGGCGTTGAGGGCAAGCGTTCGACCAGTGACCCTAGGTAAAGTATCAAAATCCAACTCCAACTAAAACTCCTAGAAAACGCAACTTACTATAAATAGTAAACTTACTATTTATAGAAGTCGTTCAATCCTACTAGAACTCTTGGTTTTCGGCCAAAAATAGAAAGTTTTCAAACGGCCTCAACCACGCTGTTCTACGAAATATTCTAAGCCCTTTTCATGTTGGGCACTAACTCTAAAACCATACGGATGCAAAGTTATGATCGAATTAAAACTTACTATAAATAGTAAAAACGAAAATAAACTAGCCTAATGACCGTCGATACGGTCGATTCTCGCGATTCCGGATTGGGCAACCCGGCGTAGCGGGGTTGGTTGGCTAAAGTAGCTCGAGCTACCCTAAATTGATATATTATACGTCCCGTAACTCATTCCGGATTGTGAGATACGACCGATTCACGGTCCTGACGGTCCGGATCACTTTCGGCCCCGTCCGGTCTTCTTTTGGTCCATCTGGCCCATGAAATAGTCAGCGACCCGTCCTACATCATTTAGCTCCTCTCCAAGCTCCCACGATCAGCTACCAATGCATATGATGATCCTAGACTGGTGTTGGGTAAGTGGGAGAAGGTATTGATCTTCCATATGCCTATTATAATGCAATGGTTAATGAAGGAACCATCAATCAGATCATCCAATGGCTATAAATGACTTCAAGATGAAGATTCAATGATAGGGACAGCCATGAATGCCATGCTTGAGTTCATTGTTCAAACCGAGCTTTGGATACTCAATGTAGTGCTATTAATGGCTAGGTTTGAAAGACGAACTCAAGACTAGATGAGCAAAAGAGATTTAAATGAAGGTCTTAATTGCCTCTCTTAATGCTCTAAATGGGTGTGCAATTGATGCCCTCAAAACCCTCGAAATATACCTTTATAGGGTCCAAAAGTCGGGCTCCAACGGATAGAAAATGATAACGTACGACCTGTCTAAGACCCCTCAAGACCGGTCTTAGTTGAGCCTCCGACCGGTCTTGAGACCTGTCTTCCTCCATGAATTGCAACCCCTGAGGTCTCTGGATGTTTTTGGTCCATTTGCAACCGGTCGTGCAACCGGTCTAGGGAGGTCAGCGACCGGTCTCCCTTATAAACCATTTTCTCCCAAATGTTGCTGGACACTTTTCGTCTATTTACGACTGGTCGTACGACTGGTCTTGAGAGACTAGTGATCGGTCCTCAGACCGGTCTTCAGCGAGAGATCATATATGAGTTTCTTTTTAAAAAGCACGCTGTCTGACTATCTGCTTCAGCCGACCGGTCGCCCAATCGGTCATCAGGCTTAATTTCATTGCCTGAAATGGGGTGAACTCTATCGTTTTTAATGGTCCACATAGAGATGGTTTTCCTATCTTTTCAACTAATTTGCACCTACATAATGGAGGTCTAAGACCGATCATCTTGATAAAGTGGATTAATTGGCAAACATAAAGTGTGATTCGAATGCCATAGACTTGGGTGTTTTGGGATCCTATAGGCTGTCTATATGCAACTTACCTTCCGAGCTTGATTTGGCTTGAACTTCAGTGCGGAAAGCTACTTTGGTTTTCAAGTCTTGAGTCTTCAATCTTCGTCAGGGCTCACAAGACTTGACTGACTCATATGTTCACGCAATTGACAATACAATGCACAAATCAGTGCACTAACAATCTCCCCCTTTGTCAATTACGTGACAAAACCCATACTATGACAATTCATGATCTCCGTATCATGAATATCCCAAAACTGAATTACAATTACACCCAATTACATGTCAGAACAAAATTTACATTTAAAACTATACAAAGTGACATGTACAGGCTCGAAATGTCTTCAATTTCTCCCCTTAAACATCTGCACCTCAGAAAGCCTGCAAAACTATATAAATCGGCTTCTTGGTGGGATATAGTTCTCCCCCTTCTTGTCAGTCATTGACAAAGGTTAGCTTAAAAAAAATTGCCTATAGGAGCAGCGAAGCTAAACCATGATTTGGGAGAGATAGATCATGAAAAATATGGGAGAATAGAAGCAACACATAGAAACCTGATATACAATTAATCATTACTTAGAAAGGGCCTTTCGCCCAATCAACCAACCACCCCAACTGTCATCTATATCAAGATCAATGAAACACAATAAGCTATTTTAAATAGAACAATGAGTCATAAGGGTTTAATGCCCAAACCATCCAACCTCCCCCTATCAATATATCAAGTGAAACCAATAGACTCATTAATATAGCAATACCAAGCACAAAGAATACCACTACAAAAAAAAATGTATCAATATAGCTCAAAAAGAAGAAAATCAAACAAGTGATGTCATAACTAGATATACCTGTAAAGCTCAGACATTAAATGGTCTAACAGACATCTAAAATGTATAAATACAAAACATGACGAGCGACAAGTGTCTTGGTCACCCAAAAAAATACTCCTAACCAAGACACATGATACAACATATAACGATGCTAAAAATCAGTCCCGTCACCCAAATCTGGTGGCGGCGCATCGCAACGAGCAACGAGCAGCTTGTTCCCAAGCCTCCAGATGCCTGTTAATTTGAGCAAGGCGAGTCATAATTGCCTCCTGCTACACGAGTAGAGTGGCCTGTCCCTGAAACAGCTGAGATTCGGTCTGATCCATCCTCTACTCGATCCGATCCGATCCAGTCTCTGTGTAAGATGGTCCTGAAGCTGGCGTAACTCAACAGTATAAGCTGAAGAGTCCGCGGCAGGTGAGCTACGACGGGAGAACGCCCGTGGGGGGGTACTGAAGCGTCCAAGAGAAAAATGAGGATCAATAGAGGAATCGGATGATGGCGCTACTGCTCCAGGCTGTGATGGCTCAGAGGAACCTGGAGGGGCTTCATGCAGCGACTGAGCCTGCTAAAGACGACGTTGGAGTTCCTCCTATGTCTTGTGCATTTTAGTTATAATAGAGCGATTTAGAATGGGAGGCTTTACGTACACATCCGAGAGATCAACAAGTCTTATCGTTTTGGCCAACCTACAGATGAGATAACCAAATGGAAGACCCGCCGACAGACCATCAAACACCAAGATGGCGGACCGAATGACTTTCATAATACGCGATGGAAGACACATTCGACGGCCCTAACTGACATTATAAAGAATAGTGACCATGTCTTCGGGAAGATCGGCCTTGTTGCTCTTCCTCAGGAAAACGTTCTTGAAGAATATGCTATGTATAAAACGATAATCCCAAGACATGAACGAGGCATGAAGAGCATTGCCGTTAACCCATCTAGGGCACGCTCCATTGCATAATGCTCTAGTAATGGTGTCTCGAGAGGCAGGTTCGGTCTCCTCATCATCTGAGAGCTCATCTTCATCAACAATAGAAACGTCAGTAGCCTCAGCTATGGTAGGAAGACCGAATGTCCAAATCCCGTCAACGAAATGGACTTTGAAAGAAGATGAGTCATCGGGAATGATGCGACAACAGGAATGAAATTTTTTGACTACTTCTTTCTACACAGGACCACCCATATGGAGAATAGGCTCCCAACCTATTGCCTCTAAAAGCTGGACCACCCGATAAGGTGCCAAGTCCTCAATTTTGCCGGATTTTTCACAAAGGACATCACGATTTTTGAAATTGTGCCAATTGGCAAGATGTGATGTATCTGATCTAGTAGGACAGGGTTTAGAAGGAGATTTGGATGAGGAAGCAGCCCCTTCTCCTTTGGAAATCGATTTCTTGGATGTGGGTTGTGGGGGCCCTTCATCGTGTTCGATTTTCGAACGGCGTTCATGCCGAGGAGGGGATGCATCTTTCCTCCCTTAAGAAGACATAATAGAGCCATACAATCAACACAAGTATGCCCTAGGAATCAAAAGAGAGAGGGATACAACAAGGAAGAACAAATTTAAAACCGTTACCAATGAAGAAGATGATGAAGACTTTGATTTGGAAGATAATGTACCACTTAGGAGAGCTTTAAACTTCGATTGGAGACCTAGGGAAGCTTGAGGAGGGCTGGTGAGACCTTTAGGATGAAAGAAGAGGAGAGAAAAATGAGAATAGAAGGGATTTGAGTCAACCCATTTTCTTTTAAAAACACGCTGTCTGACTATCTGCTTCAGCCGACCGGTCGTCAAGCTTAATTTCATTGCCTGAAATGGGGTGAACTCCATCGTTTTTAACGGTGCACATAGAGATGGTTTTCCTATCTTTTCAACTGATTTGCACCTACATAATGGAAGTCCAAGACTGATCATCTTGACCTTAAGTCCGTGGATTAATTGGCAAACATAAAGTGTGATTCGAATGCCATAGACTTGGGTGTTTTGGGATTTTATAGGCTGTCTATATGCAACTTACCTTCCGAGCTTGATTTGGCTTGAACTTCAGTGCGAAAAGCTGCTTTGGTTTTCAAGTCTTGAGTCTTCAATCGTCGTCGGGGCTCACAAGACTTGACTGACTCATATGTTCACGCAATTGACAATACAATGCACAAATCAGTGCACTAACACTTGCATGTAGTCAAAGTGATATTCGAGCTCAACGAGCCATTCATCGATTCAGTCTTGCATATTGAAGATGAGAAGTTCTATCAACTTGATGTAGGACCGATCTAGTTTCTTTTTGTTGCGGTGGAACCTAGCATGCAGTCCTTGTATAGCTTGGTGGTTCTTCCACTGGAGTGTCTAAAGCGTCGCCCCGAAAGCCTCCACTTTGAGAGGATGGATCCCTAGATCACCCTTCACAGGATTTTTGTCGTAGCCACCTCTAAAAGTCATCATTCCGATGTTGTTCCTCGGTTGATACCAATTAATGCAGCCGAGGCGGGGGTGAGATCAAGCACCGTCTCTCTCACGGGATAATTAATATAAATCCATGGATCTATCGGGACTCCTCAACCGATCTTCCTTGATTTCACAAGGGGCACTCGAAGAACACGAGCCAAACAGAGTATAAAATCAATAATATTATATTAATAATGACTATTTATAATAAAACTAAGCCTAAAACCTTAATTCATACTTACTAAGAATAGTAAGTTTTTCAAAATAGAAAGTTACTAAAAATAGTAAAGTCATAATAAAATACTAGTACTAAGTAAAGTATTTCTAAAACTCATTGTTACGCAAAATTAGAAACTCCTAAATAAAATTAAAATCTAAAAAGAAGGAAACAAATTAAAAATTGAAATTACTAAAATAAGCAGTTTTCACTAAAATTTCATTTTTCTGCTGTAACCACGCGTTTTCTTACGAAACGGATAGACGTGACCCAAAATAGTAGGTCAGTTTACCACAGAATGGAATTTCAGTAAGAATCCATATGTTGTCTGTCCTGTAGCTCCTCCCGGATCAAAAGTTATGGCTGATTTATGGTCCACCTTCTTTTGGTCCATCCACATGAAAATTGTTGTTATTGTCGGCTTTTCCTTGATCGTTTTCCGGTCTATGTGTGATAGGAATATAAGTGTCATCTCCCTTGATCAGAAGTCCTCTCCCTACATCAAAGATCCAAACCGCTCACCATGAGTGGCTATCCGTAGATATGCCTTGGTCCATAAATAGAACCTGTCCAGACATCTAGTGCACCGCATTTACTTGAGAAAACTAGACATGAGAAAATGGCCGATATGGTTTTATATTCCTTGTCCAAGAGTGGTGCACCTAAACCTATAAGCCTTGTTTTTGGGACAGGTCCTCTTCAAAGTGGGACCCACTTGATGAATGATACGAAACTTTCACACGAATTCCAGGCCAGCACGTGTGGGTTGCAGATGGCCTATCTTGTCGTCGGGGAAATGGTCTTACGATTACTCAAATCTAATTGAAAATATAGAAGGGGACGCGCCTTTTTATATTGCCACCCAAAGAATGATAGTGGCTTAATTCATAAACTAACTTTTGTGATCCTCTCTATTAGCGTTGACACTACAATATGACCATTTCAAGTTCTGCACATTGCGTGTGGGCTTGAAAGAAGACTATATCAATGAATCCCCACTATATATATGCAGGGCTTGTGTCCTTGTTTCTCACCCTTGAAGCCACTTTAAATCCCAACAGCTTCTTCCTCTTTAGCTTTCTTTTTTCCTTACGTTTCACGAGAATGAGGATGGCTGCTCGCATCCTTGTACTTGCCCTTCTCGCATTCACTTGTTCTCTCACACATGCCTCTGACCCCAGTCCCCTACAGGACTTCTGTGTTGCGATACTAAAACCACAACCACCAGGTTTCTGTTCTCATCATTGTATCTGTTTTTACACTTCGAGATGCACTCTCTATGTCGTTGCTGATTTTATACATGAAAGATCCAACTCACCCATCAGGTGGGCCCAACTACGCTGATTCCATTGGCGCAGCTAGACCAGACCCCAGCGCCCGAAATGGACAATTAAACATCTTCCTAGCTCAGATGGAGATGTTGTGTCGCTCACCATATGAACTAAGCTTGATGAGCCCATCTGATGAGAGACAGAGATCTTTGGGACGCAGTTTGGTTGGTGAGCCCCCACTATCTAGCTAGCTGTTGTCAAAGGTCTGTGCGCCCCACCATGATATATGTGTTTTATCCACACCGTCCATCCATTTTTCCATCTCATTTCATAGTATCAGCCAAAACATGAGGCAGATCCAAAGCTCAAGTGGACCACACTACAGAAAACTGTTGGGATAATGACATCCACTGTTGAAACCTAACAAGGGCCCACAGTGAAGTTTATTTATCATCCAACCTGTTCATAAGATCACACAGACCTCTATGAATGGAAAAGACAAATATCAGCTTGATCCGAAACTTCTGTGGCCCCAAAGAAGTTTTCAGCGGCCCACTTTTTCCTGTGGTGCAGTTGACCTGAGATTTCAATCTGCCTCACAATTGGGCTGAGGACCTAAATTAAGATGGAAAAATGGATGGATGGTGCGGATAAACCACATACATGATGGTGGGGCCCCACAGACGTTTGACACCAGCTATTTGCTGGTGTTGGGGTCGCCAGCCAAACCGCCTCCGGATCTTTCAAGTAAGCATGTAAGGCCAGGAGCACACTAGTGAGCACAATTGTCATCTCTTTAGAACTCTTTCAATATTGATACCACAATCGTTCTGCTTGTACCTTATGGTTAAATTTATTTTGCAGCGTTCGTCAATGGGTTCTTTTGCAAGGACCCAAAGATGGTGGATGCCAATGATTTCTTCTTCAGTGGGCTAGATATGCCCGGCAACACTGCAAATAAGGTTGGCTCCAATGTAACAGCAGTCAACGTGAATCAGATACCCGGACTCAACACTCTCGGCGTCTCCCTTGCCCGCATCGACTTCGCACCCTACGGTCTCAATCCTCCTCACACACATCCACGGGCCACGGAGATCTTGACTGTCATAGAGGGCACCCTCTACGTTGGGTTCGTCACCTCTAACCCTGACAATCGTCTCATAACAAAGATCCTAAACAAGGGTGATGTGTTCGTCTTCCCAATAGGGCTTATTCACTTCCAGTTCAACATCAACGGAACCAATGCAGTTGCCATTGCAGGACTTAGCAGCCAGAACCCTGGTGTCATCACCATTGCTAATGCTGTCTTCCATTCGAACCCGCCTATCTCTGATGATATTCTCGCAAAGGCCTTCCAAGTGGACAAGAAAGTGATCGATTTACTCCAGGCACAGTTCTAAACAATTAAACATCTAAATATGTTTTCTCCGAATAAGGCATGTTTGAATAATCTACTACAGTGAAAAGTTTTATTGACTAGTATTTGGAAATTGTTCTTTCTATTTTTTGGTTTTTTTTAACAACCCACTTCTGATCCAAGCCTGTCGAATATGATCACTGGGATGGTTGAAACTACAAATGCTAGACCATTTGGCATCAAAGAGAGGTAGAAGAAATTGAAATTGAGAGTCTGCACATGGGTGCCAGAGTTCGGTCAATCATTAGCCAGGAGAGAATACAAAAGACGATTTACGAACAGACTATATCCAAAGTACAAGTCTGGCCTACAAGATGAGTCACCATGCTTGGCTTTGTCTAGACCTGTTCACTAGAGACCGGTTCCGCTCATTCTAACCTACATTATTACATATATGAAACCTGGCCCATCCTACTAAACAAGTACCAGCTCTGTAATTTAATGAAGTTGGATCCTTCGGAAAAAGAGGGAATCGAGGCCCAACCAAATCTATCCTAAAGCATGATACGATGACTACTCATGCCCTGCTTCGATGGAATTCTAACCAAGGGCCCGTTTGGATTGTAAGTTACTTAAGATAAGTTACTTATCATATAAGTAACTTATCATGGTTTCTACTTAATTAGCAAATAAGTATGTTTGGTTAACAACATCCTTATTAACCAAAAAGTAGAAAAGCATTTTGTTTCCAACATC
The DNA here is from genome assembly GCA_003013855.2 of Liriodendron chinense. NCBI lineage: Eukaryota > Viridiplantae > Streptophyta > Magnoliopsida > Magnoliales > Magnoliaceae > Liriodendron > Liriodendron chinense. The sequence continues at coordinate 8,443 of PVNU02003715.1, read as the reverse complement.
TTAGTAATTATCCCTCAAGTCTGTTTGGTCCTTGCACATCCACCATCCATAATTTGGGGCCAACTTTTGGTTGCATGGGGCCCGCCTTTGATGTGGGAAGTCCATCATGTGGGGCCCACCTTGGATGTGGGCCATTCATCATTACGGCCCAACCTTTAACGTGCATGGTTCATTAGGTAGGGTCCACCTTTATGTTGGTCATCCATCAAGTGGGCCCACCATCAATATCCATTGCCCATCATGTGGAGCCACCTTTAATGTGGGCCGTCCCAAATGTGGGGTCTACCTCTAATGTGGGCCGTCCATCATGTGGGGCCCGCCTTGGATATGGGTCACTCATCATTAAGGCCGACCAATGGTGAGCGTCAATGACCATTGTTTCCTGAGGTGTGGTCTACCTGAGATTGGATTCTATTTCATTTTTGTGCTGGAGCAACAAGAGTGGACGGTGTGGATTTCATGTGCATGGCATGAGGCCCCACTACCTACTAGGCCACCCAAAACTAGTTGGAAAAATAGATGAATGACATGAGTAAAATACATAATGTTGGACCTAAGGAGGTTTCAATGGTGTGATCATTATCACTGTTGCTTCCTGTGGGGTCCACCTGAGGCTTAGATCTGCCTCATGTACTAGCCCCACTCACATCCAGGCCAGATGGATGGCGCAGATCAAATACATCACAGTGGGCCCCAACAAGCTGGATGGTCAACATGGGCTGCCACCAAAACCATCACCGTTTATAGCCACAGACGAGCACCACCTCTCGTTGCAGTAAGGTGGATGAAAAGTGAAAAGGCAAAAAAATAATGCTGAAGTACTGAACTGATTTTCATAAAATAAGTAATTATAATTCTTAATTAACCAAACTAACTTATCTCTAATAAGTTACTGAACTACTGCTATCAGCAAGAAAAGCAACTTATTTGGTTGTATCCAAACAGGCCCTAAATGTTAGCTTTCGCCAGCTTGATGGTTCCTACATATGCATCGCACGAGCTGTTCATCACCAGGTCCTACTGTGTAGATGACTCAGACCATAAAAATGGGTTGGGCAACGTATTTAGTTGGGCAGAAGTTTTATTTTGGATATGGCACTTGGACGGTGGTTCTCGTATCTAGTTGGGCAGAAGTTTTATTTTGGATATGGCACATGGACGATGGTTCCAGTGGGAAAATTAATCACATTGATCTAGTAATCAAATCATTAAGTTCGGTTGAATGAGAATAAATGAATGGATAAGATTATTTATTGGATTAGTAATGGTTATTTAGGACCATCAATTTGCAGTCATTTTTGTACAATAGTGGACAAAGGGTGAAAAGAACACGATGGGTGATGATACAGGAGATCCCAATTGCCAATGAGTCCAATGAGCGTAGCTTTAACACAGCGATCTCCGTTTTTTGCACCCATCATATATCTTTGGAAGGGTCCTCGACTAGCTCTACAAATATTTTTTTATTAAAAAGAATTGTCTACTAGGTTAATATTGTGTCCTTTGTTAGAATTTACTATTTTTAGTAAATTGTATAGTTGTCGTTTATTTACATGTTTTAGGCTCTTTCACATCAGTATATTTATTTTCCCATTTTTATTAATTTTTAGGATCCAATACAATTTAGTAAATATGTATTTTTTCCCATTTTTATTAATTTTTAGGATCCAATACAATTTAGTAAATATGTATTTTTAGAAAAACTGTGTGGTCTGATTAAGATTTTGTGTATGCATTGCCTGCTCAAGGTCACATATGTGCTCTGTAAGGACATTCAATACAAACATTCAAACAATAAAATTATCTGCTTTTAATTCTTGTTTTAGAAAATTCTCTCCTTATGGATTCAATAATACATGTTAAGACAGAGGAAGTGATCGGTTCCATTAACTTTGTGCACTGCTACGCTATTTGGTATTAGAGTGTGGTTTTCCCTTGTGTTAATAGCTTTTGAAAGCAGAATGGGCAGCAGTAACCCTATGGACCTTATATTGTAGGAACAATCATTGAGGGACAAATTCAAAACCGACCAACAAAACGACCAATGAGAATATAGGAGATTAAAACAATAATTGCCCATATATATTGTTTGATCTTAATCGTACATAAATGTAATTTCTTTTCAAATAAACCAATTAATTAGAGCCATAAAATAATTGAAAACTATGATTCAACACCATGAATCATGTTACATTATCTCAATTAAAAAGGAATGGTTAAAACAACCCCCATGTGCCCTAATTGATCATTGATTCAAAGTTACCTATTGGCCGTGTGTCAACTTCAACCAATTAGATTTCTTATACTGCACATCTATTTGCGCTCAAATTCAGAGCAGTCATTATTGTAATGATCAAAGTTTATCTTTTCTAATTTTATTATTTTGGCAACTTTAAATGTTTATGTATTGGTATACATATATACACACATACATGCATAACCCCTCCATACATCCACACATATGTACATTCATACATGACCAACCATGTATCCATCAATCTACATAATGATGATTGTTGATTTGTGTATTGAAGTTACCTAATCTTGACCATTGTTTGGGTATTAAATTTGTCCAAGGTGTGACAATTGATATTTGTGTTATATCTGTCTAGTTTTAACTATTGATTTGTGTAGCAAATTAGCTCACTTATCACCATAGATCTAAGTGCTAAAATAGCCGAATTGTGATTGTTAGTTTTCATGTTAAATCTACTTAACTGTGATTACTAATCCATTCATAAAATCTATCCAATAAGGAAAATCAGCCCATGCCTTAAAAGTTTTCTAAATAGGATCGTGGATCTATATATGTGTTACACCTGCCCAAAAATGCCCGTTGATCCAAGTGTTAAATCAACCTAATTTCAATTGTTAATTGTGCATTAAACTAGTCCAACCTTGATCATCGGTTTATGTATCAAATCAACACAGTTTTATAACATCGAATTGTAACAAAATCTATCCAGATTTCCTTCAATGTGGCCCACGTAAGGTTTACGTGTATCAAAAGTGTGTGTAGATTCATGGCCGCGAATCACATTCCGCTTTGCAAGAAATAATGGAGTCATACCGAGTATGGTGGGTCACATATGTGGGCCCAGACCGAAAATTACATCAAACTGCCCGACCCTAATTTCAATCTGTATCCATCCAATCCTCATTGATCAGATGCTTGGCCAGGGTCCAGATGCAGTGGATGCCTGCGAGTGACTCGTTGGAGAGTTGTCGGATGAATTTTATGATCCAGGAATCAAATATTGGGATCTATGGTCTATCAAATTGGTATTATTGGTATTATGCATCTCTTGAGTTAGCTCATGTTACCATTGACTTCACCTTAAAAATGAGATAGAACTAAACTTCAAGTGCCTTAGAGTGCTTAGAGATGGTTTTTCCCACTCTTGAAACCAGGAGCACTCCCTTCTCTTTTGTCCCACTCTTGAAACGATGAGGGCTTCCCTCTTTCTTTAATGCATGTAGCCACGCGTTTGCTTCATTTTATCCTGGTTTTCCATTCTTTACTCCCATAGGCATTTCACATACCATTGTTGCTAAGCTATTCTTCGGCCACGCGTGTGACGTGTGTGCGGGCATGCCAAAACTGAATTTCGCGGCTCCATTCCAACTAAACAACAATGATGCCGACCGCCAAGAAAGGCAGATATGTCGTGATTGACCGTATATGACCAAGATCTATAGAGATCGGTCACCTAATTAGTCACTCGCTCAATTGTTTAATAATGACAGTCAGGCGATGTTTGGAGGGTGGGGTTTGTCCTCCAAAAATGGATTGCACCTTTGCCTTCCGAGCGAAAAGACTTCTCACAATGTAAAATTAAAGTAGTGGAAAGAAGAACTTACAGTCGGTCGCGTGGACGATCCTTACTTCTTCTTTACCAATAAAAGATACAATTATGAAAAAAGAAACTTTACTGATTATGAAACTCTTACTACAGACTTACTGCTATGGGGAGCAGTTCTAGATCTTGCAAAATTAACTTCAGCGACAACAAGAAATCGATCTACCTTCGACCAAGTTCGGAGACTTGTGTCCTTTTCTAGATGCTCAGATACCTCAAAACTTTGAGGTACCAAAATTCAAAAGATACAACGGCTGTGGTTGTCCCACAGCACATCTCAAGGCTTTCTGTGGAGAACTGAGTGCAATCTCAGGAAATGAAGGGGCCCTCATTCGCTTATTCCAAAAATCTCTAAAGAGCGATGCCCTAAATTGGTACACATCATTGGATTGCCATCGCATCAGTACTTGGGAACAACTTTCCCAGGCTTTCGACGACAGATTCGCGTACAATCTCAACATGGTACCCAGGAGAGCCGAACTCGCGGCTCTCAGGCAAAGGAGTGATGAAAAGCTATAGCTTATGTGGGACGTTAGCGAGCTATGGCAGCCAAAATGCGGATACCTATCGATGACGAAGAACAAATCTCCATGATTGTTCATTCAACATGTCCTGACATATCCAGATATCTCATCTCGCATCCATATGCGAATTTCTCACAATTGATCCACGCTGGAGAGCAAGTCGAAGCAGGAATCCACGCAAGGACAATCTCCCCCTAGCCTCATCAAGCCACTCCAGTCAAACGGAACAGAGTGGAAGGAAGACCTATCGGATACGGGAATGAAAACCGCAACGGTTCTCCTCCTTGCCCCGACAGAGGTAAACAACATCATCACCACTGCTCAGGGCAACCAATATGCTCCCCCACAAGGACGTCAACAGTATCAGCAAAATTGGGTTCAACATCAACCTTAGAGGTATCAGCCACAACCACCTTGATAGCAGCAACAGTTCAAGGGGAACGGCCAATACTCATATTAGAATAGGCAGAATTACAGGGAGCTCAGGAAGTTCACTCCTCTCACTCAGCCACTCAGTCAGGTTATGGCTATGCTGGTGCAAAAGCAGTTACTCACTCTAATGGCACCCAGGCCTCCTCCAAATCCTCTGCCTCCAAACTATCGAGAAAATGAGTATTGTGCCTACCATCAAGGGCGTGGCCACACCACTGATCGATGCATGACTCTGAAGAATGCCATACAAGATCTAATTGACGACCTCAAGATCGTCATCTCGGTCCCTGGAACTCCTCCAGCAGCTTCTACCAATATCCTTCAGAATCCTTTACCTCAACATTCGACGGACCCCAGTTCATCTCGTGGCCTGCCGTCAACAGCATAGAAGAAGGAGAGCGTCTTAATCGCTTCTTCTCCCCTATCCAGTCCATTCATGCATACACTTATGGGCCAACAAGCTCTCCTCCGATCTTGCAAGGGGCAAACCCCTTTCATCCTTCAGTCTCCAAGCCGTTAGTACTCAAAGGAGCACCTCCATATGACGCACCAGTTGTTCAAGGACTTGTCCCCTTACAAGAGGCACCTTACATCCATTCGTGTTGGGAGCCGGTCATCCTAGAAGGAGTACAGTCATGCATCGAACCGCATATGAACTTATCGTTCTGCAAGGGGCAATTTCAGCTCAGGAACAATCCGATCTGCAAGGGAGGGATTATACTCATCAGCAGCAAGAACCCGTTGTTTTGGAAGGGGCTCCTCCAATCAAGCTAGTCATATTGCAAGGGGCAAGTCTCGGAGGCGTGTCAATCACACTACGACAGCTGAGACAAACAGAGAAACCCCTCGCCATATCAAGAGGACCAGCGTTCATTCCATGGGAGCCTCCCGCTTCAGGAACGGTCAAGCCAGGACCACGACCTTATGTGATCTATGAAGACAAGCCTCGATATCATTCCTGAAGCACAGGGAATAATGTAGTCCTCAAGGCAAAAGCTCCATATGATGAAGATCTGGTACCCACACCAGCACCCTTGTAAGAACCCATGATCTTAGAAAACAAGGGAGAGGAAAATTAAAAAGAAGTCCCGTGGCACTATCCGAAATGTGCAGAGGTAGGAAACATGAATCCTAATGGGCGTTGCATCCGAGGAGATCCTAAAGGCGCTCTCTCGGGCCTCAGCAACAAAAACGAAGTTGCATATGATGTGGCAACTCAGTTCAAGTCAATCCCTGCCCAAATCTCAATATAGGAGCTACTCTGCACGTCGCATATACACCGAGAAATGTTTGCCAAAACCCTGAGTGATGCTCATGTCTCCTCCGATATAACACCTGAAATGATAGCATTGATCATCAGACTGCTCCTCGCTCCACGCGCCATCACCTTCACTGATAATGAGCTGCCACCAGAAGGGCGTGACCATGGGCGATCCCTCAATATAGCCTTACGATACAAAGACATCTATGTCCCGCTGGTCCTTATCGATAACGGCTCAAGCTTAAATGTCTGCTCGCTTAAGACTGCGGAACGCCTGGGAATCGCTCCCTCCTCATTCTGACCCAGCACCATGTACGTTAGAGCATTCGACAACACCCGCCGATCAGTGGAAGGGGAGGTCGACATAGAGGTACAGATAGGTCCAGAAGTCTCCACCATTACATTCCAAATCCTGGATATATCAGCTGTTCGCATCGCCTCAAGTGTAAGGCTGCGATGTAGTAATAAAACTCGGTAAGACTGAGGTCGATCCACAGGGAATTAGAAACAACTTCCAAACTATTCCAGCAACTCAGTTTTGCAAGAAAATCAGATTTAATTGGGTGATAAAACTAAAAAGTAACTTAATAAAAATTCAGTGATTAAAGTACTAAGGCATTCAAGGATCCACTTGTAGCAATCCCATGTCAATTCAATCAGTCCAAGTAGAGAACACAACTAGATTTGAAATCCTATCTCTCATCTAGTTGGAAAATAAAGCATTCACACACATTCAATCCAAATCAAGTTGAACTTCCAAGTTCTAGTCCCATTCAATCAATGTAGAATTCAAAACCATAGCCTTCGGAGTAACAGCCATGTCTATGGACTATGGCCTGCTCAAGGATTACTATAATTCGAATTTAGACAAGCATCATATGATAATCTTAGAGAATTGGAAGGAATTCATGTCCGGAGCACATGAACTCTCATAAAACATCTCAAACTACCACTTTAAGAACTAGAATATGAAAAATCCAAACTTGAATTGAAAATTACTTGAATTAACTTGAATCAAACATGAAATTAGATACAAGCTTCATCTCTCAGCCTTAGCTGAGTGATTCTAGCCGAGCATTGTCATACTACAACTAGAACTCATAATAAAAGCATAAAAACTAGAAAAACCGGAAATTGGAGAGTTGCAGAAGCTCCAAGACAGCTTTCTCTCTCTAAAACCACGTCCCTTAGCTTCTATGATGCCCTAGGAAGAGCCCCTAGGTGTCCTTTTATAGTGTGGAAGCCCCTTGCGTCGGAAACATCCAGAAATTACGTAAGGTTACGCACTATGCAGAAATTCTCGGAGCTTCACGGAGAAGTTTTATTACGCAGACGACCGGTCGCAAATCGTCAAAAACAGTCCAGAGAGTTTCGCCAAAATTTCGATTTAAAATTTCAATTCAAGGACCGGTCGCACGATCGGTCTGGGCATCGGACGACCGGTCGCACGACCGGTCTGAATGGTCCAGTGACCTTCTCTGAACTTTCTTCCTTCTGTGCATAATCTGACCGGTCGGACGACCGGTCCTGGCGATGGACGACCGGTCACACGACCGGTCTTAACCTCAGTTTTCTGCTTTCTCCTTGGACTTCTTTCTTCCTTCTTCTCCTCTCTTTCCACTTTCTTTGGTCCTTCTTTCTTCTTCATCCAATGGCTTCAAATGGCCCCTTTTTAGTCTCAAATTTGGTGGAGTCCGCTCTCATTCCTGAAATCAACAAAACATGGATTAGATAAGCCTTTTAAGCATGAAAATCGTGCATAATGTGATGTACTGGGCAATGCAATGTATAAATTTGAGGTTCAACATCAGCCTCTTTCAACATGTTGCTCAGACGGCCCTGGTTGCATAAGGTTGGAACTGTGCCATCAACTTTACATCAATGGGTGAAGTACATCTGTGGAAATCAAGTGATCTCTGTCCATGCAGAGAAGAGCTCATCATTCCTTCCAATGTCGCTGCCACTGAACCAGATATCCCTGTCATCGACATCCACACTCTTGAAGAAGACGTCCCGTTTTATAGTTTCAAATTCGAGACTGTGAACGCCATCGCCAATCCGGAACCGATAAGTGTGGATCGTGTCCTTTTCACCAGCAGAACATCTGAGCCTCAAGAACCGGATGAAGAATCATTTCAAGTTCAGAATGATACCGCTATTATACAATCAACGCAATGGGGACTCGAGTACAGGGCAATCTTAATGGACAAAAGAAAGAAGAAATTCCGGTGCTCACCCATTTAATTCATCAGGCAAGGAGAACCTTGCAGAGATCTAAGAGGAAATCAACCGACTGCACTACACAAAGGCCTCTCAATGAGCCTAGCTTGGGCCATGTGGCCCCCCATTCGATGGGACTGGATCCT